>JACVEI010000106.1:0-31106 GCA_018115615.1 Pestalotiopsis sp. DP-2020a | reverse complement strand
TTTTTTTTTTTTTTTTTTTTTTTTTTGAACCCGGAGTCGACCCCCGCGTTTTCTTTCTCAATCCCCCACATCTTGTTTTCTGGGGCAAAAAGACCGGGGCAAGATCTGAGATCAGTGACCGATATTACAGAGTACATACATACTGCTGTACATTACTACTACCCACGTAACCAGTCTGCTGCAGTATCCGCAAGGGATGATGATGTATCGGGAACCAGACGACCGCGACAAGAGTGGGCTCCCTCGCCTGGACAGATTTGCATCGTGATGCCGTGTGACGTGGGAGATCTGCTATTGCTGCATGCGTTAGTCGTCGAGCGAACATGCTGCGGCGGCGCGGCCTGGCAAGATTATGGGACACAAAGACAAAGCAAAACTACGGAGTTTGTTCATCGAAAAATATAACTTTAGAATAAACAGCTGGTGAGCACCCCAGTTTCTCTTCTGAGCGACGTCGCTGCAAACTAATAAATTCCAATACGCGAGCCACCACCACCACCAGAGGCGTGGCGTGACGTGATGTGCGTGCCGTTTCCGCCCCTCCATCTTCTTTTTCTTGTTGCGTATCATTCTACTACAGTCCGCTCACCTAGAACGTGCTAGTCGCCAGTCGGCTGGCAGCGTTCCGGGCGTCAACCCTGTCCTCGTCGTCCTCCTCGGGCAGACCGCTCAGTCCCTTTCCGGCGGCGGCGGCCTTGTCTGCCTCAGCCGCCTCTTCCTCTGGCAGGCCACCCATCAGGCTCCCCGAGATGCTCCTGTTCAGGTTCTCCGAGCGTCGGGGCACGCCACTCCATGCATCGCCCTTGGGACCCTGGCTGGCCGCCACACTGGTGCGTCGTGTCGCAGGGTGGGCTTCGCGTCCAAGTCTGCTCAGACCGCCGGAGGCGTCGATGGCCCTGATGTCTGGCCGCACGCTCTCGAGCAGTGCCAGAGTGCGGCGCTCAGCGTCTATCTCCCGGATCACGTATTCGCGAATACTGAGACGAAGATCGGCTGTCGTGCGTGTGAACCAGCGACGGCGCTCCTGCACGAGGTTCTGCGACACACGCTGAGTTTTTCTGTGGAGTTCCAACTCATTGCCGCGAGCATCGTCTAATGCAGTGATAGCTTCATCGACCTTGTCACGGCGAACATTGGAGGAGGCCTTGAGGCGGTCGGCCGCATTGAGTCGGCTGCGCGTCGACTCCTGCGCCTGTAGGAACTCGCGCGTCAAAAGCTGACGGTTTGTCAACGTTTCCTTGACGATAAAGGCGTCCTGCGAGTGGTACTGGAAGGGATCGCCAATGGTGGTCGCTTCGGCAGTAGCCTGGGCAGCATGACAGTCTCCGACTGTCTGCACAATCTTTCCGAGTTTGCGGTAGGCACTCGCCAGACCCTGATGTGGCTCTTGGACGCTCATTGCGCCGAGCTTGACGCCAAAATCCGATTCCGCAAGGCCCAATCCTAATCATAATTAGCAATGGTATAAGGGATGCTCCCGCTGTGTTCTCGTGACATACCTCGGCGTGCCTTGACCAGCTTGTCAACCTTGTGTCCGGCATCCATGGAACCAAGGTAGAACAGCTTGACTATAGGCCGAGCTTCGGAGAGCTCAGGGGTATCGTCCGGCGGAGGAGCAAATTGCTTCAAGACCTTTCGTCGCACACCAGTTGCGGGCTGCTTCATCTTGTACATGGGGCTGTAGCCAAAGTCGCTCTCTACGAAAAGCACCATCTCTTCATCCCTCATGAGCACCTCGTTACTGCAAACGTAGTTGAACCATCTCTGCATCAGCGCCTTGACCCGCGTCTCGTCCTCGTCCGTGCCGGCACCGGCAGAGGTGACGGCAGGTGGGACGGCGGGAACGAAAGCATCCGGGTTCGCTGATATTAAGTGGTCTGCGAGCTTGACGAATTCGGAGTGCATGCGGCGGACATCGCGGAATTGTGTTGTTCGGAATCTAGGAATATTTGTCTACCGTTGACACGGGGTCAGCGTCATGACTGGAACGAAATTGTGTCGAAGTAGGACTCACGTGAACATCAAACCTCAAGATTGGGTCCTTGCGACCAGTCCTCTCCAACCCGGTGATCTTTGCCTGCAACTTGTACTGCGGCTGTGTCGGTCGTCGCGCGGGTTGCCCTTGAGCACCTGGCGGTCCTTGGCTTTGCCCATCGTGATGTTGCTGCTGCTGTTGCGCATCTTGTTCTTGAGGATAACCCGCCTGCGCTCGCTGCTGCTGCTGCTCCGGCTGTTGCTGGTGGTCCAAGGGGTCATCCCCGAACCCGGATTGCTGCGACGCCTCGGAATCTTGCGACTGGCCAAAACCGCCCTCGGCGACGCTGTCGCTGGGCCCCTTGAAGGGGTCTTCAGAGCCTTCAGGGTGAGCGGGATCATTGTTCGTAGATTGCGATTCGTAGCCGTACGTGGACTCGTTGCCGAGAGAGCTGTAGCCGGTATCGTTGCGCCGCGGCGTGGTGGGAGGCGAGGAGCCCCACGGCGAGTGGCCGGCCTGGTCGTCCTCAGCTATGCCGCGATAGTCCATGGCGGCTGATGATCAAGAATTTGTCACGGTGTTCCGCGAGCTCGAGAGTGTGAGCTTTGGTGGGTTGGTTGATAGCTGTCCGAGAGCGTGACTACTAGAGGTATGACGTTGTGGCAGAGAGGGAGCTATTGACTTTTGGGTGTGTTTCGGGCCAATTGAAGCTCCTAGGCCATCGCAGTCGAACCCGTAGCAGGATAAGATACAGAAGGGGTGTAAGGCGGCAGGTATAGAATGCCGACTACGCCGTAGAGATGCTCGCCAGAAGTCTCAAGTAGATACACAAACGTATTCCTTTGAAAGACTTGCGCTGATTCGACCCCCCCGTTTCGTTTGGGAACTGCGAATCGGCCTAAACGGCTTGTTGCTGCTGCCTCGCTGCCCACTGTGCCGGGATTGCCAGTGGCTCAGCTCAGCTGTCCCCAGCGATTCTTTTGGCCGGCGGGGCCACTAAGCTACCTAGAGCTAGTGTTGACCCGGCTCGAGCATGGCCCGTGCTTATGAGCAACTGTGACTGAAGGTTGGTTGTCAGTGATAGTGAAAAGCCAGGAACGAAGCTAAACTGGAAGAATCATCAACTTGGTCAGAGTTCAATCGTAACAAACGTCTTCTCGTCTTTCGTTATTTGATAGAGTTTCTCTCTATGGCTTTTCGTTCTTTTGATATTTGATTTGCCAGCATGAGCTTCACAGCGACCCTGGCCAGGGCCTCTCTTCGCAATCCTGTCTTGTTGAAGAGATGTCCACGTCCAGCGAGGTGGAAACCCGATCCATATACCTTTAGGACACTCGCTACAGCACCTAGGCATGATGACACCATCAGCAAGATCAGGAACATTGGCATCATTGCCCACGTAGATGCTGTAAGTGTACCTAGTAACTTCATGTACATCTCATCAAAAATGTATATCTAACTCAGTGGTTCAGGGCAAGACGACCACAACAGAAGCCATGCTCTATAACAGTGGCGCCACGAGGCATCTTGGAAGTACGTTTTAGTCACAGTAAATCCCGTATCTGAGGAGTGAGATCGGATCCAACTTCTGATGCCCGAGTGTGTTGTCCCACTTGCTTACGTTATTTATAGACGTTGATCATGGTGACACTGTGACGGATTTCCTTCCCATGGAGATGCAAAGGGGCATCACCATTCAGTCGGCTGCAATCACGTTCAGGTGGCCCACGCCGGAAAGAATGAACGAGGGCGAGACAGAACACTTTGTCAATCTGATAGACACACCCGGACATCAGGACTTTCGCTTCGAGGTCGAACGTTGCATTCCCGTTCTGGACGGCGCCGTCTGTATCATTGATGGCGTAGAGGGCGTGGAAGCACATACTGAGCGGGTATGGTCGTCTGCACATGACTTCAAAGTGCCGCGGATAGTCCTCGTCAACAAGCTCGACCGCGATGGTGCGTCGTTCAAGAAGTCGGTGCAGGACATTGGCTTGAAGCTCGGCGGCATGCCCTTGGTGTGCCAAATACCATGGTGGGAAAATGACACCGTCAAAGGTGTCGTCGATGTCATCACCCGGACCGTCGTTAGCTGGGCAGGCGCTGGTAGGGAGAACCCGGCCGAATTGGCCAAAAGGATACCGCCTTTCCAGGACGAGATCGAGCGCGCTCGCGACAATCTCGTCGAGAAGCTCTGTGAGCACGATGATGAGTTGATGGAATTATGGACAGAGAAGGGCAAAGACCTTTCTGCAGATGAGATCAGACAGAGCATTCGCCGGGTCATAGGAAATGGCGAAGCCAATCTCATCCCCGTGTTCGCGGGAGCCAGTCTGAAGAACATTGGTGTCTCGCCCCTGTTGGACTCTGTCAACCATTACCTGCCCAGTCCACGGGATCGACCAGACCTCAATGTCCGCGTAGGACCGAATACAATGCCACTGCGGCAGATCATCAAGGAATCCAACGACCCAAAAGTCCCTGCCAAGAAAAGAACTCCGATCGAGGCAGTAGCATCCGTGTTCAAGGTCGTCAACGATCCCCGGCGCGGCATGCTGGTCTTTGTCCGGGTGTACCACGGCGAGATCAAGAGAAACGCCCACATGTGGAATTCGAATCTGCAAGACTTTGAGAAGCCCCTCAGTATTTCGCAGATTTCGGCCAAGAACCACATCGACATCCCCCACCTCTCCGCAGGCCAGATTGGTGCCCTGACCGGTCTCAAGAGAGCTCGTACTGGCGACACACTTCTGATCTATACCGGAAACAAGGTCCCTACGGGAAATGTGGCACATGTCAAGATTCGACCTCCTGAGATTCCTCCCGCCGTCGCGTTCTTGGTCATGGAGCCGCTCACCCCCTCGGGCACCAAAGCCCTGGAGACGGCCCTGGACAATGTGTCGCGAGAAGACCCAAGCATAAGATGGTCTTTGAACGAAAAGGCAGAACAGTACACGGTATCTGGTATGGGAAAACTGCACCTCGAGGTGGCGAGAGACCGTCTCGAGAACCACTACAAGATCGAGGCACACTGGGGCGGCATTGAAGTCGAATACAAAGAATGTGTCTCTGAGTCGACAGGTAAACACAGCGCCGTCTTTGACAAGGTGATCGCCGGCAAGGCGGGCAAGGCCGCTTGCACTGTTGAGATACAGCCCCTGGAACGCCACGAGGTAGAAGCTCTCGCACACACTCACACGGAAAGAGACGGAAACATCATTCAGGTCAACTTCTCCGGAGAACTCCCAGTCGACACCGAGGAGATCAGGCCTCACCTGGTGACGGGTGCTATTGCGGCCTTGGCAAGAGGCCCTCGGAGAAACTCCCCCATGAACCAGTGTCTCGTCACCATCACATTCGATGCCGCGACCGACTACTTCGGCGCGACACCGCCTGGCCATTTCGTCGGAGCTGCCAACCAAGCATGCCGGACCGCACTGAAAGAGGCGCACAAGCAGGGAAGCGTGGCCATCCTGGAGCCGGTCATGAGGGTGACGATCGCGCTCCCCGAGACCGCGGCGGGCGCCATCCAGCACGACCTGCACTCGTCCCGCGGCGGGCAGGTCCTGGAGGTGCGCGATCTCCAAGACTCCGGCGCGCGCGACGAGGGCAGCCCGATCGACGTGTCGGACATCTACGCGCCGCCGGACCCGTACGAGTTCCAGACGACGCTGCGCGAGACGCGCAAGGGCAGCCTGCGCATGCTCGAGATCGTCGCCCAGGTGCCTCTGGCCGAGATGCTCGACTACGACAGCCACCTTCGCAGCAAGACCGCCGGACGGCACGCCATGACGATGCACCTCGACACATTCGAAAAGGTTGTGGGCTCCCGTGAGAAGTCTCTATAATTCGTCGAGTCATGTTGAGATGTCACATGTTTGTAACAACACTTCATCACTGTATCAATAGTATCATGCATATACACAATATTACACCTTCCGTCTCATCACCTCATTAACTTAGGGATCATAGCGGAGGAAGGTTTGGGACGATATATCAACCTACCACAGTGCTTTTTGGGTTTCGAAATTGTGAATGGTCAAAGTGCTGGTGATCCAAAGGACAGCCTCGATATGACGAAAAAGGAAGGAGGTCCTGCTTTATCTACCAGCTGAACCTTGATCCGCGTTCTCACCCCCGTAACAGCATGGAATGGAGGTCTTAAGCAAGTCTTCCATACGATGGCGAGCATGAGGTACTCAAGTGCCAGCCAGGCTTCAGCCTTGTGAGTAAGCGCGGGTCCAGACACAGCATGGACTCCAACATGCTTCTGCAGATCAATCCGTCATGTAGGTTTGGCCAGCGGAGGGCAATGCTCGGATTCGTGTAAACGTTTCGTATCTGGAATCATAACACGAGCACTTGATAGCTTGCGCTAGATTTACATTCAGAGCCGCGAATGTTATTGTCAACCACGATGCCGTACCCTGATTCAGAGTCTCAACTATAAAACACTATATGTTCAGCTCTTGGAGTAGAGATAGATGGAAGTAACCTTGTTTGAAGGATGTTTTGCCCGCGACATGCAAAAACGGCTTTTCCTTCGCCTGGGTCGGCAATTTGTCGTGGAAGAGAGAAAGTGCAAGAGGAACAGAATGCAAAGTGTCAAGTTCAAGCAATATTTAACCAGAAAATCAACTAGAACCTAGTATTTCGTGGCAGCTCGTCCTCCTTTGTTGTTTCAGTTAATATTGCGACATCACCGAGTCCCAGTTACACTTGTGGTTTCCGAAGTCGTGGGTATTATCAAGGTAGTCTTTATGGTTGTTGACCAGGTAATCAGCCTGAGTATACCGCAGCGCTTTTCGCCACATCTTCTTTGGTTCTCCGTAGGATCAACTCAGACTTCTTGCGAAGCTTATCGTTCTTCCCAGCCTTCGCATATTGGCCCAGGCGAGAGTGATTTTGAGTTACGTGGTTGACTCTTGGCACACCTTTCAGGAAAGCGCCGAATCTTCCTTGAAATTGTGATTAGTCAAGCACAATTACCTTTGTCAACGGCTCTAACGAAGAAACTATATTGCCCATGCAGAGAACTTCTACATCCCATAGCTGCAAAAATCAAACGACACGTTACAAGGCTGTCGTTTTGCATGTATGCAACATCCTGAGTCCTCTTGAAGCCTTTTGACTGCCGATTTATGCACGAACGAAGTAAAACTTAACTTATTAGATTCGTTTCGTCTTATTTCGTCTTAGTCATGTCCATTTTTCAGCTCATCAAAGAGAGTCGGGGCGAATATTGGTGAGGGTGGTGGTGCGGGCTTTGCATGTTAAATGTTCTTCAAGGTGCCATAAATCAGAATGCTTCAGCAAAGTGAACTCTGAATTGAATATATCGAACCATTTCCAACGCGCGTCTCAATGCTTTCCATGGCCGATGTTTAGTAGGCGTTGAGTCTACATTTCGGCCATGGTGGACGATCAGAAGCAGATGGAGCTTGAGGACTCCATCAGTTGCAACCTATGCCCGAAAGAAAATGACTTGAAATTCTGCGAGGGCTGCAACAGCTACTGGTGCGACAGCTGTTGGCCGAAGCCCAAAATGCACAGACGACAAAACAACCCGGGTGCTCATGAGACGCCGCATGAAAAGTCGGATCCTCTCATTGTCAAACGGGTGAACGAGTGGATGGCCGCACCCGAAGACGAGCAAGATGAAAGGGCGCA
Source organism: Pestalotiopsis sp. DP-2020a (assembly GCA_018115615.1). NCBI lineage: Eukaryota > Fungi > Ascomycota > Sordariomycetes > Amphisphaeriales > Sporocadaceae > Pestalotiopsis > Pestalotiopsis sp. DP-2020a. Next base: position 23,461 of record JACVEI010000106.1, on the reverse strand, counting down.
ACATGAAAATGACGAGGACACCATATGGTTGGGGTGGGACAAGGATTCCATCGGTGATCCCATACTGGCCGAGTACAGGCGCTATGCCTCCATCATGATGGAAACGGCTCAAAATGCACCCATGACAAGGTACCCGGGACTTGTATCTTTCGTGGGACCCTCTGGTACGCACAACCCACAGATTATGGCACATTTGCAGATGGTTGATCACATATCTTCATCCAGGTGCGGGAAAGAGCACACTCATTCGATTGTTGATGGACTCGGGAAGCCGCGGCCCGGGTGATAATGACACCACTCCTACTTCTGCGCCGATCATAGGCCGCGGCAACTCAATAGTCCCTACTTCTTCCGACGTCCACTTATACATTGACCGAAAGACACGAAAAAGTGAGCGACCGATACTCTTTGCAGACTGCGAGGGTTTCGAGGGCGGCGAGAGGAACCCAGTAGCGAAAGAGGCCGTCTCAGACAGGCAAGAATCCCGGCCGGTCGCAGCGGCAAGCAACAACCCAATTGCAAGACTCACCCGCGCGACCAAAAGAGGTCTTCGGTGGGCATCTAGGAATGTTCCAGATTATGAGAAGACTGGAAAACGGCAATATGCCGTAGCGGAGATGTATCCGCGCATATTCCATGCATTCTCGGATGTGATAGTCTTCGTTCTCAACAACCCAAAGTCAGTATAAGCTGTCGTGTGCGTGCAAGAATATGATCGCGCTGACGATTACTATAGCACGATGGAAGATGTTGTCGAGAAGCTTCTTGAGTGGGCTGATCAGAATCACTCATCATCGATCAATCTCCCGAGCAAGCCTCATGCTGTGATCGCTTTGAACAAGTCGAACAACTCCACGGCAGATGACCAGTGGAACCGTGCCACAGCGACAGAGGGATTTCTGAATTCAATGGACAAACAACTGAGAAATAATCCGACCTTCGAACGTTACGTGAAGAAGTGGCAGGACAGTGGCAAAGACATTACCCTCATGAGGGAAATGTTCGAATGCTACTACGCCGGGGTTCACGTAGTGAGGCTGCCTGACAAGAGCAGATATCAGAAATTACACGAGCAACGAAACGTCCTGTACAACACCATCGTTGAACGCTGCGAGAGCTCATTTGAGAAAAGGAAGAATTGTCACATGCTGGCTGATGTCGACCAATTCGGTCTCTACCTATCCTTGGCATTCGATCACTTTTCGGAGACGTTGGATGAGCCATTTGACTACGTACAAGCATCGCGAAAGCATCGCCCACCTCCAGAGACAATGTCTGAGAACATATTCGACTTCGTTGAATTGCTTGCTCAGAAGCTTGGGCTTGAAGGAGAGATCGAACGGCTCTTCGGGGACGCTACCGACTTTGTGGCATCCTGCATCATGCTTGACGCTTCTCGGAAACAGTTGCTGGGTGAGTCATGCATTAATCACCAGCATAATTCTCTCATTGCTGAAACCCTGAGACAGGGAGACCGATTGAATGGTTCGGAAGTGCAGGGTCGGATGACTCGCCTCGTCCTGAAACCAGAAACGACCAATATGAACACAACAAAAGTGACGCGGGCAAGAAAGGAGATCTCTCATACCTTGCGCTTTGCAAGGATGCTATCGATCGGTATTACCTCACTCGCACGCCTTGCAAATTCGGCGTCGACTCAAGCAGAAACTTTGGTTTCCCATTCAAGTGCGTCGCATACAAGAATTCGCACGGATTAGAGCACCGGCAAAAGTCCAAATGGGGAGGATATCGACCATTCTACGGTGACTTTTCGCACACTTTCGAGCCTTTCAAGTATCATTGGGAGCAAAAAGTTCGAGCCAGAGTGACCGAACTCAACAGGGACATCCAATGGCACGGTGGAAAGGACCCACGAAAGGTGCGCGCGGCAGCGCACACACAAGCTCTCAAACGGTTCTACGCATCCATTGTGCAAGATCCTTCAAGCTTCATCAGCCACTCCATCTGTCTGTGCTGCTTGTCGAACCCTCCACAGTACCGCCTCAACTGTGGCCATGTCATCTGCTTGGAGTGTGCATTGGATTATGGCCAGACCGAGGCTAGTAAGAGGCAGATTACTTTGGAATGCTGCCCGATTCACAACAATTCAAGTGTAGAAGACAAGATATATTTGACTCCTGAACATTCGGGTCTCAGGATCTTGACTCTCGACGGGTAAGTTCGGTGATCTATAACATTTGAGGAGTGTCGCGGTATTGATCATGTATTAGTGGCGGCATACGTGGCATTGTCGAGCTCTGTATTCTCGAAGCTATCGAGAGCCAGCTCAACATTCCACTGAACAATTTGTTCGATCTTGTCGTTGGTACTAGGTAAGAGAATCATTTCGACCTCAAGATACGTCGATTGTAGTTGAACTAATAAGCTAGTACTGGTGGTATCATTGCCCTCGGCTTCGGCCATAAAAGATGGTCTGTCAGCGAATGCATCGAGAAGTTCCAAGCTCTAGTGAAAGAAGCTTTCACTCTACGTCAGGGACAAAATTTCAAGATGATCCGGCATGTGGAGTTGGTGGTAAAGAAGAGCAAGTATGAGACCAAGCCTCTTGAATCAGCCCTGCGGAAGGCTTTCGAGGATGAGCAATTGTTCGCTTCCGGCAATGTCCACCCCAAGGCGTTGAAGGTTGCAGTCACGACGACTACCGAAGCAGGGACAGTGCCACATTTGTTCTCAAACTACAACGTGGGTAGAGCTGCACGAAGCGTGGTCCAAAAAGGCATGTCTCCCTTGAACTACCACAGGCATCGACCCGGAAACCCAAGCGAGGAGTTGAAAATATGGCAAGTGTAAGTGTGATGGTTCTCGTCATCGAGTAGCAAAAGGATGTATGCTGACTTCCGTCAGTGCACGTGCAACCTCGGCCGCTCCTGGCTTCTTCAAACCATTCGCATGCGACGGTCGCAGCTTCATGGACGGCGGTTTCTTGCACAATAATCCAATCCTCGTCGCAATGGAGGAGGCCAAACGCCTCGCAGTCTCCCATCACCTGAGCACAACTCCTGATATCGTACTTTCACTGGGCACGTGCCTCCCCCAAGAGAAAACGCGACAGCTTTTCAAACGCACATCAGACACGTGGCGACCCTGCGAAGAGAAAGACCCTCAGTCTGGACAATTCAAGACGCCCTTCATCACTGTGAAGACACTTCTACAGGCTGTCAAGTTCCAGATTCGACTGAATGTCGATTCTCAATACAAATGGGAACAATGGACCCAACAGTACGCAGACCTGGCCACGCGCGCTTTCCGCGCCAACCCAGATCTTGGCGATGAGCCTCCGAGTTTGGACGCAGTCGACAAAGTGACGCCGCTGCGTCAACAAGTGGCTGGCTGGCTCTTGGACCACAAACGTGTCACTCAAATTAAAGAAATCTCTTGTACACTTGTTGCCAGCTCCTTCTACTTTGAGCCTTTCGGCCAGCCCGAGAAAGGAGACGAATCGTCGATCCAGCTCCAGGGCTTCATCAGGTGCCGGCTCTCGGATGACGCGTCCGACATCAAAGCCCTTGGGACTTTCCTCGGGACCTGCACGTCGCCAGCGCATTTCGTTGTGGAGAATTCTTCCGCCCCGGACGATGATATAACGATCCCTGTCCAGAGCATGATGTCGGGCGGCCTGTATCAGGGCGTTGAGGTGATGCTAACGCTTTCCAGTGAAGACAACGATTCTACCATAGCACTCAAACTGCCTGGCCTAGGCGAGGTGAGGCTGTATCCCCTGAGCGGCTTCCCGCGAAATCTGATGAAGAATGATTTTGCGGCACAACGTGTCTAGAATGGATACGACCAGGTGCATTTTGTCGGAAATCTCACCATTCTTTTCTATGATGGCTTCAACACTCCTTCAAAAACGGTCGTATGCTTCGCCAATATTATATAGCAGCTGTACTTTTTAATCCAATCGTTTACTTTGTGTGTATCAGCATGAGCTGAGACAGACTAGCTTCGCAGCTTGATTGCAATAGAAATAGACGTAATTTGGGAACTGAGCTGAGCTTCGAGGCGTGTGCTGCATTTGCCGCTTCAACACCTACAGCATCGGGCAACTACAGGCAAAGCAGTCTCGAGATGAAGAGGAAGGGTACCTGCTTCGATAGGCGAGGTTTTATCTTGAATATCGACCACGAAATCACACGGAGACGAAAGCTACACGGCTCATAAGGCGCGAATTGAAAGAGGACATGCGAATAAATTAATCCCGACGACGTCTCGTTTTTCGATCGTCCAGACAGTATACCCGGGTTTTAAATTTCCAAGGACACATTTGGTACAATACCAAGTTCCATACTTCCACTGAAGCAGATAACGCCCAGCAAACACGATATTTACCAGCTGAAAGCAAGTCAGTGATAGTCCAGATGGTTCCCAATGCTCCATCTTGTCCCCCATTAACGCCGCGCAAACACACATGTAATCAAGACCTTCCGGATCCAATTCCAATATACGCCTGTTTTCTTGAACCGCCGCCCTGGCGACTTGGCCAAATGGATGTTAAGTCATAAGAAGTTTGGTGACATGTACTTCCCCCACTGTTATTCGCTTCTCCGTAGGGTACCCTCGTCATTATGACCCTTTCCGAGCTTCAGTAGTTTTTAGTTTGGTTTCTTTTGCAAGTTTCTCAACTCGGAGTGTTTCCGTTTTCGATTATTTGGATTGACGATTTGACGTCTATGCTGAGAGTGCACGAGGAGGTTGAATGACAAGCGGCTTTTGGTACATCTGTTGTATCTTCTGCACAGGAGGAGCACCTGGGCTCATCGCGCGCAGGTAAATATCAAGGTCGACTTCGAGCTGGGCCGCCCTCTTGCCCATGAGTGATTCGGCCCAGATGATGCCTCGGGCGACGCCGAGGGCTTGGGTGGCAGTCCTGAGGTCCATAATGCTCATGATGCCGGCAATGACGTCAATGTGCCACTTGCGGTATTCTTCGACGTCCTCCATGAGTGCGGCCTCCACGTGCGCCCACAGGTTCAGTTCGGGCACTACGGCCCAATCGACCAGTGGCAAGCGAGAGATCTGGCGGAAGGCGTTGAGATGCATGCGAACCTCGAACGCAGGAGCGTTGAAGCGGGCCTTGATATCGGCAAGGAAGATGAGCGCAGCGCGTCGGAAGGCCTCGCGGGCGGCGACGCCCGAGTACTGGTCATTGAGAGCATCGTCGGGGAGCGCCCGGCCGGGCAAGGTCAGAATCTCGTACGATGCCGGCGATAGGAGGCGTGCCAGAGTAATGTCGTCGCACCAGAACTCGGGCTTCCGGCCGTACTTGTCAACGTAGGCTGCGACCTTTGCGGTCGCGATCAGAGCGTGCTGTACGTCGCCGAGGCTGGGGCACTGTGAGTCCCACCTCTGCAGGAGGCTGTTGAGGTACTCAGATTCATACTCGACATCATCGAAGTGGAATGCAATGCTTTTCATGGGAGGAGGGAAATAGGGAGCGTCATTCCGAAAGGTTGCCGCGTTCAGATCAAGCCTATATGTTTACATGAGTGTGATGTTCTCTCAAGGCACGGCTGCGGTAACGTACCAGGCAATGGCGAGCGGCAGAATGGGCAAGGTCAGTTTATCCATGCCTCCTTTCCTGTCGACCATTCTTTTCAGTCCTAAGAGATGCACATTTACTCTGTCAAAATTTCCCATTGTCGCCTGCCTTTGATATCAGCATTTTAATTTCTCAGCAGACCAGAGTTGAATAACGGCAAGAGGAAAAAAGAGCAGAGAACTGGCTTGACTTACATCATGACAGATACATCCGGCGATGGCGACAATCTACAATTTATAATTAATCGCAGATCCATAAGGGGTGGTGTGAGATATAATGAGCAAAACTTACAAGACCTTCCAGCTCGCTATCCTCGGGAACATGCTTCAGCCTCTCGCTAATGGATTTCAACGATTTCGAGTAGTACGTGAGAGCCTCGGCGCTGCCTGACATGTCTTTGGACATGGCGCCCCAGTCGCCATCTCTCCAGGCGGCCGAGTTGGCGAGCGTGATGTACCATGCCGCCTCGTCCGTGACAGCAAGGCTGAGCCACAGGAAGCGGAACGGTCTGAATACGTATCGTGATTCCTCAATCACTGAAATAGCAGATCAGAATAAGCACGACCCTTCCCTTGTCTACGGAGAGTCTCTGAGGCTGAGAAAGGGAATGACTTACAGAAGCGTAAGAGGTCGAGCTTGTTCTCGTTCATCTCGATTGGATAAACCATCTGACTAATCACACCCTCCGCCCAGGGGCTGACTGGAGCGCGGGCGGCGCAGTTGCTCATGTCGCGCTCCCGACCGACCGAGACTTGCATCGGCCTTCTCCTGCCGGGGGCACCGCGACCTCCTGTCCCATCGCGCCTCGACGTTGGGACGATGCCCTGGGCGTCGCCCGTCTCACGTCCCGCGGCGGCGGCGGTAGTGTCGTCGTCGTCGGCGCTGTCGCTGCTGCTGCTGCTCTTGCGGCTGCCCGGCGTCTTCTCCTTTGTCCTCGACGTCGGCGACTGCTGCTTCGGCTTCCGGCGGGACTTGCCAATATCCTTCATGACATGGCGTCGGACCTTTGTGGAGTGCTTCTTGGCCTCCCTGGGATCGGAAATGGTGACGAACTCGAATTGCGTCATGATGTATATATATATATATAGAGATATACTCAAGAAAATGATGTGAAGGCTGGGCTACATGACCTTGGCTTGCGGTCGCATGTGATGTGATGATTCTTTCTGTACGCGAGACCCCTTCGGCATGGCAAAGGGACTCGCCCGAGGAGGTTACGAAAGAAGGGGATTAATGAGAGAGCCAGACCCTCCCGAGAGCTCCACAACTCATGCGGTGAAGCTGGGTCGGTCTTCTGAAGAATTTCGCCCGCGGAAGGAGCTGATCATCGGCAGTTTTGGAAGGGGGTACGCAACGTATTGGCTGGCATACATACATATGCAGTGCCCTGGGGGAGAACCAAAGACATGGACCTCGTGGGGGGTGGGGTCGGGTTACCTTTTTTACCAGCGAAGGTAAGGTAAGAGGTAGGTTATGTAGGTCAAGGTTGGGTTGGTGACCTGTCAAGCTCGAGCAGTCTGTCTCTCACTCGAGTCTCTGAGTCGCCTGATTGATTGATAAGTGTGAGCCAAAAATGAGCCCGGGGAGCTGGAGTCGGTGGCGGGCTAATGTCCCAATGGCGGGTTCCCACAGCGGGCTCTCATGCGGGATGCAACCGGGGAGGATCCCCTAACTCCTACACTACTGTACCCATACCTAGAGGTTAAAGCCTGTCGAGCCTGTGAGGTGGTTCCCCCTAGGGACTAGCGCCCGCTGTTATTACCCCGGACTGCTGCTGCACATGTGGCGGCTGATGATCGGCCTATTGTTAGCATACCAGCTTGTACATCCAAATATTGGCCGTGCAACTTATCATGAGGATTCATGGGCTAGGTTAGGTAGATGAAATGACTCTCAGCTGAAACATGGAGTTTACTTTTCTATCTCCGTGGACAGTCTTCGCACTATCGAACGGCCAGGCAAACAGCTCCTCGGAGGGAGTGTGGTACGATAAGCCGCCAAGGGAGGGCCTGGAACTCCCCACAGGTGGCGAAAGATGTGAAGATCATATAGTACACAAGGCAATCAATTGCGAAACCCAAACCAACGCACGAATACGTCAATGTCACTTTCTTTCTTCGACGAAGTCCTCATGTTGACTAATCCAACATATTTGGTTGGCGCCATATCAACAAGGACCAAAACACAGCATAAAACTACCGAGGCTGGCCATTGACACGTCTCATTCACGAAGAGCAGGGTAGTAAAAAGCATGAACAGGCATCATTCAAGAAGAGTTGGGTAATAAACAGTAAATTCGTTTATTCGTGATATCATTGATATGGTAATAAAAGAACAACAACGCCGGCTATTTGCTGCTGCCAATGAGGAAAATCCAGAAGCCAGATCATACTCCTTTCCTTCTACAGAGTCCCAGCTAAATACCTAAACAAGACCATAACACACCCGCGCGCTTTCGTCTCTCTCCTCCCCCATTCCCTCAGTAGCGGGGGAAGGCCCGGGGGTAAGCCCGGAGACCTCGCTTCTTGGTGTTGGCGGCGATGCAAGCCTGCTGCTGGGTGTCGCAGTCCGAGACGGAGCCGCCGCCGCCCGAGTTGGCGGCGTTGGCGCACTGGTTCTTCTGGACGTCGCAGGCGCGCTGGACGGCGGCGCCGATGTTGATGAAGCTGTCGCCGTTGACCGAGAAGGGGCGGTCCGAGGATGCCGAGGACTCGACGGGGACCGGGGCCGCGCCCGTGGAGCCGGTGAAGGCGTTGACGTTGGTGCCCGAGGCCGTGGTCGCGGTGCCCGAGGAGGCGGCGGCGGCGGCGGACGAGGAGGCGGCCGAAGAGGCGGAGCCCGTGGCGGTGGCGGTGGCGGAATCAGCGGTGTTGTCGCATCCGTCATCGGCAGCAGCGTCCGAGGCCGAGGCGCCGCTGCCGACAGTGGCAGTCGAGTTGGAGGCGCCGGAGCTGGTGGCACCACCAGCCGAGACGGCAGCGTCGATCTCAGCGGCGGTCGCGTCCTCTACCAACAGGTTCTGCGCGTTGATGCATCCCTCGGCGACAATGTCGTCGCAGGAGTTGCCCTTGCCGGTGGCATCGCTGGTGTCGCCGGGGGCAAAGGTGCCAGTCTTCAGGGCGAGCTGGGGGTCGGCACCGATGGAGTTGAGCTGGACGGCGAGGTCGAGGACGATCTGCTTGTTGGTGGCGGCGGCGTTGTCCGAAGCAGGGTCCTGGTGCTGGGTGACGGCAGCGACCTCGGCGTTGGTGGCCGTCTCGTTGCAGATGACCGAGGCCAGGCCGACCTTGCCCGTGTTGCGCTCAACAGCACGGAACATGAGGGCGTTGGCCATCGCATCGACATCGCCGGCGGCCTTGGCGTTGGTGAAGGCCTGGTCGGCAACGTGCTGCTGGAGACAGTCCAGGTTGGTGACGCTTCCGGCACCGGCTGCAGCGGCAGCGTTTCCGAGCAGCGAGAAGACGGCATCCTGGATGTTCTCGGGGTTGTCAAGCTTCAGAGCAGTGTTGACGGCCTGGAGTATGTCCTCGTGGGAGTGCTCCTCTGTAAGGTATGTTAGTCAATGTTGCATTTGCCGGTCCCAGCAGCAATCTACTCACGAGGAACCTCTCTTCGGACGTTTCCTGAACCCATGCGCACGGCGTCGGGGCGGGCAGCGGCCACGCCCATCAGAGCCACCAGAACTGTGCTTGTCTCAAACTTCATTTTGACTGATTTGTAAAAAAGACGAATCGGTGATGGTATAAATAATATCAATAACTTCCAAAACAGAGGCCCGGCCTAAGGATGGTAGATTGTGCTGAAAAGAGCGTATAGAATACAATAAAAAAAAAGTTCACAGAACTGAGAAAAGAATGTAGTGGAGAATGAGAGACACTATTGTTGGATGAAGTGAGGGAGGAAACAATTCGAACCATACATGAGCCAAGTCAAGACTCTATATACTCCCCCGGAGAAGAGCCTATTGCAGATGTCACGGCCTCGGCATTCAGGGCCGCTCGCTTACCTGTCTGGTTGGGATGAGCTCAACCTGGACGTCTGATACCAAGATGACATGGTCCCATGGCACCTGGGGCTGCGTCGATCAATCTTTGGACGGAGAGCGACGCAGGGTCTGCAGAACGTGCGGGATCCAGCGCTTGCTCGGCTGGCTTGGATTCCGGGAGGCAATTACCTCATCAGGAGCCATCGAGGGCCTGCCCGAAGCGCCAGACTGAGAGGCGGCTCTGCGAGATCTCGCCAAGGCTTGATCCATGATCGGTCATGGGACCGATTGGTCGGTAGAGTCAGCAATGTATGATGGTGACCAGGGCGCCCGGCTAGACCGGACGGTTGGTCTGCGCGACGGCGTTGCAAGGCCTGGTATAACGGCCACGATACGAGACATGCAAGTGAGAACTCATGGCTAGATGCACGGTGCGCTCGCAGCAGAGCACCCGGAAGCGTAGAAGGCAAAGGTTGCGAGGTCTCGTCAACTATGGCCAAGGCGCACTGTGCCCAGTGGGGGAGGCATCAATCATCTGTCATACATCGTGCGTGGGTCCGACCTTGGTGTTTTGAGTCTGAAGATGAGATGAGACTGCGCATCCGACGGTGCCTGTCTCAGATTTCTTGAGCCGCAAAGATGCGCTGCGGCGCCCACCGCAACTGGCCGGCGGTTGGGGGGATATGGCCCATGCGCCCAGGGGAAAAGGTTGCTGACAACCCCCAGCCAAGCAGGGAATTGCAGGGATCTCGGGGATTTCCTCAAACTCCATAAGTTTAATCTCAACGTTGTTCTGAAGTCGTCGTGAGAAGCGAGATGGACATTCTGCATTGGCGCTTGCTCTCATTAGGTATGGTATACGGAATACCCGTATGTATAGCAGCCACGAGATTCCCTGTGGCTGCTGCAGCTGTTCCTTCAGACGAACCGAGTTCCGGATGGCTGCCAGGTTGTCACGGCAGCCTCAATACAGATGGACTTCAGATGGCAAGTTCATGGTCTCACCCTCTCTGCTGATCGAAGCGTGCCATTGATTTTCATGCGACTGCCACGGGGCATGATGCGATGAACATGATGTCGATCATGGTAGTACGAGACTTGAGATGTCAAGCATCTACGTACCTACTCCATTTGTATGAGTTTGAGCGTGTTGAAATGGGAGTCAATATTGCTGATCAGCATCTCCTTGGCGTCAAAGACGGCAGGCGTGATTATCGTTGTGAGCTAGCTCTCTCTCTCTCTCTCTCTCTCTCTCTCTCTCTCGCGCGCGCGCGCGCTCCCAAATGTCCCGGCCTGTCGAACTGTTTTCTTGCGGGTTCAGAGAGGCCTCGAGACGGCTTGCCGAGTCATTACCGCCCTGTGTTGTTCGGCTGATCCCACAGCTGATCAGGTAGGCCCAAATTAACCGCTTATGCGATACACCGCATCATCTCTTGAGTGCGATCAATGCAAATAGCCGGAATACATATTGGCCTTCATTAAAGATTGGCTTCTCGCCTTGGTGGTGCGTGTATCAGACACGATCAACGGATCCTTGAGATAAGATCGTAAGATCCAGGCAGTCGGTTCAAGCACAGTCGCGGCGTGTGAACGTCGGTGCTGTGGAAATTCTGATTCGATGGGTTGCAGGCACGCCAGCATCCGCTTATTCCGTGCTTCTGGTCCGGGTGTCTCGAATGCTCTTCTGCCGGATCGCGGTGAAATGCGCCCCCCTGTGCAAGTCAGTATAGAAGCCAACTGGCAGCTGCCTCTGCTTGAGCTGTCGTTGTTGCTCAAGGTAGAAGAATTCGTCTGCTGCAACGCATAGCACGCGGTGGTTGAGTCTGGACACACTGCCATGTTCACATCAAGCCCAGCGCGGGGTTTTTTCCAATATTCTCTTTTGTACAGGATTGGCGGACGCCAAAGAACGTCTAAAGAAATGGTCGGGTCTCGCAATGTCTGCGCGAGGTCTATTCACCGATATGGTCGAGTTGTGCCCATCCTCCCACCGTTCTAGTATTCATACAATCCACGCTTAACCGATCACCAGGTTACTCTCGTCAGGGAATTCGTAGGCAGGGATCTCGAGGTTGAGAGGAGCAGGGCCCTTCCTTATACGTCCCGAGATATCGTAGTGAGAACCGTGGCAAGGGCAGAACCAACCACCAAAGTCACCAGCCTCGCCAATGGGCACACAACCCAAGTGCGTGCAAACACCTAAGAATCAATTCATGTTAGTTAAAGGGTTCTCAGGCATGCATTCGGATGGATCGCCAAGGCATAAAGTAGCATTGATGGCGAAAATTGTTCCAAATGACGCGAGCGTCTCAACGAGGGCCATGAAACATACCCAGCATGACGAGCCACTCGGGCTTCTGGACACGGTCGTCGTCGGTCTGGGGATCTCTTAATGCGGAGACCTCGACCTTGTTGGCCTCGTCGATCTCGGATTGTGTGCGGTGTCGGATGAAGACGGGCTTGCCACGCCACTTGATGATGACGTTCTTGCCCTCGGGGATGGCGGCCAAGTCGACCTCAACCTTGGCCATGGCCAAGACATCTGCGGATGCCGACATGTTCTTCAGGAACTCTGCAGAGTAGATTTATAGGTTAGCAATAGGTCCTGTTTGCAATGCCGGTAGAAACAGCGTTGTTTTGTTTCCGTGCTGCCATCACTTGATGATTCCCGTCGATCCCGGGCCGCGCAATCGCGACAGTCAGGTACCGCGTTTCGATAGCGACCGAGCGTGCAGAGCCCGGTGATGGCTTCGGTGTGTTCGTGCTGGTTGAGGTACGGCGTGGCCGCGCGGTGACGGCTGCGATCCCGATGCCGCCAGCATCGTGCTTCCGGGTGTCTGGTGTCGAACCCGAAGGTTTCCGAGGCTTACGCACCTTGGACTGTAGACTTGGCACCGGCGGCGGTGATGGTACCCATGGTGCCGACCATGAAGTAGCCGACGAGGGAGTTGGTGTTCCAGCTGCCCTTGGAGGCATACTTGCTGAAGTCGGGGACCTGGGTGGACTTCTGCTCGCCCTTGAAGGGGCTCGAGTAGGAACCGGCGGCGGCGAGCGAGGACGAGGTGGACAGGGCGCGCACAGCGGTGGACTGGAAGGATCGAGAAGCCTCCCGCGCGAGGGCGCGCGATGCGATGGTCAGGGGCGCCATGGCGATGAGAGGGGAGTGTCAATTGGGGTGGGTGCTGGGTCGGGAGATGTTGGAGCCTTCAGGGCGGTTTTGAGGCTTTTCAAAATCTTGAGCACTTGGATGGCACGAACCGAGCTTGGACTGTTTTTTGTGGCCTCAGGCCGCCGCTTCTTCAAATTGACGTCTTCCCATTGGCCAATTCTTTATCTGGCCCACTTATGCGCTTCCGGGCGCCCAGTCCCAAATGGCTTTGATGTCAGCTAACTTGGCAGCGGACTCTTGCAACGAAATCTTGAATGGCTTCATACCAGATAAATACTACTCGTGACTTTGCAACAATCGTTCAATCTTGGGTTCCCGACCTCGAGAATGATTGCCGAGTATAATAAAATGTCTATTTGTATCTGGTTATTGTTATCTCGCGACGGCCATACACCGTAGTACGTACTTCATATGCTAAGTTCTAAAGATCCCGGACCCACTCAGACCGCTGCCAAAGAAACAATTCCATGGCATCTCTGGCGGGTCGAAGGTAATAGTCGAACGCTTGCGTACCCAATATCCAAGGGGGGTGTTATGGAATCTCACTGCCTCCAAAACGCATTCAATGATGTGTTCGTGGTTGGTGGTGCTCAATCCTGTTTCTTGGAAAGGGAATTGTCGATGATCATACACAAATGCCATGACTATTCTGTAAAGTTGAGTGCACCGCTCCGAATCAATTACTCAAGCTACCCAAGAATCACACAGTTATATGTTCTACTACGCGAGCGGACCCTGCTTATATGCATCGTGTATCAGCTTCTGTCTCATGAACACCATAGGATGATCAGAATCATTTTTTGTGATTTGCCTAGCTCAAGCTGCAAACCGTGCTACACAGCTTGAAATTCGCATTCTGCTCGATTTCAAGCATGGCGCTGTACTTTTCCTCTGAATGACTAATCAATAAATACGCATTCCATTCATACCATTTTGTCTCGCTTCTCTATTACCTGCGTCTTGTGCTGAGTTGTGCCATGGAGCTCATGCCAAGATTATATATGGGGTTATTACGGTGTACAAGCTGCCGTATACTCTGTAGATATTAACAAGAGTGTTGGCCAATTTCAGGATGTGATCCACAGTAGCGATAAGATCATCGTTCAAGTCATAAATCTATAATTACTATAGGTCTGAGTTCGAATAGAAAACATGACAATCATAATTATGTAGAATTGTTTGACTGGCTGATCATGACGTGGCTCCGTTTGCCTGCGTTAGCGCCAACATAATACCTACCTACCTACCTACCTACATAATAGGGATCGTAAAACGCCCAGGGTCGAGCACTTTGTTATTTTGTTGTATACCTACGGTACCTATTCTTGATTTCGCTTTTTCCAATCACAACGACACCGTAAATACTCAAAAATATCTTTTTCTCTCCGCGCAAGCAAAATGACGGTAACGGAGCTGGCACATTTCCACACTCAGACGGGCGACTACCCGCGCGAGCTGCAACAACTGGCCAGCTTGGCGATCAAGGCGCAGGACAAGTGGTGCGCCGAGAACCTGTCCAAGACAACCGGGTACATGTCAGACGGCACTGTCGCAAGGGGCGTTGGCTGTAAGACACCTGCTTTCTCCATGTCTCCGACCTAGAAACAAGAAGAAAACTGACCGGGCTACGATAGTCTTCCAGCAGTTGGGAAACCCGGGGGCGCTGCTGCTGACGGCGCACTGGGACAGTCCCGAGCAGCACAAGCAGTGGATCGACTCGGACGTGAACAAGGACATCATGCCTCGCCTCGGAGAGTTCCTCGACATGTCCAAGCTGCTCTTCTACCACGTCAACGACGTGGCCCCTTTCACCTGCCGGCCGAGCCCGGAATCGCACGCCTTCGTCCCGAACACGGTGATCGTGTCGCGGTACTTTGTCCCCAAGGCCCGGAAGCGAGCATTCGGTGCGGCCATGAAGGAGCTCATGTCCCGCGAGGGGCAGGACGGCAAGTCGATCGCCACGTGCGCTTGGCGGATCGAAAAGGGCGAGGCCATGGAGAGGGATGGCATCGAAGAGCTCAACGTCGTCGTGGCTGGTTGTGGTAATAACATTTCGGACTATAGTAAGATCACCAACGCATCATATTTCAAGACGATTCTCGGCGACTTTAGAGAAGAGACGCATTTATACCAAAAGATGTTGTAATTAGCGTATTATGTGTTTCTTATTACAAAGCTCCATGAGAGTGCCATCAACATTCAAGGTGTCTGTCTAGTCTCGAGAAAGAAGGAATTGCATATCTAGGGGGGTATCCGCTTTACTTTGGCTCAATGCTTCTCAGTATAGCTCAAGAACTCGCCTAAAAACTCCAGAAAGAAACGCCGGCGATGGCGGAAATGCTTTGGGCCCTCGGCACGGATAAGCTCTTCCGCCGTCTCCCAGAAAATGGCCGCGTGCGAGTCGCATAACGTCGCGATGCCCTCTTCATCAATGTTGAGCTGGGCCGTCTCCGGGTCGGACAGGTGGGCAGCGATCTTTGAGTTGTTGACGAGCTTCAGGGAGAACACTTCAAAGAGCCCGTGGCACGTCAGGAAAGCAATCAGGTCATTCGGTTTCTCACGATCATGGATCAGGTGGGCGAGTGCGTCGGTTTTGTGATCCTCGATGATCTTCTTGATGCGTATAGCGACGTTGAGCTCGTCGATGAGACTCTTGGGGGTGATGTCCAAAAAGCTGCTCACATCAGGACGGTCGTATCCCACCTTCTGCCGCCACCAGATATTACAGAAAAAGGACGATATGATGACCGGGATGAGAATGACGTATCCCCACCAGCGCGTTGGCGTGAGCATGGAGCCGACTGCGCCCATAATCGTGGCCATTCCATTCACGACCGAGTATAGTTGGACGTTTGTGCACCGCTTCCGGATCAAGGAGAGAATATTTTGATCCTCTACTGCCCTGGCTGCGGCTTTCTTGTGGTGGTGCATTTTTATCCAGACGACGACCTGCCACGAGGCATTGATCAGGCCAAACAGGCCAATAGGTGCGTTTCCAAGGTATCCAGATAGCAGATTGCTGACCTCAAAGACCGTCCGGTTTGCACCTCCAATGGCCACGAACGTGCCAATGGAAATGAGAATTGCGCCGACGCCCATCAGCACATCCATTCCCCAGCGGCTGATGGCCTCGGTGTAGAGTTCACGCTTGGTGAGCTTCTCGATCACTCTCAGCGCCGTCTGTGACGTTTGTGCATCATCAATCCGCCGAGCCTGTTCCGATCGGAATATTGCCTGTTGTTGGCGGAGGAATTTGAGATTATGCCACGATCTGATCGAGTCCAGATAGGCAAAGATGGATATGATACCTGCAGCCGTCCCACCGATGGCCATGAGCACGACCGCGTAGATGGGGACTGGTATATCGTTCCATATGTTGGCAGCAAAATCGCCCGCGTTGGCAAGCTCGAGAAAGCCCACGCCGAGGATCAAGTTGTTCTCCAGCCGCCAGCCCTGCGGGAGGATCCAGCGGCGGCGGCCCTTGATGAGAACCACACGGTCCCGACCCGGGGAACTGGAACCTAGGTCACCGGTGGCTCTTCTGGAGATGCAGGACGCTTCCTTATTCGGCAAGGACTCATGCCGGGTACCTGGCGATTGTGGCAGTGCTGCCGTTAGGCCGTGGCCGGCATTTTGAACTGGCGCGCCGGACGCCATTGAAGATGAAATCGGATACCGGAGTGCGGCTCAATCGGCATGGAAGAGGAGAGAGAAGGTGTGACGGGGTGCTAACAAGACGACAGTATGTACTATTGGGTGGCAGTGCTCGAGACTCGTCGTTGGTATGTGGCTTATTGATCGAGTAGGACCAGCAAAGAGACTCTGGGGTTGAAATACCAACTTTGAAGGTTTGGGCAGGCCCGTAAGTAGGCCAGGAGCACTTTGAATTGGCTAATCGCCTACGCTCGGGGGGACAACCTTTGACCACGGTGGCACCCCGTTGTGGGAACCGAGTCGTAATCGACCTTGATGGTCAGCAGCGGTAGATCAAGTTCTTCAGCTCTCGCCATGGCAGAAGACGAACAGGCGACAGGCTAGCACCAGGCATTCAGATTGCCCGTCCGTGTGACGACCCCCTAAACGAACTCTGAAGTCTGAACTGGAACCTCTGCTTATACTAATGCCTCTTGATCCACCATTGCAGATCGGCACGGAAGAGACGGCTTGGCAACCACCCACCATAGTATCCAACCTTTTTGCTTTTGCTGTACGATCAGTGCATTCGATCTATACCAGATTGCGTCCGTGTCATCAAAAGGAGAAACGTTTTCTATTTGGAGATATCCAAAAGCCGCGTGTCCATCTTTGGGATCTGCTATCGCCGAGGACGGGTATCACGAATAAGAGGCGTGTGATGGTCCCGATCACCACCACTAACGCTCAACTCTTGAATCTAAAAATGGTTTCCATCTTGATCTCGCTCTCGTCCCTTGGATTTTCTTGCTCGCGAAAGCACGCACACATATAAGAAAATATTCTGTCGATCAGTCCATATAAGTGTGACAGCTCAAGCTGAAATCAGCCGGGCCAAGGACGATGATAATCCGAGCCTGCAGAGCAGAGCTGGGTCTTTTACACCAGTGACAATGCCCAAGTGCTCATAGTTGTGGAATGTTGTTTCACAAGCAACGGGCAGCAAGTGCCAGTCTCCAAGATCGTCATCTGAAATTAGTGTCTTTCAACAACGAAAACAAGATTGGGCTCTCGATTCTCCAGAGAACCCGCAATTGGGGGTTCGAGGCAACGTCCCGACCACACTGGACCTCCAGCTTACAAGCTCGGAACGCCGAAGCAGGGCCTGCGTATATTGCACCACGAGCACTAGGCAGTTCTTTTAATAGCAACAATGGGCCTTTCAAGAAATGTCCAATTACACGGAAATAGAACTTTGAGATCCAATACCTACCTGCTGCTACTTTCCCCCATCTCTTCAAGCATTTGCGTGCTCTCCCCTAGCGGAGTGATGTACGGTGTAGGTGCGCGTTCTTCCGGTTGACCAGAGCCTTATTGCAGTACCTACCCAGACCAGACTACCTGTAGCCTCACTGCTTGGGAGCTAGGTACGTATGTGATGTGCATACTATTCCGGGCACGCAACTATAAGGTTCTGCAGCCTGAAGAACAGGGCACGCGTCGCAGCATCGCGAATCTAGAGGAAAGAATGACCTTGGGAAACATTCCAGAAATTCGAACGTCAACAGCGCCAAGTCCAGTGCCCCAGCCGTTAGCGCGGCAGAGCGGCACGAGTGTGGAGAGATGCCGACCCTGCAAGCCCTGCTGAAAATGTCAACGCCTTGCCGCCCCGTCGGGATCATCATACTGCCAGAACGGGCTACACCCGCCGCGACTACAGCTGCCCTTTGGTGTCTTTCGGGTTTAGCCTTTCCCCACGGCATTAAATCTCCAATCATCGTCGTTTCGCATGTCTCTTAGCCCCTCTCCTTGTCTGGCTGGGTAAATCTGACGACAGAACAACAAGGCTTTGGGCATTCATCCTTTTAGAACGAAACGTCTTGTCCTGAAAGCCAACCGTCTAAACATTTCTCTACTTTGGAAAACCAACCGCCAAAGGAAAAGAAGACAATCACGCCACATCTGTTACAGAATACCCCCCTATCGCATATTTACAACCAGAAAACATGGTGGGTTTGCTGCAAGGAGGCATCAATACTCATGGCGGAAAAAAGTATAACAAGTGCACTAATGCCCGCACTGCCAGGACTCAGCCTTGACGGAAGAGCAGATCGAGCAGTTCAAGCTCGCCTTTGACCTGTTTGTAAGCTCTGCCCACAAACCCCAGATTCTTCTCTACCGCTCCACAAAAGCTGACAGTCGCTGCATAGGACAAAGACAAGACTGGTGTGTGGACCGCGGCAGAAAACCTTCTTGGTGCGAGCGAGCTTGTGGCTAACGAATGCAGGTGATATCACTGCCGCCGAGCTCGGCGAGGTCATGAGAGAGCTGGGCCTGAGCCCGAGCGACGCCGAGCTGAAGGACATGGTGGACGAGGTCGACGTCGACCAGAACGGCTCCATCGACTTCAATGGTGAACTTTCCTCTATAATGCCAGACATCACATGACCTAGAGGGGCGTTGTTCTTTTTTGGCTGACCCCGCTTCCCTCCCTCCAGAATTCCTGACCATGATGTCGCACAAGGTCGAGCCCAGCGACGCCGAGAAGGAGCTCCGCGAGGCCTTCAAGGTCTTTGACCGCGACAACAGCGGCACCATCTCGGCTGCCGAGCTGCGTAACGTGCTGAGCTCGCTGGGCGAGGACCTGACCGACGAGCAGATCGACGAGATGATCCAGTCGGCAGACAAGGACGGAAACGGCGCCATCGACTGTGAGTTCGGGCTCGTGAATTCGCCGCCACCCGTGTGCATTGAATGCTAACATGCTCGCTACAGATGACGAGTTTGCCCTCCTCATGACCCAGGGCACGACCTAGAGGGTTAGCGATGAGGAGAGGCCAGAGCGGTCTGAGAGGCCTGAGGGGCCTTTGCCTAAATTGCCTACTGTGCCTACACAACAGGAGCTTGACTGCGAATGGGTATTGCCTCGTCGCAACAAAAAGTGTTCCAGATGGTGCTTTTTCCGGTGCATGGATCAAAGACAATAACTCACGCAAGGCTTTTGGGAAGTTTATGGTCAGAATGCGAATTACTCCGACGTACGATCTGCGCCGTCAGAAAGTCAGTCTGCCTTGAATCTTTCAGCCCCTGATCAGCCGAAAGCATTGGCTTCACTGCTGGCTTCAGGAGTACTCCCTTGACGTAAAAACAAACGAAAAACGAAAACAACAACAACAACAACAACACGGAGTGGTCATCAGCCACACCATTATGGCACGAGTGTCGACAATTCGTGTAGCATGGAATTCCGCAGCGGGCTTTGATTTGGCCAGTATTCAAAATAAGTAATGAATTAAAGATGGTTTATATCTATCGAAAAATGGGTAAACAAAGACGAAATAGTCATTCCCTAGTGACCAAACTACTGTCACTCTTATTAATCGCTCTATCGCCCATTATGCGGTCTCAGTAGCGGAGATGAATGTCGCCTCGCTGAATGTCTTGCCATTCTCTGTGAAAGTCTCGTCGCCAATCTTCAACTGTAATGTGAAGTTGGGAGGGGCAAACTAGGAGAGGTTAGCTGGCTGTACAAAGGAGAGACGTCGATGAGATAGATGGATGTAAATACCTGGTAAATGTAGGGCTTGGTGCCTGCAGCACCAGCAACGATCTTCTTGACGAATGCAGGGACTTCAGCCATGACGTCCACACGGTCCAGACGCTGCTCGAATGGTCCCTCAATGGTGGCTTCGACGGGCTTGCCGTCCTTCGTCTTGCCAGACCACGAGAACTTGACCTTCTTGGGTTCGGGCCACTCGTTGTCGCCATCTGTCTTGGTCTCGATGTGTACTGCGGAACAATCCGTACCGGCGATGATGATCTCGCCATCCTTGGCGATACCTCCAACACTGACAGATGTAGCGCCATACGATGGTGGCGTTGTGTAGTCCATCAGGACAGCGGAATATGTCGGTCCCTGGAAGTCGAGGAAGTTCCACTTGGCAGCGGCGTGGTGCGGCTTCATGCCCTGCAGGGCGTGGGCGAAGAAGGCCTGTCCCTTGAAGTCGATGGGACCCTCCTTGGTCATCATGCTGCCCTCGGCGACACAACGGGGCCAGAAGGCATGTCTCATGGAGCCCCACGGGTTCTTCAGATCGGTACCGTATAGCGTCTTTCCATCCTTGCCGGCGACGAAACCGGGAGCGACCTTGGTGATCTTCAGGTTGACGATGCAGCGCTGGTCGTTCATGGACTTGATCGTGTAGGTGTTGCCATCCTCGGACAGCTCGACGGCGCAGTCCTTGGCGTAGAAGTTCAGCTTGTCCTCGCTGAACTCGTAGTCGCTCAGGGGGTTGGAGCACCACAGGTGAGGCTTCGAGTTGTCGACGTAGGAGATCTTGGAGTTGAATTGGACTGTGGTCTTAATACCGCTGCAAGCTCATGTTAGCGGCTATGGCAGAGACTTTCCACAAGCCGAGCTGCGAGCAGGTCAAGGGGAGCACACGTACGCAACATTACTAAAGATGACCTGGGCAAGACCGATATATCCGCTGTCCGACATGAGGTAGAAACTCTGCGTCTCGACAGAGGTCGAGGTCATGGCGGCCCACCGCATGTCCTCCCTCTTGAGCTCCGTGTAGGGCGTGACCTTGGCATCTTCGGCGACCGACTTGATGGCAGAGGGCCCATAGATGGGCTCCTCGGTGCCAGCGACGTTGGCTAAGCTTCACGAGTTGGGAACATGTCAGTGATTATAGTTCTGGGTGGTGTTCTGCTGCCATGCCATACCCTGGCAGCAGGCTGCACGCGGGACATGGCGGGGCACGGGAAGAGGGACGGTATGACGTTTTACAACAACGTACGTCTGCTTAGCCCAGTTGAACATCTTCTCGGTATTGTCTGTTTCGCTTGTATGTCTAGCAAGAGGAAAAAGGAACCGCGTTGCCTGAATGACGGAAAAAAGGTGAGAGGAAGAAGGTCTTTTCGATCGGGTTGTAAATGAAAGGCGGTGTTGTTCGAGAGTTCTTTCGGTCTTCAATTACTAGTTACTACGGAGAGCGAATCATGCTGGCGGGTCAAAATGGGCGAGCTCCAGTTGCTGCAGGACATGAGAGGCGAGGAGAGGGTCCCCCAAAAGTTCCTAATGTTGGCGGCACGGGACCAAGACTAGCAGATCACAGAGGCGCGCGACAGGGAACAGACGCGGCCCACCTTTGGGACATCGACCTTTTTGGGGAAGGCCTGGCAGCTGTGCTACAGGTGTTTCTGTTAGCGTCAAAATTTCCCAAAGAGTTGCGATGCGCTTCTGAACTCAAGTGCTTGAACTCGAGTTACCAACGCGCGCTGCAGCTCTCAACTACTCCATTGACCAGCCACTTTGTCACGAATCGTCGAGTGTGTCGGTGAAGTCAGAATCCGCCCGCCAAAATGTCAAAAAAGGGAGCCGCCGCCGGTGCGGATCAGATCGTCAAGCTCATCGTAGGGGCTGGTCAAGCATCTCCCAGTCCGCCAGTCGGTCCTGCGCTGGGTAGTAAGGGTGTCAAGTCCATGGACTTTTGCAAAGTGAGCAGATATGCCTGGTCTATGGTAGCTGAGGACGTCACTGACAGCACGGCCTAGGAATTCAATGCGCGCACACAACACATCCTGACCGGCACGCCAATGCCCACGCGAGTTACCGTACGAGCAGACAGATCGTTCCACTTCGACATCCGGACACCACATACCTCGTGGCTCCTGAGAAATGCTGCCGAACTTCCCATTGGAAAGAAGGGCAAGAGAAAGGGCGCATCCCAGCCTGGCCACGAGACTGTCGGCAGCGTCACCCTGAAGCACGTATACGAAATCGCCAAGATAAAGCAGACGGAGCTGAGGTTATCAGGCCTGTCGTTGGAGGGTCTGTGCAAGTCCATCATCTACCAAGCGAAATCGATAGGGCTTGATGTGGTAGCATAAAAGGAAACCGGGAGCAGTGCAGCCATCCTGGAACGAGTCAACGGACTAGAGGATTGCTGGTGTACGTGTATGTGACGATAAAGGGTATTTAAAAAGTCCATTAGGCGTAAATCCGGAGCAAACATATGCTCTGGTCGGTCAAAAATGGTCATCCACAGCGAAACAATGGTGTAAGATATTGCGTTACGAACAGTTAAGGAGAGCCAACGCTGCTCGGTTTAGCACAGCAGCTTGTAGGATGTATTGTCAAGGCCAACCTACAATATAGTATCTGATGAGGCTTGTTTTTCTCTTGAGGAAACTGAAAACACTCCCCCCTCAGTTGACCCAGAAGGTCAGTAAATCAGGGCAGAGACCAGGGAGATTATACCAAGTCCATTACTCAACCCACACCTTCGATAGGCACCTTACATCAGTGATCAGCTTCAGCAAATCACTGTTTTAATTGCGGTGCAAAGTGGCTGTATAACGAAATACATCACTTCATGGCGAATTCTACGTGCTTTTGTTCCGAGAACCCCCTAAACCACAAGATAACGTATAAGTGAGGAGAGCTTAGCTGGGTATACAAGCCTGCAAAGTCGGGATACGGAAAGCAGCGCATGAGCAGACTGCCAGGTCATATTTTCTAGCCAAGATATTTGTGATACGTCGTGAGTTTTTTATTGTCAAAATATCACTGTTGCATGCTGTAGCATCGTAGCCATATTTTGCCAGAGTTTGATGGCCCAAGACGTGCAATACATCACTAAAGACGAACTGTTAATATTTCTCTTATATGCACATGTGACCCTCATACAAATTTATTATTCAGTCATTAGATGACTGCCCATTTTAGTGCTACCGCGTAACAGACGCTCTTATTTACCTTTTTTTTTTACCTTTTTTTTTTCAATACGCGGAAAGCTAGTTCCTTCCCAAATCTAATTCCTCAAGTCCTTCATGTGCTTTGGAATGTGGAAGGAGCGTACGCAAGCGGCAAGAGTCGAGAGTCGAGACTGACACAAAACGGACGTTTTGGAAGCTACGCTCGCTGTAATGGAGCCTTCCCCTTCCTCTCTACCGCAGCTCTTCCATTGACAACACCACTCAGCAACTTCACATGTTATTTTTATTCATCAGCCATTCACCCAGCATCATTATTCAGTTTTGTTTCTGTCATAATACTAGGCATAAACCATGTATTAGGGCAGGGAAGCGTTGGATTCGAAGTTATGCA
>JACVEI010000662.1:0-17936 GCA_018115615.1 Pestalotiopsis sp. DP-2020a | reverse complement strand
ATCATGGTTACTGGTGGTCGCAACATGTAATCTGGCGAAAAAAGAACAGTCACTGTTAAACATAATCATGGTTCACAAGCAGTTGAGAATACTTGGCAAATTTGCGGCCTAACTGTTGGGCCTTATATATTAGTAGTATCATCGGTAGAAGATGAAAACACAAGCCGTCCTAACGCCAGGCAGTCCTCGTGTTCCTGTTGTACACCTTAAAAACTTCGTCAAGTCAATTCTTTTTGACAGGTACATTGCTCGCCACGCCACCATTTTCCGTTCTCTCCTTGAAAAGCCCGCTCCTTAGACCTTGAGCCAGAGGCTCAGGACACCCTTTGCGTACTCGACAATCTCGTCGCCTCCCAGCTTGCTCTCGCCGTAGACGCGGTCGACGAAGGAGATGGGCACCTCGGCGACGGTGCAGCCCATGGCCTTGGCGCGGACCATCATCTCCATCTGGAACGTGTATCCCTTGCTCTCGGTGCTCTCGATGACCTTTTGCAGGACGGGCCTCTTGTACAGGCGGAAGCTGCCGGTGAGGTCGCTGACGCCGGGGCGCAGGACCGTGTCGGCGAACAGGTTGGCGCCGCGCGAGACGAACTTGCGCTTCAGGTCCCAGCCGTAGACGCCGCCGTCGCCGGCGTACCGCGTGCCCGTCACGATGTCGTAGTTGCCCTTCTTCTGCAGCTCGATCATGCGGGGGATGAACTTGGGGTGGTGGCTGAAGTCGGCGTCCATGATTATGACAAAGGTGCCCGTCACGAACTGCATGCCGTGCACGTAGGCTGTTCCGAGGCCGAGCTTGCCGGTTCGGGTCTTGAGGATGACGTGTGGTGAGTAGGCCTTGACCAGCTGGACGGCGACCTCTTGCGTGCCATCGGGCGAGCCGTCATCGACGATGATGAGCTCCCAGTCGAGGTTGCTGCATGTCCGTCAGTTTGTCTCCTCAACTTGTAGCCGCATCGAGTCGAGGCACGCCGTTCGAGGGAACCTGGTCTCGGTCGGGTTCGCGGAAAGTAACATACTTTTCGGTAAAGGTACGGTTCAGTAGCCAGGCGACAATGGGCAGGTTCTTGCGCTCGTTGAATGTCGGCAGGATCACCGAGTACTTTTCTCCCTTGGGTGCCATTGTGTCGAGTGGTTGAAAGTAATATGAGATCAAAAGAACGGAATCGCAATAGTGGGGTTTGGAAGAAGAATCGAAAGAGATCTGCTGGATTGTCGGCGGGCAGGCGCAAAGGAATGGATGAAGTTGGTGATAAGGGGGGGGGGAATCCGGAGCTGCTACGTCGCGTGAATTGAGGGTCTGGACACGGTTTACGGGGGAGCTAGGTAGGTGCATCAAAGGTTGGAGCTCGGGCCTAGCCTTAAAATCTGGTGGGGATTCTGATGTCAAGCTAGCACAGTACCTACCGCATTGCAAACAAAGATTAAATGCATCCTACTATTTTCTTGATGGTTATTTAGATTGGCCATGGCCTAAAGTTCCATGTCGTATTTGATGGGTATTTATACAACATTTGCTATCCAATGAGTTACGTCAGTCGAACACCAACGTCTAGAAACCCCTGCCTTTCCTCTTGACGACTGGTTTCCTGACCGCGCCACTGGTCTTGATTTTCTTCTCGTCTTTGGCGCCGTTGATGGGTTTCTTGGCCATGGTTTCCTGCTCCGCGAGAAGGCGTTCTTGCTGCTTCTGCTTGTCCACCGCCATCTGGGCCTCAATCTCCATCTTCCTGTTGAACTCGGTTTCCGTGACGCGCTTGTCTCTTGCCGAGTATCCCTTCTCTTTCACAGAGTAGAAGACACCACCGAGCTCGGCGAGCCAGTGAGGGTCAACCGCAGTCACGACAGACATGTATTCCTTGCTTGTGAGGATAAGTTCATGGTACACCACATAGTCGGGAAGAAATCCCAGCCCGTACAGTGCCGAAGTTGGGTGTAGTTGTACCGTGACCGACGTTCTGAGATTGACGTATTCGCCGATTCCCTTCACTTTCGAAGCCTGGTGATAGTAGCCAGAGCAGATACACTTTCGAATCACGTCCCAGTCAGTTCCACAGGAAACCATCTCCATCTTTTGCATCTTCATGATGTCCAGAAGTTGATCACGGATCTCTTTGGCTCGGCGAAGCGACTTGGGATGGAGGAAGTGACGCGTACACCAGCCGTCGGAAAAGCCATTGGATTTCCACTGCGAGTACACGTGGAGAAAGGTCAAGTGGTCCGACTCGGGAACAAAGAACTTCTCGCGTGCAGCATCTGATTCTTCTTGGCGCTCCTTTGGTCGGTAGAATACGTTTGGAACGGATAGCATGGCGACGATGGTCACCATTTCCTCGCTGCAGCCATATTCCTCAGACATGATCAACAGCTTGGCCAGAGGGGGGTCCATGGGGAAAGCGTTCATCTTTGAACCCAAATCGGTCAGCTCGCCAACATTGTCCAAGGCACCCAAAGCCCATAGATCAAACAGCGATGTGGTGATCACATCCTGTGGCGGCGGGTCCATGAAGTTGAAGTCCAAAAGATCCCGCACGCCGAGAGACTTCAGTAGCAGTACTGTGTTGCTCAGGTTCGTTCGCTGGATCTCGGGAATGGTGGCGGTGTAGAGTTCGTCCTTGAAAGCTTTCTCGGTAAACAGCCTGAAGGCCTTACCAGGACCAGTTCTGCCAGCACGTCCAGCACGCTGGCCTGCATTGGCCTGGGAGATGGGCGTAATCTGCAGAGTATCCATACCCATCCGCGGGTTGTACACCTTCAACTTTGAGTAGCCAGCATCCACCACGTACATGATACCATCGACAGTCAAACTCGTTTCTGCAATGTTGGTAGCGACGATACACTTCCGTACTCCAGGGGCAGCGCGGTCGAAAATCTTGGCCTGAAGATCTGCCGGCATTTGACTGTAAATTGGCAATATGCTCAACTTGGGGGGGTCGTTCAATGCGTCGAGTCTTTCCCGAAGGAGCTCACAGGTGCACTCGATGTCTTCCTGGCCAGTCATGAAAATTAAAATATCGCCGGCCGCCATCGACACATGAATTCTGAGGGCTTGCTGGACTGCTGCATCAACGTAATCCTCAACCGAGGACCCGTGAAACATGACATCGACCGGGAACGTTCGTCCTGGAATGAAGAATTCCGGTGCGCCTCCAAAGAACTCTGAGAATCGCTTCGAGTTCATCGTGGCCGAAGTAACAATGAGCTTAAGATCGGTTCGCCGTTGCAATATTTTCTTGAAGAGACCCATCAAAACGTCCGTGTTGAGCGCTCTTTCGTGTGCCTCATCCATGATGACGCAGGAATAGCGGTCCAGATCCTGCTCGTTGAGCGATTCTCTTAACAGGATACCGTCCGTCATATATTTGATGACGGTCTCGTCGCTCGTGCAATCCTCGAATCGAATTGCATATCCCACGGTGCTTCCCAGTCTCACTTCCATCTCTTCAGCCACACGCTTAGCCACACTCATCGCTGCGACACGTCGAGGTTGCGTACAGCCGATCATGCCTCGGACGCCGTACCCATCCTCATATAAGAACTGTGCAAGCTGTGTCGTCTTTCCGGAACCCGTCTCACCAACCACAATGGTGACCTGGTTGTCTGAAATAACTCTCATGAGGTCTTCCCTGACAGCAAAAGCAGGCAGATACTCCCGCTGCTCTCTGAGGGTCTTGCTTTTGCTGAAGTCGGAAGCACCTTCGCTCTTTTTCATGTGCTCGCTGAACTTGTTGCCTCCCGTTTTGGTGGCGTCGTCCTCGGCCGCTATCGGAAGCGCGCTGTCGCCCTCGTCCTCCTTGACTCCCATGATGTTTCCCAGTTTCGTGCCAGCCATATTCGTAGCCTGCTGCGCCTGCCGCTGTCTCTCCCTCTGTTGCCTCCGCTCCTTGACAACGCGACTGCCTTTTCGGCTATATACGGCCATGTCGCTTTGGTAGTCCCTGACGGCAGGGACGGGATCCAGCTGTTTCGTGAACACGGTCCTGCCGTCCAGGAACGGTGGCTTGAGGTCGTGCACCAAGAGGTGTATTCTCGTGCCCTCGTCATCGTCCTCGAAGTCGTCGCCAAAGCGCCGCTGGGCGACACCAGACGTCAGCATACGGTTGGTCTCCCAAGCGTCGTTGTCCTTTTGTCGCTGCAGCTGTCGCGCGTTCAGGTGCTTCTGGCCCGACTTCTTCTCGACCATGTCCTGCTCGCGGTGGCGCTGCTCGACCCAGGTGTCCTCGTACGAGGCGAAAGGGTCGTGCGTCTCGTCGCCAAAGGTATGGCCATTTTCATCACCGAGGTACCAGTCACGGTCCAGCGCGTTCTGGTCGTCTTCGGGCACTTGAGGCTCGGGGGTATCAAACTCCTGCTGTTTTGGCGCGGCAAAGCGCGATGCTGACTTGCCGCCAGCCGGGCGGGAGGATCTGCTCGGAAGAGAGGCGTATCGGTCGTCAGACCTCAAAGGGTTGAAGTCGAGTTTGCGCCGCTTTGGGCTGAAGTTTCCGCCATTGCGATCCATGCTGGCGGGCGTTGTGAAGGATAAGCTGGCACGAACTGACGATTTGCGCAACTTCAAGTTACAGCCTTGACGATGACGCTTTCGTAATAATTTACAGAGAACTCTACTGGACCGACTGTCTGAATTCCATGCCCTGTGGTCGAGTAAAGACGCGGCCAGAAATCCGTCAATGACCAGGCAAAACAAATTGGGGGGACGAGTTCAACCGTAGAAGTAGCTCGAGATCCACGGCCAGAGGAGCGGGCCAGCCACCACGGCACCAATCCACAGCTGTGACATAGCTCGCTGGGGCCGCGATAAGATAAGCATTGAGCCCCGCTAAAATTATTTCTTGGGCCGCCCAAAATTTTTGGAGGTCGTCGCGGGGAACTTTTGCTGCGTATCGGGCAATCTTGCACATCGCCGAATCTGTTGTCTCTGCACAAAACACTGGGTTCGCAATGTCGTCCATGATCACAACAGCTGCATGGGTGCCGCGCGGCTTTGCGGCACCTTTCCCGCAGAAGTACGACTTCGACGACGAGGAGTTCGAGCGCATTGCCTCGCTCGCAAAGCTCCAGCTCGACGATGCGAATGACGACCTGGACGAGGCCCAGGAGGAGGACGCCGCCGCCGCCGCCAATGCCGTTGGCGACGTCACGGAAGCAACGTCAAACCTGTCCGTCAAGTCGGAGAAGAAGGCCGCCGAGGCGTGAGTGAATTCACATCCCGTGTTTGTCGCATTATTCTTGCTAATCATTGGTGCAGCGTCAACATTGACGACGACGACTTGAAGGAGTACGACCTCGAGCACTACGATGATGATGACGAGGACCAACCCGAGGGCCAAAAGATGGACATGTTTGGCAACGTCAAGTCCCTGTCCTACTACGAATCGAACAAAGACGACCCTTACATCAAGATACCCGCCGGAGAAAACGACGATGAAGACGAGCGCGAAGAACTGCAGATCCTGGCTACGGATAACCTCCTCTTGGCTGCCAAGGTCGAAGATGAGCTGGCACACCTCGAGGTTTACGTCTACGAGGATGATGCGGACAACATGTATGTCCACCACGACATTATGCTTCCTGCCATTCCCCTCTGCGTTGAGTGGCTCGACCTGCCTGTGGCCAAGAAGGGCGTTGCCCAGGATTCCACGGCCAACTTTGTCGCAATCGGCACCATGGACCCAGATATCGAGGTTTGGGACCTTGACACTGTGGACTGCATGTACCCCAATGCCATCCTTGGCCAAGGCAACAAGGGCCCCGATGCCGATAAGAAAAATAAGAAGAAGAAGTCAAAGAAGGCCAACGACGAGTTCCATGTCGATGCCGTTCTGTCGCTGGCCGCCAACAGAAAACACCGAAACCTGCTGGCCTCGGCTTCCGCAGACAAGACGGTCAAGCTCTGGGACCTCAACACCGCAACGTGCGCCAAGTCGTACAGCTACCACACTGATAAGGTGTGCTCATTAGCATGGCACTCTGTCGAATCCACCGTTCTCCTGAGTGGTAGTTATGATCGTACTGTCGTGGCCGCTGATATGCGTGCGCCCGATGCAAAGATGCCCCGTTGGGGTGTCGAGAGTGACGTTGAGAACGTCCGATGGGATCCCCACGACCCGAACTTCTTCTTTGTCTCGACTGAGAACGGAATCATTCACTATCACGACATTCGAAACATACCCTCGAACCCTGCTGCCAGCAAGCCGGTCTGGACTTTGCAGGCTCACGATGAGTCCCTCTCATCGTTCGACATCAACAGCCACATCCCCGGCTTCATGGTCACGGGATCGACAGACAAGACTGTCAAGCTTTGGAACATTCAGCCCACCGGTCCCGCAGTGGTCGTTTCGCGCAACCTGGACGTTGGAAAGGTATTCTCCACAACCTTTGCACCGGATGCCGAGGTAGCTTTCCGCCTGGCCGTTGCTGGCAGCAAGGGCACTATGCACGTCTGGGACACCAGCACCAACTTCTCCGTTCGCAAGGCTTTTGCTCACAAGATGTCGGGCGAGCCGAGCTCGGGTGTGGAAGACAGACTCGTTGGAGTGGCAGAGGATGATACAGATTCAGACTCTGACGAGGGTGACGATGACGAGGAGGACGGAGACTCCATGGATGAGGANGTGGAAGACAGACTCGTTGGAGTGGCAGAGGATGATACAGATTCAGACTCTGACGAGGGTGACGATGACGAGGAGGACGGAGACTCCATGGATGAGGACTAGATTTGATGCTCCATTTTTGAGTTTAATTCCGGTGAACACACCCTGATAGACCCGGTTTCGATGGACATAGCGTACGGGAATTGTGCGGGGCGATCAATGTATTTCATGATATTCAAATAGCATCGTATCCAGGATGGATGGTCGTNACTAGATTTGATGCTCCATTTTTGAGTTTAATTCCGGTGAACACACCCTGATAGACCCGGTTTCGATGGACATAACGTACGGGAATTGTGCGGGGCGATCAATGTATTTCATGATATTCACATAGCATCGTATCCAGGAGGGATGGTCGTCGCTTGTCCGAGTGGCGTTGAGTGAGCCATACATAGCCGATCTGGAAATCATAGGCCAAGGACGGATTGCTGGAACTCTCGTTTGGTCTGAAAATCAAGCCTTATCAAACTTGGGTAATTCTCTTCAGAAATCGGTACCTGCATGACGTGATGTATTTGTGATGCTCGGCACTCGATGGCTCGCTCGTTCGCTCGCAAGCTTATATGCAAGTGATTGAGTCAGATTTCTCCATTTGGTGGCAACCAGCAGGATCGAAACGGTCTAGAATCCGTCTGAAAATTTTGTACAGTATAACCACAGTGAAAACGGCACCTCGGTTGGCGGTGAAAGATGAATTGCTCGTTCTTCTTCCAGGGCCTACGTATTCTATCAATGCGAACATCAGATGGTTTGAACATAGAAACCTTGCCTGGGGACGTTTAATGAAGGGCGCATTCTATGCGAAACTTGGTTGCGGGGGGATGCTCCGGCTTAGCTTTTTTGGGACACACAGAGCAGCCCCTTTTGGGCGACGGGAGTCCTATTCGAGTCTTGCCGGGTCTGAATCAAGTATGGGCAGGTTCGTTGGACGTGAAGTGTCGCTCGATGAGGCCAATGCTCGTCTGTTCGGAAACAACACACGTGTGTGTTGGTAGTTCACGATAATTACCGCCCAATATGATCAATTCCCCATTGCTCCATTGCACGGAATATGGCGCGCGATGATAGCAGCCAAAAGCTGCGCAGATCTCTTG
This sequence comes from Pestalotiopsis sp. DP-2020a, assembly GCA_018115615.1. NCBI lineage: Eukaryota > Fungi > Ascomycota > Sordariomycetes > Amphisphaeriales > Sporocadaceae > Pestalotiopsis > Pestalotiopsis sp. DP-2020a. The sequence continues at coordinate 10,192 of JACVEI010000662.1, read as the reverse complement.
GTGCTAGCTCCGGTTGGCAAGGCCGGATGATCAGCAGGGACGAATCAATCTGGATCGGGGCAGCGCATCGCGGGACAATCAAAGTGGTCATTGCTTTTGACCTGGGTTCTGAAACGTTGGGCGGGAGACCAGGGGTCTTGCCTAAAACAACCGACCAATGGAATTCGTCCAAGCCGCACAACTGCTCGCCTGGCCGTTGACTTGTTTCGAGATTGGCCCAGCTCGAATGAGGGTAGCCCGTTCAGGAAGAGGTGAAAGCGCATATGATTTGTCGAATGGGGGACCGAGAGCCATCGCGGTGGGAGCATTGCGCCCAGCGAGCAGCAGTGTATGTAGCAGCGAACCAACACATGTAGGTTAGAGCAAAGACACAGGTTTGTCTGTCTGGCTCGCTCTGCTCTGTGATTCGGCCGTTCCTACCCTGGTCGTGGTGTGCTTGGACTGGGGCCAGGCTGCGTGGCTGCTTGGCTGGTTCGGAGGACGAGTCCCTAGGGGCGGCAGTAAAGTGCGGATACCCAACGAGCTTTACCCACCGCAGCCAGATCCGCAGGGACCGCCTCGATTGCTAGGCGATGCTCGCTGGCGGCTTCAGTTGAGAAGATAGTTGTCGAAAACTGCACCATCTTCTCAAGCGTCATCAGGTGCGCACGAGTAAGACAAGTTCAAGCCCACCAGAGCTGATCGGTTCCAGATTCCGGGATTGCCAGCAAGCTAGCCATGTCTGGAGCGGAAAGGTGCGCTGTTCTGCTTATACTGTACGTACTACTCTGTATAGCTCACATACCAGACACCTACCTTAGCTTACTGTGTGTACTACTTCGCAGTAGTGTATGCAGTTGAGAAACGTGGGATCACTCCATACGGGTGAAGGTAATGGCTCTTCCGACCAGCAAAACTGGATCGTGTATGGATGGCCGACCAGCTGATGTAGGTACGAACTCGATGACCCGCCAGCCGCAGAGCAAGTTGAGTTGGCTGTTGTTAAAAGAGCGGGAACTGGTTGTTTGCTGCAATCTGTGCCAATGATTCAGAAAGCAAGGGATGGGGCAAAAGTTTAGTAGCGAAACAACCCGCGCTGTACCTGCATTGGGCCGATAATTGACAGCGGTGCGTCCCAAAACGAACCGCGGGAAAGGTCCTCTCTGATGGGACGAAAAGTGATGCGCTCGTTGCTGGTCAGATCTGACTCGGTCCAGCAGAGACAATATCTCACACCGAGTGCATGCAAGATGCAACTGCAAAAAAATTGATAAGCAGCTTCCGTGATGCTGTGCGACTGATGATGACTGTTCATGTCTGTCTGGTCTGCTGGAGGTCGGCCATCCATCTGGTCTGGCTGGTCTGGGTCGCTGGTTCTTCCCTGGATCCCATCCTCGAGGAACGGCCTTTTTCCTCCTTCCCAGTGGCGCGCTCTAGCCTGAATGGTTGATGGCGCGCATTTACCCAAGACGGACAGGGAAGTTGATCCCTGTCGATATGTCGAGTCCCCCTGGTGCTAATTTTGTGGATATTTGACGCTCCAGACGGCGCGCAACGCTGGGTGTGGACTAGTAGCCATCGTGCTTGTGGGTGGGTGGATGGGTGGGCTTTTTCTGCCCTTCTCCGCTTCGTGCCCCTGGATATCGATTCCAAGTCATGCTCAGTCTGTCTGTCGAATTCCCGATATGGGCAGTCGAGCCAAGGTACGCGCTACCTCTGGCCCTGTCGCATAGCAGGCGCACCCTTTATAGAATGGCGAGAAACAAGCCAGGTACCGGAGACTTGCGAACATGTGGTCGAGCGCTTCGATACCCTGCACCTGCGTTGGCTTCGTCAATTTTTCCTTCTTTGCAGCAGTCACTCCTAGCTTGTGCATGCCCACTCACAAGCAAAGATGCTCCAGTTCTGGACTGCCCTGGCAATCAATCGTGGGCCTCCCCCGGAAGCCAGTTTAGTTCTGCTCGACTAAAACCAGGTCCCTTTATTATCGTGCTCCCCCCGTTGGCACGCGTGGACGATGCTCGTCTCCGTTCCTCTCAACCACTCGGTCGGAATTACTACTCTTCTTCTTTTCCAGTCTCTCACGAGATCTTATTGTCGAATCCTCGCTCGCTCATCGTAGGTATAAGGGCTTGGATACTCAGGGTTGTCGTTCCTTTGAAACCCTCGACATTTATTATTTTACTTTTCCATCTGTTATCTTTCGGCACAGTCCCTCCACGGAACCCGGTTGTTTCATTGTTTCTACTGTCTGGCACACACAAATTATACACTACCACCAACCGAGGACCCGATCAGCTGCACGTTCGGACATACACACACATAGGGGCGCCAACTTGATCACCTGCAATCCATCAGTCAACCGCACGTTCATCGCAGCGGCAGCAGCAGCCTTCTCCCTTCCGCACGGCATTCCTTTGATCAGTCGCCCGTGAAAGGACAACCCACGGTCATTCACACACCCATTATCCTGTGACTCGCCAACCTTTGAGAGGACCCGGTGTCACAGCCATCATAGCAACGTCGCGGTACAACAAGTCGTCACCATATTCCTCTGGAAATTTTACTTGACTCAACCGCCACACACGCTCTCTTACCTACTTCCATTCTTGATATCTCGTTTCATCTTCTGGCGCGATCCAGATTTTGATCGACTTCTCCTTTATCCGCCTGAACGTTGGCTATAAGCCGCAAAGCCGTTTACCGGGGACCACCATTTAGCTTTCCCCCGGAAATCGCAACTAACACTATTCGCGCCCGCTCCATCTCGGGGTGCCAGCCACGAAAACCCAAATACAGTCAACAACAACTCGCTTCAAGTATACCGGGATTTTCCTGTTGTATCTTGTTGTCTTAAAAGGAACCTCAGCATCCTCTTCATAGCACAAGCCAAGTCAGCTCGGCATCTGCACTGCTTATTCTGCCAGCTTCTGATAGCTGAGAGGGGCCCAGTCTTGGCACAGGCCATTTTGATCAATCCTCCTTCCTCATCTAGGCGAGATTGTGTGCCCACGCAGCACACTAACAACAGCTTCCGTAAGCTATTCCAGAGGGAATACAGGAGCGCATCGTCCATCCATCGGTCAGCTATACGGTTCTAGTCTTTGCGGAACCATCGGCGCTCTCATCCAGCTCTCTCGCTTATTGGCGTCGGCCCTTGTCTTACTTCCTCCTCCTACTCGTCATCTGTCTCTCAAGGCTTCAGTCAGACTCGCATCTCGGGTAGTTCAAGTACACCTCGCGTCAAAACGGCCGAGACTCATCACTCGCCTCGAGTGTTCTCGCCCTATAACACTCTACGGGGCCTTCACAGGTCTTGACCTTTGCCGCCTTCCCTGCGACCTCGGAAGAGTTTTATTCAGCAACAAACAACATGTCGCTTGCACGCGCCTTTACTACCCGGCGCGCGAAGCCTTCAATTGATTTGAAGGAGTCAAATGGATCTATTCCGCAGCGCAGCAACACGACGAGCAAGCGCCTTGGGTATTCGGGATCTATCCGCCACAAGATCTCCGGTCCGACAGAGTTGACGCATACTACTAATATGCTGGCATACAATGCTCCGGACCTGTATCCCAAGTCTGCCTCTTCGCCATCCTCGAGGACTTCGGAGGACTCTGATGGCAACCGAACTAGCGCTTCGTCTCCCCCAACCAGTCCAGATATTGCCTCGACAGAGAGCAATAACGCTACGCCGGAGCCAAACCATCTGTCATGTTACTTCACTGCTCCCGGCCAAAAGGTGCCCCCGCAGAAAGTCAACAGACCGGATGTTCCGAAGATTCCTCAGCGAGCACTTTCTCACACCAAAAAGGCGTCGTTCGACAACCTGGCACGTCAGGCATCTCTGAGGGGATCCAATGGATCAGGAGGCTCGATCTCCTCCAAGACCAGCCAGTCTCCCTCGCACTCTGCGACCCCGTCGACAGCCACGTCAGTCTCCTCATCGGGCTTTTCTCTCAACAGGGCACAGATTCCCGAAGTCCCCGAAGTGGAGGAAAAGCCTGCAGATGCGACATCGGCTCCACCCCGACTTGTTCGCCAGCCATCGCAAAGGAAGCCCGAGCTGTCGGTGTCGCACCCTTTCCGCAAGGAGCTGGCGCAAGTCTCCATGATTGCCGAGGAATTTGGGGTCAGGGACAAGCTGCACATTGCCGACGAAGAAGCCAAGGAACTCACCAGAAAGGGCCTCTGCCTATTCAGGGCTGAGGACTATCTCGCAGAGGTCCAAAGTCTGCTTTCGACCTTTTTCGTGCCGGAAAAGGTCGAGTCGCAACCCGTTTGGATCTAGACACTGGTGATGCTCTGGAGCTATCATGGCCACTGGATGATCAATACTTGGTCATTCACTTTACGACATTTTTTTGTACATAATTGGACGCCATTTGGAATGCCAGACCGGCATCCCACTTGGCCGACGACGAAAATGAGCGATATCATATTCATGTTATTTACATATCACGGATACCACTTGGGTTGGGAGGAGTACAGGAGATAGCTGTGTCACCGGGCAACGGGCTCGGTCAAGCACGCATCATCCGCCGGGCGTTTGGACATTGACACCCAATTTTGGGCAATACCTAACTTGAACAAATGGCGTCTCAAAAAGCAACGGGCCAAACTTTTATTAGTAACCTACTTAGTGTTGAGATGCTGTGTGCGCATTGTGAGCAGCAATAACGGGACTGTTCTTGTTCGTCTATAGTTTTAGACTATCACTCGTTTTGAAAAAGGAGAACCCGCAAACACTTACATTTTCTTTCGTAACAACCCTCGTCCTGGTCGTGATGTCTCATGTACGACGGCTCAGCCCCAAGACCATGTTCCATCAATTTCAGCTCAGAGCGCCTCCGTGAGGTACGTAATTCACCCTTTCATCTATGCCAACCCGCCATCTCATGGCAGCTGCAACGGCGACACTGCGGGACTGCCCATTCTAGCGCTCGAAGGCACGGCGGGTGCGTTCTTCGGGCTCCGAGCTGATGAACGATTCCTGATGAAATCCACCAATCACCTCGATCCGCGTGCACCCGCTTCACCGGACCCTAGAATTCAGTCCACGTGTGGAGGAAGCCCTGCAGGCATACACATGCAATTCACAACGTGATGGGTGTCAAATGTCCTATTACCGTCAATAATTCCTTTGGTGTGACCAAGATGCGGTCCAAGTCCCCCCCAGACGTAGATCGTCCGGTCGCAATGATGCCCCGGCAGTTGGAGGTGTGACCCGGCAGGCCAGGCTTCGGACGACGGGTGTTTGAAAACTTTGATCTGCAACGGGGTCTTGCGAGGATGGAATACTTCGAGAAACTCGGTCGCGCAAGACCTTGGGGAACACTCGATGTTCCCAAATTACTTGATTGGCGTTTTTTGCATGCTATACTCGACCGGACGCTCCGGATCACTCGCATCGCTTTTCAGATCTATCGCATTCTGTCTAGAAGCACGGCTGCCCGAAGGATTGCTGTGGGGATGCCTGTGGCGACTTATTCCTTGCTACGACTGGACAGACACTTTGAAAGGGCAGCAGGGCTGGGTCAGCTGGGGCGTCTTCCCGTCATCCTGCCAGAAAAGAAAGGAAGAATTATAACCAGACAAACCCAGGCCAGTGCTGGATCCTCCGGGACGATCGGGGTTTTGTGCTGCCTCAGTCTGCCTGGTTTTGTCCTGACATGAACCCGGGAGGAAATAAGAGAACGTGTGTCCTATGCAGTGGCGCCCGAGGCTGAGACGTGCTCATCAATCTTCTGGTCGCGAGTGGGTGCATGCGAATAAGCTCCATGTACTCTGTAAAAGCACATCCCGCTGCTGACACCTGCATACATGCGGCACGTACATTGACATGTCAAGNCCGAGGCTGAGACGTGCTCATCAATCTTCTGGTCGCGAGTGGGTGCATGCGAATAAGCTCCATGTGCTCTGTAAAAGCACATCCCGCTGCTGACACCTGCATACATGCGGCACGTACATTGGCATGTCAAGNGCATGCGAATAAGCTCCATGTACTCTGTAAAAGCACATCCCGCTGCTGACACCTGCATACATGCGGCACGTACATTGACATGTCAAGTATTCTTGCAGCGCCGATCTATTTTGGTGGAATCCTGGTTTGCGTATGGAGCGCGGAGCGCGTCAAGACACCCTGACCTGGTACCGGCTGAATTCAGCTCGACGTTTTACACAAACAGGCTGTTCAGCAGCTTGTCTGGGCCGGCGAAGAAGATAAGGGTATTTCTCATGTACTGCTCGATACGCGACTGGCCTCCGGCATTTTATAGTACTTGCAGTGCTGCAAAATATGTCTTTGACCTTACAAGTGCTATAAGCTAGGATATACACAACAACTTGCAATGCCTTGCCCGCAAAGCATTGAGCTGGTATATCATCACGCACGAGCGACCTCTATGTAACGGCGGGTATCTCTCATATTCTAATCAGTACACTGTAACATTTTCCCGTCACTGTTTCGTATCATACACAAGCAATATCTCATTTATTATAGACAGCGACGTAGTCGACGGTGAAGACGCCGCCGGACGTGGTCGACGGCAGCGGCGTCGCCGAGCCGAACGCCCCGTCGGGGAACGAGCCGCCCATGGCCAGGTTCAGCAGGATGAATACCGGCTGGTGGGCGACGTTGGCCCAGGCCGTCGCCGACATCTGCTGCGAGGTCACCTGGTGGTAGAGGGTGCCGTCGAGGTACCACCGCGCCGCCTCCACGGATCCGCTGCGGTCCACCTCGAGCGTGTATAGATGGAGGTTGCCTTGGCACGCCGTCCCGGAACAGGCCAGGTTGTTGCCGAGGCCGATGGGCTCGTTGCAGGAGCCGCCCGGGTTGACGTCGCAGTGCATGCCGCCGCTGGAGATATTTATATAAGTCACGAGATCGACACCACGAATGACGAGCAAGAACTCACTATGCCTTGTTGACGCCATTGACGCTCTCGAGAATGTCAAACTCGCCGATGGACGGCCAGTTGGTATAGTTGCCCCGGTACGCGGCGCCGAGCGTCCAGAACGCCGGCCAGTAGCCGGCGGGCTGGGTCACGAGGGGCAGCGACATGCGGGCCTGGATGCGCATGGCGCCGCCGGCGCGGGCGACGAAGTCTTTGCGCACCGTCTCGATGCGCGCCGACGTCCACTGGGAGCCCGTCTTGACGGCAACGATCTCGAGCGCCCCGCGGCCCGTCTGCCGCGCGTTAGCGATGCTGCTCGTGTACAACTGCGTCTCCCCCGTGCCCCAGGCTGCCGGGCCGCCGGGATAGCTCGTCCCGACGTCGGCGATCCAGTTGCTCCGGCTCGGCGGCGCCCACCTCCGTCCGACGAAGTCGTCGCTCCATGTCAGCTTGAATCCGGGAATGTCCGGCACGACGGCTTCGGCCGGGGAGAAGAGGACTACGAGGCCTAAAATGTTCTTGAGAAGACCCATACTTGAAAAATATTCTGCGTAGAGAGACCGCAGGATTTTGTGGTACAAAGAACTCAAGAAAACAGCAAGACTAATAAAACAACAAGTGCCCTTTATGGCAGGGTATGCCGGTGCGAGCAGAGAACGACTGGAACGACAATTTAAAGAGTGTGGCGATTATGACCGATCGCTAGAAAGACGACAGGGCAGCCACGGAGAAGGGACATCGTCATGGTCTGTTATATATATACGCAGACTGAGCACAGTTGCCATGGCTGGCAAACGCGGAAGACCAATGTCCTCGATTAGCCTTCAGGCTTTGGAGGCCCATTTCCTTCTATTCCTTCCAAAATGTCTCTATCGACCACTTCGCGGGTTAAAGTGCCTGCCGCGCCAAGAGATCTGGGATCTTGAAATGGGAACGGGCGATTCAAACTTCAAGCCTGTCTTGTGCAAAGATGCCCTGAATCAGTTATACACGACCGTCTCGGCCCCTATATCCGCTAGGTGCCGGCCTCATGTTTGGAAGATCTCGGGACACCGCGGCTCATGGCGTGGCCATGGCTCTCCCCTGACAGCTGCGTACGCCATGTGTATTCTAGACCAGAGAGTCCGCCAAGACTCTCCGTCACCACTGAAGAAGGCAAGTATGATGGACCAATCACAGGAGTATCAAAAAAGCTTGATTTTGTTATCAGTCTCTCCTCCACGTCCGTGTTCAATGCGCTGCAAGTCATTTCACACATAAGCAATTCTGGATGAATCGAGAGTGAGATGTAGAAAGGCATACATTGGTTATCTTTTTGATGAGTTCTAGACATGCTTGGAGCAGCTCACGGAGCTATATTGTACGCGGTGATCATATGCCAAGTCCTCATCTCCATGCGGCCATGCCAGGCTCGCGCAGCTGTTTCGTGGATAAACAAGCAATATGGTACGCGCAGATTGCAGAGAGACTTTGTGCCAGCCTCTCACGATGAGCCTCGTGACCAGAGTCCAAACAGCAACGATACGCGTTGAACCCAATGCAGGGGATCAAAAAGCTTGGCAACTCGTTTTTGAACACGGTACCTGAGCGCCACCTCCTTTGAACCGCGTGACGATGCTGTCCCGAACCTTATGCTCTTCTCCAACCTTAACTTACCTTCCGCCTTCATACAGAGCCCCACGACATACGAGCTTTTGTACCCAGCATAGCCCCTTGGATGTGCGTTCTTCAATGAGAAAGCAACACGCTGAGATGTGGTGGAGGCACTGGAACGCCATCATGTAGGGATGAGGGCCTGGAGCCTGGTGACCCGGACGAATGCAAGCAGTTTTCGTTCATCTTCGTATTTTCTCTCAGATCACAATTACGGACTTTTTGTATTCAACCGCCTAGGCAGCACAATTTTCGAATATGATCATGCAATAGGTGCTGACTGATTTGGCGTGCCCATGTCAGTGCGATTGTATTCGATTGCCAGTCTACGCTCCGCGCTGGCACAATGGAAGAAAGGCCCAGTCTTCTTTGATTGGAAGCACTGACAAAGAACTTGGCGAAGTTCCTGTCAATCGACCTTGTGTCACAAAGATAACAATAACTATTGTTGTCTTTTGCCATTAAACAACGAGATTTCCGAACAAGGACGTTTGGGTAGTATATATTGACTAGAAAATACGACATTGCAACAGTTGAATTCTCGTCTCCAAACATCATTCGTCTGCATAGCGGCAACTTACGGGTAAGTTGCAAATTCGAAATCTTCTCTTCTTCCAGAAGCCGAGCTACAGCCAGCCTTTTTGATCACTCGGCAATTTCATATCCTTCAAAATGATGGACGCCTGCTGTTGGTTTCTGTGGTGCTGCCCTGGGCCCAGAAAGACACAAAATGATGTCCGTGAGTTCCCCGGCGGATTCGAGGGCCAGCCAGTCATGGGCCAGCCTCAGCTTCAGCCTCCTGCCTTCGTTCCTTTTACACAGAGTCAGGCTGAGCCCTTGAGCCGCTCACCGACCACCCCCTGGTTCAGCCGGCCGGATGGTGAAAACGAGAGCCTTTCGAGTGTACCCGTACCTCCCCTCCCCAGCCGAGAGAATTCCTTTCGCTCCAGGCCCCGCGAGCCCATCACGTCCGAGAACTTCCGTGCTCAGGTGAACGAAGCTGTGGCCCTTAACGATGCTCTCAGCGAGATCAAGTCCCGCCGCCGGGCTCGCAACACGCACTTTGCCCCCTCTGCTGCAAGTGCAGCCGAGGGCGCCGACGACCCGGAAGCAGTCTCGGATGACGACGCCTCGACGGCGACCTCGGCCGATCTGGACCACGTCGGGAGGCACTTTCAGCCCACCGGCGAGTCCAAGGACGCCGAGGAACCCCGCAGCTCCGTGTCTAGCGACGGCATCCGCAACTCCATCTCCACGTTTGACGAGGGCGATGATGTTGTAGCGACGGCGACGCAGGTGCGCGCGCGCGATCTGACCTCGTCCCGGTTCCGCCGCGTCCAGGCCTCTCCCCTCGAGGACGTCTTCTCCATCGAGGACTCGGACTTGGATTCGGACCAAGATGACGAGGAAGGGGACGATGATACCAAAGGCTTTTCCACTGTCGCACTCACCGATTCAAACAGCGTCTACCAGCAGATGGTAGACGACCCCATTGGTGCATCAAGTGATGCCGCTGCTACGAATATGAGTGATGCTCATGACAGCGTCGAAAAGCTGAGCCCTCGTAGCTCCGTGTCCTTGGAAACTATCGGTCTTTCGACACCCCCTACTGACCCCGAGCAGTAGAACCGTAGAATCCTGGGCGGTACAGTGTCAGTAGGCTA
>JACVEI010000076.1:0-16714 GCA_018115615.1 Pestalotiopsis sp. DP-2020a | reverse complement strand
TTATACTCGTTAAAAATAGCCCGTAGCTTTTTATAAAAAGTATAAACATGTAACAAAGCCGTTGATATTATAATATAATATTTACCTTGTAATTTAATACTAGGTTTCACGAAAATACTAAAAATCCGGCGTAACTGGCTTACTAAATACCAGTCAGCATTAAAAAAATAGATTTCCTAAAATTCGGCATATTCGGTATTTCGTTTAATATAATTTAACGGTTCTTGCAACTAAAGAACCGTATCAATCATATTATAAATCGAGTTCCAGCGGATATAAAAATCTAACGTTTAAATTAGTATTAATTTTATTAATTGTAANTTGCAACTAAAGAACCGTATCAATCATATTATAAATCGAGTTCCAGCGGATATAAAAATCTAACGTTTAAATTAGTATTAATTTTATTAATTGTAAATTTAAAAAGATAACGAACCGTTAGGAATCTTTGTTTTACCAAAACCTCTTGGTAAAATACCATCTTCTTTAGTTTTTGCGATGCCGTCTAGTAATCTCTTATATATTTCGCCGGTATATTTAGTTAAAACTGCAATACGACGGACCCGGTTTATCAAGTCTATTAAATAATTAGTTGATAAGTTCAATAAAACAAATAATTAAATAACTTATTATTAAAAGTAGAATCTGGTCCAAGTTCAAGAAATTAATCACCGTTAAGTGTTGGTAAAATGATATTAACATAACGTTGAAGCTCGAGCTCTTCTTCTTCGTTATTTAATACGTATTCTTTTAATATTGCCTGACCGGCAGGGTTGGCAATTCGAGTTTGAGTTACAGTTAGCATTTTTGACTAACTCAACTCAGTTAAGTTAACTAACTCACTAACTCAATTAAGTTGAGTTGAGTTTAAGTTTTAACTTCTTTAAGTTTGAGTTAACTCAGAACTCATAAGTTATTAACTTATAACTTAAAGGTTAAATAATTAAATAAAACAATATTAAACTTAAATATGAAATAGCCTAGATAAAAAGTTAAAAAGGTTAAAAATAGCCTAGATAAAAAGTTAAAAAGGTTAATAATATCGTATGGAAGTTATTCTAATTCGATATCGATATTTCGAATTTTAAAAGTTATTTCTGTTTTATAAATTTTAAGTAAAATATTAAAAATATTTTATTAAAGTTTTAATATAATTATAAAAATTCGAAATATTGATATTTAGCTCAAATAACCTGTATACGTTATTATTAACTTCTTTAATTTTATATCTCGGTTATCAAATACTTGAAATTAAATAGGCTTTATGTGAGGACTATCACCGTATAGGTCGTCAGAAGTGTGTGGTAGAAGCATGAGTATTCACTAGTCTAATGCCAGAGTGGCATAGCTATGTAGGTGTGCCGAAGGCACACTAGCCAGCTGGCGTTGGCTGCCAGCTGGCAGGCTGCCAGCCTATTGGTAGGTGTGCCTACCAAGGGTTGGCACAGCCTAACATTTTAACTCGATTTTAATTAAATTTAAGTTTTGAGTTAACTTAGAGTTAACTCAAAACCATTGAGTTGAGTTATCACTTTTAATAACTCAATTGAGTTAACTGCCAGTTAACTTATTGCCAACCCTGCTTATAACAGAAAAGATATTCGATATTTTCCAGAACGGACAACCACGCGTCTATAACGAAGTTATATTTTTTGCTGCCGAGTTATAAGGTATAAGAATATAGCAAGCAAAAATCCTCCAAAAAACCACCGACACGGAATAAAAACGACAAAGCCCAAAAGCCAATTTTGGAGATAACCCTCGATTTAATATTAAGGACCGAAAGCACCCTAAAATCGAGTAATACGGATATATTAATCTAGGATGCGATTTATATCTCGAAACAAAATTTAAATACGGAATTTTTCCGCTACGCATAGGATATTTAGCTATTAGGAACCTTTATAAAATTAGAGAAATAAGCCAGGTAAAAATCGACCGCTGCGATATAAAAGGCTTCGTAATTATTACCACGTACCCTAACGACTTGTCCCGATACTCGGAAAGAAAGGACCAATCCTGGGCAAAATATATATATAATAAATGTCTATACTATATAACCAGGGTTGGCATTGAGTAAACTCAAAACTTATTGAGTTTGAGTTTTGAGTTAACTTAATTGAGTTAAGTTACCCCTAAAACTCAAACTCATTAAGTTGAGTTACCCCCAAAACTCAAACTCAAACTTATGAGTTTTGAGTTAACTCTGAGTTAACTTAAAACTTAAAAATAATTAAAATCTAATTAAAACCAATTTATATGAACTTTTCAATAACCGGAATATAAAATTAAAAAGGTTAACAATAACGTATATAGGTTATTTTAATTAAATATCAATATTTCGAATTTTTATAATTATTTTAAAACTTTAATAAAATATTTTAATATTTTATTTAAAATTTATAAAACAGAAATAACTTTTGAAATTCGAAATATCGATATCGAATTAGAATAACTTCCATACGATATTATTAACCTTTTTAACTTTTTATCTAGGCTGTTTAATATTTAAATTTAAATATTGTTTTATTTAATTATTTAATCTTTGAGTTATGAGTTAATAACTCATGAGTTTTGAGTTAACTCAAGACTCAAACTCAAATTGCCAACCCTGTTAATATTATAATCCTTTTGCTGTTCTCGGTAAAATTAGATAAAAACAGCGCCTTATCCAAATACTGCTTTTGGTTCAATTTTACGTCGCTAGTGGGTAACGAACGGACGACCCTTATACCGAGGAACTATTTAGCGTTACTAAAGGTTTTTAACTCGATTTTAGACTTTATTAGCTTTATAATAGCTTATAACCGCGCCCGATCGGGGCCGGCCATAAAGAAGTCGTTAATATAAATAACGATAATATCGCCCGTTTATTTATTAATATAAACCGCGTTATTAAATATAAAAGGTATAAACCCGTAAACTAATAAAATTAATTTCGCTTTACGCTATTATTCCGCGGTAAACTATTTAAGCCCGTATAACGGGTTTAATAGCGCGATAATTTTCTCGCGTAAATACCTAAATTTACGTATACGATCGGCAAACTCGTCAAAATATTCGGGGAGCCCTACGAATTGCTTTATATTCAGGGTTGCAATTGAGTTAACTCCGAGTTAACTCAATTGAGTTATTTAAAGTGTTAACTCAAACTCATTGAGTTGAGTTAGTCGACTGATTCAAACTCATGAGTTGAGTTACCCCCAAAACTTAAACCCAAACTCATTGAGTTTGAGTTAACTCAAAATTAACTTAAAACTCAAAGTTAATTAAAATCGAATTAAACCCTATTTAATTTAAAGTATTTAATAACCGGGATAAATAATTAAAGACGTTAATAAAAACGTATATAGGTTACTTTAACTAAATATCGATATTTCGAATTTTTATAATTATTTTGAAACTTTTATAAAATATTTTTATTATTTTATTTAAAAACGATGAAACAAAAGTAATTATTCAAATTCGAAATATCGATATTAAATTAAAACAGTCTATATACCGTATTATTAACCTTTTTAATTGTATATCCCTGTTGTTTAATATTTAAATTTAAATAAGATTTTATTTAAATATCTAATTCTTGAGTTTTGAGTTAATAACTCATGAGTTATTAACTCAATTGAGTTAACTCAAAGACTTTAAAACTCAAACTCAACTGAACTCAATTGAGTTAGTGAGTTAATTAACTCAATTGAGTTGAGTTAATAAAAATGCTAACTCTAACTCAAACTCAAGCTTGCAACCCTGCTTTATATAAATATTCTTACGCAGGTTTTTACTTAAAAAGGCTAATACAAAATTAACCTATAAAACGTGTTATTTTTAACCGCTGCTAACGTTATTGTTATCCTCTAAAATACTAACCTAGCAATAGTGGCTATAATCTTATTATAATTAACTCCGAGGCGTTGCGTAAATTTACGCGCGCAAATACGGGCCTTATATTCATTTAATAAACCATCGCTATTAAGCTTTTTTAATACCTATTTAGTATCGATAAAATACTTATAGCTGGCTTTACTGTGTTTAATAAATTTAAACGTATAGCGGTTAAGGTTAGTGCCTATTTTTATATAAATAGATTTTTTACCACCGGTTACGCTCGGGACCGGTTATCGCCTGCTTATAAATAGGGCCCGTGAGGGACTTTATCTAAAAATAGCGGTATAGCTGTGATTTACCGAAAATAGCTGCGAATATAAACAAAAAATCGTTATTTATATATTTTTTAACCGATCGTATCGCAATATTAAAGTTATAAACCGCTGGTTCGGCTTTATTTTCGCTTTCGCTATTATTATCAAATACGCCTTTTTGCTCGAAAACGTAATAAACCGCTAGGTAATTTATAAAAGCCTCGAATATATTTAATAAATATAGCTCGAGCTTTTTTTACGCGGGCGGCCGCGTTTGCGTTTTACGGCGCCGTTTTTAAAATCGGTAACGTTTTCCTTAACGATATTATAATCTACGTCCTTAATCCAGCCTTTAGTTAGCTTCGCGCGGTAGCAAAGCCGCCGCTATATATTTTATAATAACGACTATATAATATCCCGTAAATCGGGCGCTTTTTCGAATAAGCCGTTATTTACAAATTCGCGGAAGGTAACGTACGGCGTAATAAAAAAGCGACTGTTTTTTATTAATTATATTACGTAATTAGTTATACCTTAATAACAAAAAACAAATATTTTTATACTTTTCGGGTATAGCTTCTCGCCGATAATACGTTTTTTAACGTTTATTAGCGCGGTGCAACGCGTCCCGGTAATAATAAAATACGCGTTATTTAGCCGGTTCGGGCGTTTAGCGCCTTTTGATTTTAAGGGTTTTATACTATCCAAATAAATCTCGTAAAAAGTTATTTTTTTGACGGATAACTGGCCGGTTTTGTTAGAAACCTTGGCGACGCAGGTTAACGTATAGTCCCAAAATACGTTAGGATTTTTATTTAAATAATAACCGCTTTGGCTTTATTTTAAATAAAGCGGATACCGCGCTTTAGCATATTATTTTGCTATTAATTATAAATAAACGAAATTATAACCTCGGCGCCAAACTTTTTATGAAACGTTTTAAAAGCGGCGATGCTAAATTTACGTCCGCTATCGAGTCGCACGATATAAAGCCTAATTCGGGAACCGTCGTATCGTCGCGGCATTATATCCAGCGCCTTAACGGTTTTTTTTTAAATAAACCGTAACCGTGGCGTAAGCCTAGTCCTTAGATTTATAAGCTATAAAATCCCGTTTTCGGCTTTTATTATCGGTAATAGAAATAAAATAAGCGCGATTATCGATCGATATCGGGCTAATAAACCCTAAATTATACCAAAATATCTTTTTTACAAACTCGGCGCGTTTTTAGGGTTCCGTTAAAGGCATTTTTTATACTTTAGCTTTGTTATAAACTTGATACGGCAGTTATATAACGAGGCGAGGCTCAATATTAATATTAGCGGATTACTAAATAATATAACGTATTTTTTCCGCGTTTAAATAACAAAAGCGGCGGTGCTAGGATATTAGTTACTAAATAAGCCTATAAATTAATATAATATCGTTAAAATATTCGGTAATTATAAACGCTGCCTTGCGAATCTCGCCGAACACGTTATCGCTAGTGCCCGGCGCGGCGTACCGTTAATTAAAAGTATAAATATTATTTAAGCCTTTAGCTATAAAACGCACGTCGGGCTTTAATTCGCGCGCGCGCCAAAAATAAAAGCTACGCTTATTAACGTTAATCGTAGTAATTATTTTGCTTTAGCGGTTAAAAAGGTTATTTTTGCTAATATAACCTCCGGTTTAATATCAATGTGACGGCCGGTCACTGCCGTATACCGAAGCCACCAATTAGGGGACGAGCTACAATTTTACCTGTGGTATCCGCACGGCTCGTTACATAGTCTCGCTCTGGGAACGGCCGTTCCCAAGCTCTTCTTTTCTTTACCTTCGTTAGTCTTATTATTTTCGTTTATAAAGCAGTTAGCCTTTAATAGGCCCTGACCATCCTGATACCTTTTTGCTCGCCGTGATATAATAATAAGACTCCGGTGCTTGCGATCAAAAGCTTTGCCTTTTAACGCTTACCGTATCCTACGATCGTTAAAAGCCTTGTTTACCTAATCGCAACCTTAAATCGAGCTTATAAAGCCTTGTTTTTTCGCTCGTAATTTTTTTTTACCAAAAATCTTTAATCCGCTATCTAAAAAATAGCGACGACCGGTAATCCGGATAACCGTGGTTAGTCCGAAAACAAGCTTATAAACCTTATTACGGAAAATTTAATAAACCCCTTAGCGACGCCCGGAGGGCCGTTAATTAATACTCGATTTTTTAAAGGCAAAAAACAAGCCTCGGCTTTTAAATAGCTCGCGGATAAATAACGAATTATTATTAAAGCTACGCAAAAGCTCGTTACGTAGCTTTTAAAGCGAATCGCCGTTTTAAAAGCTAATCGATTTTCGGAGTTTTATTCGATTTTTGTCACGGCGCTGGACCCTGCCTATAGGCAGGAAGTAGATAAACCCCGGGCGCCAGCTATAGGCGGCCCGGGTGGACCGATATAGACCCGCAGACTAACAATATCTTTATTATTACTGCCCGAACTAAAAATATAGCTTTTCGAGCTACGTTTTGTTAATAAAATTACCCGTAACCCTGCCAAAACCGTAAAAAATAAACTGCTATACGACCGCTTATATTGCCCGTACCCGCCGACCGTAATATTACATAGCTTTTACCTTATAGGCGCCGTATCTGCCCGCCGCGATATCCCTAAAACGGCCCGAACCGCCTTCGGGAGCGGATTTTCTAAATAAACTCGTCGCTTATATTACCGATAACCCGTCTAACTAGCTATTTTACCTGCGTTATATTAATAATTATACCGCCGTTTTAAAAAAAAAATTAATTATTTCCGTTTCGCCGAATCCGATTACGATACCACCGTTTTATCCCTAAAATCGAAGATCTCCGAGCTAGAAGGCGTCGTAAAATATTAAAAAAAACTAAGCTATAACGCTTAAAAGCAAATTACTTAGCTTAAAGTCGAAAAACTTCGCTTACTCGACGCTGCCGTCTCCGTTATATAAACCCTCCGATCCGCCCCCGTCGATACCCCGAGCTTTCCGGTTAAATAGCCTATAAATCCAGCACCGAAACCGATTACGTTTGCTTTTCCCGTCCGTTCCGGATTTTCCTATCTTAGTAAAAAAATCCCTAATCTAAAAAAATTCGATAGCTCTCGAAACGATTTTCGCCGGTTTACACAATAGATTTATAGCAAAATAACTGCCAATTTTGACCGATTCCCGACTGCTACCGCCCGCTTAACCTATATTGCTAGACGCCTAACGGGAAAAGCTTACGAATTGATTTTACTTAAAACTCGCTTCGGAGTCCCTAAGTTCCTAAACTACCCCGAAATGCTTACCTACCTAAAAAATGCTTTTAAAAACCCCGACCGTATATAAAACGCCTAAAATAAGCTATATTAACTAAAGCAAAAGAACCTAGATTTTAATATTTTTTTTCCGAGTTTTAACGCCTAGCTCTAAAAAAAAAATACCCGAAAATGCCTTAGCCCCGTTATTATTCTAAAAGATTTCCCGCGAATTCTAAAATATATTTTTATATAGCCCGACCCCGTCCCGGAAATATAAAAATTACGCTAACCACTTATAAACTTTAAATAACCGTTTTCGTTAATATTAGCAATAAGTTTCCCGGAACCGTATTGTTATTCCTGCCAAAAACCTTGCTAATTTTACCGCCACCGCTATACTACGCTAACCCGTTACCGCTAGCCTTAACTAGTCTAAAAAGGATTAAAAAACCTTAAAACCTATTTTACCTATTACTACCGGAAAAAACCTTATAAATTTAAATTCCCAAATAAGGTTTACCCCCGGTAGCAAAAAAAACGCGGGGAATACTTCCGTTACGGCTCGAAAAACTACCGCGTCGCTGTTTGCCTTAAGCTTAATACCCGTCCCTCGTCCCAATTTCGCTAGTTCCGCGCTAATCACGTTTATCGTCCCGGTAATCCCGATTCCGCTAAATCCGCTAATCCCTTTTTTAGTCCGCCGAGCTCGATAAATAATATAAATCTGGGTTAAATCGTATTTAAGCTCCTAAAAAAAGCGCCGCCTAAAAACCGCTATTACCGTCCGATTATTTACCGCCGCCGCTAAAAAAGTTTTTATTTAAAAGGAAACTAACTAAAAGTCTTATTTAATAATTTTATTTATTACCTTAAAACTAAGAAGTAAAACGCTTTTAACCTACGTTATAATTAATACCGGAGCCGAAAAAAAAAGTTTTATAAACCAAAGCTAGGCCGCGAGCCACGAATTACCCCTAAAAAAACTAAAAAAACTATTCGGACTAAAAGTGTTCGATAAAAAAACGCTAAAAATAAAATAATCACCTATTACGTAAAAATACGACTAAAAACTAAAAACTACTACGAAAAAATTAAGCTTTTCGTAACGCAATTGGCCTATTATCCCGTTATTTTAAAAATACCCTAGCTAAAAAAATATAACCCAAAAATTAAACTTGCTAATTATACGTTTATTTTCGACAACGAATATTATCGGAAATATTATAATATTTTTAACCGCCCGACGAAAATCCGAATATTATATAATATCCCTGCTAAAGCTAAACTAAGCAACCTGCCTCCCCGACCACTTACGTTATAATATTTAGATATCGCCCGCGTATTATTAAAGGCCTATACGATATATAGCCGAAAGAACTATCAACTTTTTATTATTATTATCGAAAATATCGACCGTTATCTCCAAAATACCAGCCCGCCAAAGTTCCGTGACCTGCTATTAAAGGAATTAAAAGACTACGCTAACGTCTTTTCTCCGAAAAAAGCAAAAAAACTCCCGCCGTACCGAGATTATAATTATAATATCCGCCTATAAAAAGGCAAAACGCCCCCGTTCGGGCCGTTATACCCGATATCCCGTAACGAATTAATCGCACTAAAAAAATAGCTAAAAAAATCTACGCAAGGGATTTATCCGCCTTAGTTTTTTATCTGCCGCCTCCCTTGTTTTATTCGTAAAAAAAGCCGATAAAGGCCTCCGCTTTTATATCGACTACCGAGGACTAAATAATATTTTTATTAAAGACCGGTACCCGCTGCCTTTAACCAAAAAATTACTAAATAACCTAAAAAAATAAAGTATTTTATAAAAATCGATATCGTATCTGCCTTTAATAACATCCGTATAAAAAAAAGACAAAAGTATTTAACCGCCTTCCGAACCCGTTTTGGCCTATACGAATCCCTAATAATGCCGTTTAAACTAATTAAAGCCCCCGTAACTTTTCAAAAATTTATAAGCGATACCCTACGAGAATACTTAAACGTCTTTTGTATTGCCTACCTAAACGATATTTTAATTTATAGCCGTACCCGAGAAAAACATTTAAACCACGTCCGTAAAATACTAAAATCCCTAAAATAAGCCGGCCTATATACTAAAATCTAAAAATACGAATTTTTTAAAGACGAGACCACTTTTTTAGGCGTAATCGTCGGGAAAAACGGAATTCGTATAAACCCGAAAAAAATCGAGATAATCTAAAACTAGCAAACCCCGTCCTGCCTAATTAATATATAAGCGTTTATTAAATTTGGTAATTTTTACCGACGCTTCGTAAAAGATTTTTCGAAAATTATCGCCCCGATAATAGCCTTAACTAAAAAAGGGATACGATTCGATTAAAACACCGCTTGCTAAACCGTTTTTGACCGCCTAAAATATATTTTTACGACTATACCTATATTAGCCCCGTTCGATTAAGAAAAAAAAATTATCCTAAAGACCGACGCGTCCGATTACGTCTCTGCCGGAGTATTATTATAATACGGCGACGATAAAATCCTAAAACCGGTAGCCTTTTTTAAAAAAAATATTTAATTACGGAATATAATTATAAAATTTACGATAAAAAGTTATTAGCGATTATCCGCTATTTTAAAAAATAAAAACCCGAGCTAAAAAAAACGAGCTCCCCGATTAAAATTATTACTAACTACCGAAACGTAAAATACTTTACGATAACAAAGTTACTAAACCGCCGCTAAACCAAATAATCCGAATTTTTATTTTGTTTTAACTTTAAAATTATTTACCGTCCCGGAAAACAAAAAGCTAAACCTAATATACTAACTAGGAAGTCAAAAAACCTGCCTAAAAAGGGATAAACGCCTATTACACTAAAATTAGGTTATACTAAAAAAGGCTAATTTTAACGACTTCCTGCCTATAAGCAAAAAACCAAAAAACCTTAATTTATTAAACTACCACCAACACCGCTATAAACACCCGATATCCCCGAACCGACGCCTGCCCCTACCCCTGCCCTTAAACCGGTATTAAAACCAGCCCGCCTTACCAAAAAAATACGATTTGTAAACCCGATTATAAAGCTATATCCGATTACCCGAAGCTAGCTTCGAGGACCTAAAGCACCAAACCACTAGCCGCAATTAAATCGAAAACCGTTACGACCCGTACTACCCGCTAAAAAAAATATACCTTTATTGCTACCCTAGATTTAATATTTATTTAACTAAGGCTACGGTAAAAACAAAAAACTTAAATCGATTATTTTGGCTTTAAAGGAAAAAAAGCCCTGGTATCGTAAAATATTATTAGCCGAGTATAAATTATTTAAAAAATATTTATATTACCGTAAACGTTTATACGTCCCCGCTAACGAAAAATTGCACGCCGAACTCCTACGTTTATATTATACTAATCCCGTCGCCGGCTATATAAATCGAGCCCGTATATATAAAATATTATCCCGAAAATACTACTGGCCCGGTATATTATCGTACGTCGAACGATAGGTTCGTAATTGCTATACCTGCAAAAAAACTACGACGTCGAGAAAAACCCGATAAAAAGTCCTAAGACCTCTCCCGATCCCTTAAAAAGCCTAGCAAGATATTTCGATANTCAAGCTTACAATACACATTCATTCGAACCCTTACCTTCGGTGCTATCCTACTTTGCATAACTTCGAATCCAACGCTTCCCTGCCTTAATACATGGTTTATGCCTAGTATTATGACACAAANAAATTTTATTACGCACCTGCCCGATAGCTACGGCTATAACGCGATTTTAGTAATCGTCGACCGTTTAACCAAANGAAAAACCCGATAAAAAGTCCTAAGACCTCTCCCGATCCCTTAAAAAGCCTAGCAAGATATTTCGATAAATTTTATTACGCACCTGCCCGATAGCTACGGCTATAACGCGATTTTAGTAATCGTCGACCGTTTAACCAAAATAAAATATTTTATTTACTACAAAAAAACCTATAATTTTAAAATAGTTGCCCGCTTATACGTTAAATATATTTGGAAATTATACGGCTTGCCGAAAACCGTAATATCCGACCGAAAACCCTAATTTATATCTAATTTTTAGAAATACCTAACTAAACGCCTAGGAATTATTATATTATTATCGACCGCGTATTATCCCGAAATTAACGGATAAACCGAGATCGCTAATTTTTTCCTGGAATAATACCTAAAAGGCTACGTATTTTACCTGCAAAATAACTAGGTACGTTGGCTATTATTAGCTAAGTTCGCGATTAATAATACTTTAAACGAGAATCTAAAAATTATACCGTTTTTCGCGAATTATAAATATTATCCCCGTTTCGGATTCGAACCTGCTTTGCCTAAATCCCGTCCCGCCGCCAAAAATGCTAAAAAGTCGCTTTAAAAATAGCTATTATATACGAATACCTAAAATCCGAAATTTATATCGTATAAGCCCGTTATAAAGAATACGCCAACCGGAAGCGCCGACCCGCCCGAAGATTTTACGTCGATTAAAAAATTTGGCTAAACGCCCGGAATATTAAAATTATCCGTTTTTAAAAAAAATTTAATTAAAAAAACCTCGGACCCTAAAAAATTACCAAAATTATTAGCCCGTACGCCTACCGCCTAAAATTACCCGCGTCGATAAAAATATATCCCGTTTTTTATATAAACCTATTATATCCCGATTTTACCGATCCCTTGCCCGGATAACGTTAAAACCCGCCGTTTTCCGTTAAAATAAATAGCGTAAAAAAATAAAACGTCGAAAAAATACTAAATTCCCGCTAAGACCGCCGAGGCCGTAAAAAAAAGCCTAAACTAAAATATACCGTAAAATAGGAAAAATACGACGAATTTACGGAGTCCTTTGCCGACTAGCTCGAAAATGCCTAAAAAGTTATAAATAACTTTTACCGCCGGTACCCGAATAAGCCTGGCCTTGCCAACCCTTTATTATAAGGCTAAACTAAACTTTATTAACCCTACCAACGACCTGCCTATAAAATCTTATTTATACTAATCACAAAGCCTAAACCTAAATTATATTTAAAGCTACGTATACGATAATATAAAACTACGAAAAAAAAAACGAAAATACGTCGCAAAAGCTCCGCTATAACGACTATACTAAGGATAAACCGAAATATAAAGAGGTGCTGGGGTTTATGCTAACAAATATGCTAAACAAGTGTATACTAAACAATAAATAACTGGAAGAACTAATTCACAAATATAGTCGTTAAAGCGTATTAAATACTTTATTTATAAGTAAAATAAATGCTTAGATTAATTACTAAGGTAATAACTATTTATATAATGTAGGAAATTTATCCGTTATATATTTATTTATCCCTTTATTGATGTTTGCTTGGATTATTTACGTTAATTAGTAATTTTATATTTTGGAATATTAGATTATTATTAAAATATAATAATTTATAGATTATTGCCAAAATCCTTCGATCGATGCCAAGACCTAATAATCTAACTAATTACGTGACCTTTAGCTGTTGGTTCTGTTCCCAGCTGTCTTTGTCTTTAAGACCGGCTTCGTGGCCGTGTCTTTATTTTTTTATATTGTTTTTGGGCTGTAAGGGTGTATATTCGTAATATTAGGTCCCTTTTTTATTTCTTTTGTCCCCAAAAAACTAGGTCGTCCCGGTAGGTCTAGTAATCCTTTTTTCCTTTTTTTATATATTTCTTATAATATATACTTATTATATTTAATATTGCTCCGAAGGCTATCGGCAAACCAAAAAAAAAAACTATACGAAAAAACTATATAGCGTAACGCGCTTTTAAAGTTAATATTAAATAATTTTATCGAAATACCACAAAAGTGTTCGGCCTGCGAAAAATCTGGGGCCGATTATGTTAAAGGTAATTCCTCGTTTCGTTATATTAAATATATAAAAAATAACTTGTCGCGTTATAACGCGAGTCTTTTTACCCCTTAGCAATTACGTTATATCGCCATATAACATACGAAGCTAAAGGCTAAACTAAAAAAGGTAAAAAAGGAGCGTCGTCGTATAAACGCGAAAATTTAACGTTTTCGTACGAATAAAAAAAAGTGGTACGAAAAAATGGTGCGTGCTGTCGCGCGGGGTATCGATAACATAAAAGAGTTAAAGCGAATCAAGCGCGAGGAGGCAAAAAAAAGGTTTATCGGAAAGCTGCCGCTAAACCGTCGCTTTTTATTATTTTTGTTTTGCTTAATAACTTTAGCTTTAATTAAAATAAAACTTATCCGAACGTCCCGTTGTCCCTTTTTTTTTAAACGAATTTGGCCTGCTAAACGGATCTGGCTCCGCTAATCCGTTAATAAAAACCGGAGGTATTAGTTAAAAGCGGCGCAATTTTTAATATATTTCCTAAATTTTTATATATTGTTTTTAAGTAGGTAACTTTTTTATTTTACGAGGAATTAATATTTTCGTCCGATTTTTTTATAGTCGATAATTTTTTTAACGTTATATTTTGGCTGATTTTCCTCGATTTTTAGCGTTTAGTCGATAATCGCGTTTTTAGGTGCTGGTTCGAATAAAAAAATATAAAACGTTAGGTGCTTTTTTTTTATAATTTTAGGTAGCTATAAGCGGTAGTTAATTTTTAAAATTTATTTATTAATTTTAAATAGTCCGAGTTTTTTAAAGTCTAATTTGTCGTTTGGTCGCTTTGTTTTAATGTTTTTGCGTAATAAATAAACCTTGTTTCCCCTCGCAAAAGTTGGTTTTTTAACCTTATTTTTGTCTGCGTATTTTTTCGTGCGTATTTAAAGGGTAATAAGGTTTTTTTGGAGGTTTTTCTGGAGTTTTTTTAGGTTGTCGATATGCTAGATAGCGTGTTCCGCTAGTTTTTTTCCTGCGATAGGTTTTTTGGCTATGTCTGGTTCGTACCCGTAATTGGCGTAAAACGGTAATATTTTTATAGGTTTTTATATAATATTGTTGTAGGCGAACTGCGTTATAGGTAATAATATAACCCAATTGTTTTGTTTATAGTTAACGTAATAGCGTAGGTATTTTTCGAGTATTTGGTTAGCTCGTTTTATTTATCCGTTTATTTATAAGTAATAAGCTGTCGAAAGCTTATAATTTATTCTTAGTTATGTTATAAATGATTTCTAGAATTTTGATATAAATAGCTTGTTTTTGTTTAAAATAATTTTATCGGGTAGGCCGTGCTGGTATATTATAATTCGTAGGAACGTATAGGCTAATTTTTCCGTATTATTTGCTTTTTTATAAAGCAAAAAGTAGGCGTATTTCGTAAATTGTTCGGTAAATACTAGAATATTATTATAAAAAGTCTTAGTTAAAGGTTTTTTTAATAATAATAGCTTTACGATAAAGTTTAAGGCGATAAACTTTTATGTTTTGTTTGGAGGTGGTATTGGCTATAATTTTTTATATAGCTTATATTATACTAATTTTGCCTTATTGCATAAATCGTATTATTTAATGATTTCGCTGATGTAATAGCGTAGTTTTAGGTAGTCGAAATGCTGTTATATCCGTTTGGTGGTTTTGAATATTTTTTGGTGTTTATTGGTCGGTGCGGAGTATATTTCTTAGATAAGTTTGTTTTTGATTTGTTTTAGGATTATAATTTTCCTTTAGTATATCGGCAATATACCGTTTTTTTTTATAATTTTGCTTAACTAATTATTTTCGTTGGTTATTATATTAATAGCGTAAAGATTTATAGCGGGTATTAGGTTTCCTTCTTAATCACTAGCAAAGATGGTGTATGTCTCCTTAGGTGCTTCTTAATAGTGGTTTGGCCTTCGGCTAAAAACATCGGCTCTGCCGTTCTCCGATCTTTTGCGGTAAATAATTTTAAAGTTATAGTCTGCCAAAAATTCTGACTATCGTATTTGTTGTTTATTAAGTTTTTTGCTTATCGTAAACGATGCGAGATTTTTATAATCGGTATAAATTTTGACTTAGTAATTGGTTCCGTTTAGGTAGTGTTTCTATTTTCGGAATATTTCGATAATTGCGAGAAATTTTTTGTTGTAAATTTGGTAGTTAAGTTATTTTTTAGTAAATTTCTTGGAATAAAATACTATTAGGTGTAATTTTCTATTGTCGTCTCTTTAGCTAAGTTGTCCGCTTATAGCGTAATTTAAGGCGTTTGTCTCGATTTCGAATTTTTTTTTTGGATTAGCCATTTTTATAACTGGCTAGTCGGTGATTCTTTTTTTAATAACGTCGAAAACGTCCTGCTCCTCGTTAGTCTATTTAAATAATATATTTTTTTTCGTTACGTACGTTAAAGGTATAGCAAGGCGTCCGAATCTTTTAATAAATATACGGTAAAAGTTTGCGAGTCCTAAAAAGGATCTGACTTTTATAACCGTAGTTAATGTTTGCCATTCCTTGACTGCTAAGATCTTAAAATCTTTTATTTTGACTTCTCCGGGGGATACGACGTATTTTACGAAGGTGACTTTTTTTTGGTAGAATTCGCTTTTTTCGGGGTTTATAAAAAAGTTTGCTTTTTATAGCTTCCGTAATATAGCGGCAATATATCGTTTATAATCACTAAAGTCTTTTAAATAAATAAATATATCGTCGAGGTATATTATTACAAACTTATCGAAAAACTTTTGTAAAACGGTATTAATTATATTCTAAAAGCTTGCTAGTGCGTTAGTTAATCTAAAAGGCATAACTAGGTATTCGAAATATCCGTATTTCGTCCTAAAAGCTGTTTTTTATTTTTTTCCGTTTTTGATTTTAATTAAGCCGTATGTATTAGGCAAGTCTAGGGTAGTAAACCATTAAACTCCGTGCAACTTATTTTATAAGTTTTTAATTAAAAATAAAAGGTATCTATTTTTGATCGTGATATCGTTAAGCTTGCGATAGTCTATATAAGGTCTCTATTTCGGTGTTCCGTCTTTACTCTTTTTTGGTACAAAGAGTATAAGGTAGCCTGCTGGCGATATGGATTTTTTGATCCATCCCTTTTTTATTATCTTTGTGATATAGGTTTTTAGTGCCTTTTCGTGCTAAGGTTTTACTAGGTATATCGGCATAAAATATGGTTCTTTTCCTTCCTGGAAAAGTATTTTATAGTTAAATCGTATATGCTTTGGTAATCCTGTTTTTAGTATTTTACTAAATAAGTCGCTAAACTTTTTGTATTTTTCGGGAATTGCTTTTATAATATTCGGCTTAATATATTTGGCTATAACGTATAATTTAAATGTCTTGTAGTTACGTAAAAGCTGGTTTTTTTAATATCCGTTAAAGGTTAACTCGCTTCCTGGTATATCCCACTAAAATTGGCCTATATTCCAGCTTACTCTAGGATTATT
>JACVEI010000077.1:151688-422909 GCA_018115615.1 Pestalotiopsis sp. DP-2020a | reverse complement strand
CGCCAAGAAGTAAAAAACAAGAATATCAAAATCGAATATATTTCGACGAACGATATTCCGGCAAACGGNGAGCCATTAATTTGGCTTATAACCCGGAATATCACCAACGAACTAAGCATACGGCAGTTCGGTATTTCTACGTTCGCCAAGAAGTAGAAAACAAGAATATCAAAATCGAATATATTTCGACGAACGATATTCCGGCAGACGGTCTAACGAAACCTCTTCCTAGGGATAAATTTAAACGGTTTATCCAGCTACTCAACCTAACGGATACCGTTTAACAAGGGGAGTGTTGCAATTATGCATAAATATTAATACGGCATCGTTAAGTACATAAAAAACGCTACTTAATGCAATTTATTACATTAGTTTAGCTACGATATTCGTTGAAATATCGTTAAGTTACCTTAGATGGTAACTTGGATGGCAGCCACGCTGTGGCTTGTCAGAACGCCTGTGGGACCTACCCTGCACCACNTTTAGCTACGATATTCGTTGAGATATCGTTAAGTTACCTTGGATGGTAACTTGGATGGCAGCCACGCTGTGGCTTGTCAGAACGCCTGTGGGACCTACCCTGCACCACCTTCGTGGCTGTAAGGTCTCAAAAATGGCCGTGCACCGGTTTGTGGCCAGTGCGTACACCGGTGCGTAGGCGTGGGGCCAGCGGTCCAGGTAGGCTGGCCCGTGCCCCACATCATCGAACCTCGTGGAATATCACCGAATTTCCACGAATTCTATCCTTTTCGATAATTATAAATCAACCACATTAATAATCCAAGATATTATTAATCCTTTGGATTAATAATACAATTCCAGAATGTTCCTTTTACTTGGATTTCGAGTATATAAGCCGGTTGATTTCCTGTATTTAGATTTCTTTCTTTTACCTTCAAGCTTACAATACACATTCATTCGAACCCTTACCTTCGGTGCTATCCTACTTTGCATAACTTCGAATCCAACGCTTCCCTGCCCTAATACATGGTTTATGCCTAGTATTATGACACTAAGTTTTGTCTGCACGGATCTGTAGTGTTTTTCCTATACTCCTTTCTTGAGCTTTCTTGTCAGCCTAGTTCTACCTTCAATATGCGGTTCGCAGCCAGTGCCTTGTCTGCCGTCCTTCTGGTCTTGGCCCAGATCGATACAGTCACCGCCGCCTGCCGGAACCCGCTGGTACGAAAAGAATGGTGTGTAGTCCCAGCCGATCAAACATTATTCCAAGTCGCAGGATATACTAACCAATAACAAACAGGCGGACACTCAGCAACAGCGAGAAGCAGAGCTACCTATCGGCGGTCCAGTGTCTGAAGAAGGCGCCTGCCCAGACCCAGGCGACTTACGCCGGCGTTCGCAACCGCTATGACGACTTCATGGCCCAGCACATCAACCGGACCGACTTCATTCACTTTGTCGGCTTTTTCCAGCCGTGAGTAACACTTGGCTGCTTGAAGCGCCAAGGCTGGATTTCAGATTTCTAACATGACTTCCAGGTGGCACCGAATGTTTGTCGCTCAGTATGAGTCCGAGCTCAGATCTGTCTGTGGCTATACGGGCGCCCAACCGTGAGTTTGCTGCAAAATGATACCCGCGAACTTCA
This sequence comes from Pestalotiopsis sp. DP-2020a, assembly GCA_018115615.1. Taxonomy (NCBI): domain Eukaryota; kingdom Fungi; phylum Ascomycota; class Sordariomycetes; order Amphisphaeriales; family Sporocadaceae; genus Pestalotiopsis; species Pestalotiopsis sp. DP-2020a. The sequence continues at coordinate 421,303 of JACVEI010000077.1, read as the reverse complement.
TCGCTAACATGAAACAGATACTGGAGTCAGTTTAATAAATAACCAGTTTTAGTGCGGTGATACTGACGTGCCATAGACTGGTCCCTTGATGCTTGGTCGGAGAGTGCTTTCGTCAATTCCCCCGTCTTTGATCCTGTGAATGGTTTTGGAGGTATGTTCGGACACGAGCTGTTGTGACATCCACTTGCTAAACATAATTTACAGGCAATGGTCCGTACATAGACTCTTCCAATGACACGAGTGTCCGACTTCATATCCCCGGCAAAACGGGTGGTGGTAGGTCTCCCGTCGCGCGAACGCTATAATATTGCTGACACATCTCAAGGCTGTGTCCTCGACGGGCCCTTCAAGAATACATCTGTCAACATGGGACCTGGTGAGTGTGGCTATATCATATCCATGACATTATCTCTAACCATCAAAAGGCTACAACACCTCATACAACCCCCACTGCCTGACGAGAGACCTGGCGCCCAGCCTCGCGGTGCAGAAGCTCAACATCTCGGGCGTCGCATACACCCTCGCCGCCCGTACCTTTGCCGAGTTCGACGTCCGTGTCGAGGGCGGCGTCGAGGTTGCCGACATGACCTACCACGGCGGCGGCCACCTGTCCGTCGGCGGCGATCTCGGCGAGATGGGCAATATTTATTCGTCGCCTGGCGACCCGCTCTTCTACCTTCACGTACGTGCTTGTTTGTCGAGGGTGTGTGATTTAGTCGATTAATGCTGATGTAATGGTACAGCACGCCAACATGGATAGGCTGTGGTATACTTGGCAGCTACTCGGTAAGTGACCATCATGTCGCCTCCTGGTTTTGTGGATGTGCTTGTGCACTAACTCGCTTCTTTTCTCTCCAGACTGGCAAAAGCGCAAGTCCGAGATCGCCGGACCGGACACGCAGTTCGCCTACCCGTTCGACTTCTTCGGCGAGATCCCGTACACCAACATCACGCTCGACTACGAGATGGACTTTAGCCCTCTGGGATCCAACCGCAAGGTCAGCGAGGTCATGGATCCCCAGGCCGGCCCTCTCTGCTATCTGTATCTGTGAAATGGTCGCTGAGTTGGTGGACGGGCTTCAGGTCGTATATGGTTTTGTAATAGAATTTGTGTAGGAAAAATATTTTTTGGACGTAATTAGGTTAGATCATTTGCTGAAGGATTAGAAGTTTTCGGTACCCATGCCTGTGACAGATAGTGCTCGTATCATGAAGACTACAACAAACATGGTAGACAGGGACTCTGCTGATCTTTGGATTCTTTGTCAACCTGTTCAGTGCGATTTGTCTAATAGTCAAACATTGAACCCTTTGTTTGCTCGTCTTGTCATCCATCTTACAGGTGTACACAAAGCAATTCACAAGGACAAAGGATCTATTCCATATATTAATCGAAGATCACCACCTCTCCAAACAGTTTCTGATCGGATCTCAGACAGTACATTTTTCTTTCCTACAGCTTGTATATATACACTACCACTTAGGCAGTCTCAGCCATCCCAGCTATTTGTTCCAGCCATCCAGCTCGGCCTCCTTTCAAGCACAGTATTCGTCTCGGTTCAATCCACCTGAGCAAAAGGAAAACAAAAATGGCCACCTTCCACGCACAGCTGAGCTCTCTGGAGACCGAGACGCGCAGAATACTCCACAAGCCCACTGCCGCGCTTGTCACCGTCGGGCGGGCCCTGCTCCGCATCGACGCGGCCGCCGAGACGGCGGAAGAAGGCTCGCTGGATGCGCGGGCCATGGCGCGCTGTGAGAGACTGCAGTCTATGTGCCTCGAGATGGTGCAGGCGGAGCTGGACTGGGACAGAAGCCGCGAGGCCACGGCGTACCACGCCCGCTGTGTGGCCGCGAGGCGCGGGAGTTTGGCTGTCGAGAGCTCCGAGGAGGGAGCTGCGACGGTTGCCAACGACGTAGTCCGCCCCGCTCGCAAGATCCGCTTCGTTGAGCCCGCCAGGTAAGTCTGACACAGGTTTAAGGCTTGCAATCTTTGTGGCAATGGTACCGAGGCCGGAGACGTATAAGAGACGAAGTAAACGGGCCTGAGAAACGCATTGTAGATACCTTCCAGCGTATACAAGACCTTAATATGTCTTATAAATTTACGTCCCATTGTCTTTCAATGATTTCTTTCGTCGGTAACTACGTGAGTTGTGACCTATCCCAGCTCGGCAATATCAGTGGAAGACCATTTCTGGCCCAAACTTGCTGCCCGTTCTCTCCAGATAACATTACCCTCGACGCCCAGAATGTCCTCGCGGGCCACCTCGCCGCCAAGAGCCCATTGCAGAACAGCTGCAGCCCCATTCGATCTATTTCCCCGGATCTCGTCGCGACAGGCACGGAACCACAAGACCTGCGCCTCGAGGTTGTCGTAGCCCTTGACCCACGAGCTGACCCAGTTGTTGAACTCGGTCGGGTGGGAATACTCTTCGGTGTTTGGTATAAACCACGTGTCCCAGTTCTTTGTCAAGACTTTGTGCTTCTCGTTCATGGTCCGCAGCATCCCGACATCGGCGTGCACGACGCTGACTCCCTTCCTCTTGTCCTCGGGGTCCTCCCACGGCAGCCCGGCCAGCACCTGCGACAGGACCTCGAACTTGTAGCGCTGGGGCACCGTGTACTGGGTGTTCCGGTCCGGGCCGTCCATGGCCGCGCGGTACAGCAGGCCCCAGCCCATGGCGAGGCAGTTCTGCGCCCTCCAGAGCCCTGCGAGGAGGAAATCCGAGTACCACTCCAGTAGGACCTTTGAAAGATGCGCGCGCCCGGAGACGGCGGCGACACATGTATGGCACCGCAGGTCGTTGATGAATTGCTCGTCCAGTTTCCTGCCGTCCCAGTTCTCCCACGTTACCTCGCCGGCAGCAGGCGCCCGCCGGTGTCGCCAGGCGGGCCACCACATCGGCCAGTGGTTGCCGATGCGGAAGGCCGCGAGCTCTTTCCAGGAGGCGCAGCCCGGGCAGCGGATCATGTAGTGGGTGAACCAGCGGTCTCGGGCATCCTGACGATAGATGGGGAACGTCGGGGCCTTGTCGGCCAGGGGCGAGTAGGACGGCAGATCCCCGAAGAGGCCCGGAAAGTATCTGTGCACGTACGAGGCGAGGGCCAAGCGTCGGCTGCGTACAATGGGCACTGACGCTGTGCCTATGTTTGCGCCGGCGAGGTAGGGCACGAGCCTGACGTTGCGCGGCGGTGTGACGAGATGGGATCTGAGATCGCCGGTCTGAAATCTGCACTCGTTGCACTTGCGCTGGTGGCGCCGGTATCCGCAGAGATATCTCTCGTCGGTTTCACCGGTGGCGTAATCGAGACGCAGACCACGGAGCCGCTCACGGTCTGTGACGGCCCTCCTTTTCAGGACTGCCCTCGAAGCCACCTTGCCCATCGGTTCCCACGACGTGCAGAACTGAGCGGCCGGCCATTCCAGAGAAGGCTTCCTAAAAGCCAAACGCAGTAGGGAGTGGTTGTCAAAGCTGCGGTGGGAAAGAAGCCTCAGGCAGTGTGAACACGCCCAGCGCATTCGATCCGCCCTCTCATCGTCCCAGGCAGGGTCTTGATGATTGTCCAACCCGTTGAAATGGAGGTAGGGACCGCCGAACTCTTCGTGACACTCCAGAACCAAGAGCCGCTCGGCAAAATTCTCGCGCTTGGGATCGATGGCGGCGCGGAACTGGTGGTTGGTCTGAGCGAAACTGATCAGGGCGACGGGGTCCAGCAGCCGGAAGATGGAGTGCTGCAGCTCAACTGGCAAGTCGACGAAACCTGCGGCCATTGTTACTGGTGATATCCTGTCGGGGGATCAATTTGGAGGACGAACCCTGGAGTTCTTTCGCCGTCAAGCAAGGATGAAAACCAAGACTGATATATTTATACAAAGTTTCAACGACAAGTAATGGTGAGTATTGAGCAGTCTCGCCAGGCAACGCAGTCACGCCGGATTAGAATCAGTGGCTGTGTATCGTAGATCAGTGGGTCTCCTCGCCGGATCTTGATCGAGTATAGCGCACTGGCTAACGGCCGCCTTTACATGCTGAGCCCACATGCATCTTGGCGGTGTTAGGTGTTGTAAATACCATACACCGTTCTGGTTCTCGGGCATCGGACTTCGCAGTAGCCAAGGGTCGCAGCGAGGATGCTGTACTCAATACTCTTGGTTGGTAGGCATACCTCCGCGCTGCAGTATGGCATAGGTAAATTGATCTTCAACAGTAATCACATTCCGAGCATCCAATAGGTAATCACATTGCAAGCATCCAATAGGTAATCACATTGCAAGCATCCAATAGGTTTGTGTCAATGTTCATAAAGATGCATTATCGTACAGTCGTACAGTTATATAATAGAATTCGCTGGGTATCATTCGCTCTCCAATAGTCGTACAGTTCCTCCTTTGATGTCTCGTTCCATTACTCCTCCGACCGATTTACCAGTAGCGACCGGTACGGCGGGTGTGGTGAGTGCGGCCGGTGCGGTGGCTGCCGCGGCCGTCGGTGCCTCTCATGCGGCGCGTGCCGGCGGCCTTCTCGCCGGGCCTGTGGGTGAGGCTGCCCTTGAGCTTGAGCATGGCGCCCGAGATCTTGTCGCCCAGAGTAGGCTTGCGCTTCTGGTGGTGGACGACGTGCTTGCGACCGAACATGCCACGGCGGGTGGTGGTGGTAGTGGTAGTGTGGTGAGAGCGATGCATTTTGATGGATTTGTTGTGTTGTAAGGTCTGTTGTATGTTTGTTTGGTTTGGTAGATGGATTGACTTTGAAGACTGATGATGTCTTGTAGTGTGTTTGAAGTGTTTGATTGTGTTGATGATGATGATATAGAATCAAGGTGAGTAGAAGAGAATGAGTGCAGACTTATATATCCAAATGAAGCATCTATCTGATGGCCGGAAGCCTGGAACAAAGATGATAACCTGGTATTAGCCAGATGTGATGCAACAAGCGGATAACGGCAGGAGAACCATGACATCAAAAGCCACGCTCCCCGCGAGGACCCTGCAGATCAAGTGAACTGCTGTCAAAAGGGTCCAACCTGGGTATTCTGCGTGTATCTTCCCTCGTTATTGGTGCTTGGGACGTCTAGGCCTACGCAGCAATGGGTGAGGCGCTCACCAAAAGTTGGCAGTTCCAAGATTTGGACGTGTCCAATAGGGCCTAGCGTCAGGGTCCTACGTGACCTGGTTTCTTTGTGTTCCAGTTCCAGGGCTGAAGTGGGAAATGGATTCGATGGAAATGACGGCAGCGCGGGGTTTAGCAGGTGGGGTGACCGGATCGGTTAGGAAAAAAGGCTGGGCGATTTGGCGTCGTTTCCGTGCTGCAGGGGTCCGATCTGTCATTGCGTGCTAACGCTTTTTGGTGTTGTTGTTTGGTAGCGGCCAGTGTGATGTCATTTGTTCGCGTTCTCCAGCCTTGGACCAGGCACACAAAGAACTGCCATACACAAGGAGAGATACAGTAATCTGTCTATATTCTTGGATATCTACCAAGTATCCGATCATGTCTATCACTTGCACATCCCAAGACCCTGATAACATCATTTAGGATTTGTATTCCGATTGGCGGATTCTTCTTGTCGTGATCAGCCTGCCATTTTCTAGGGCCGTTTCACAGTCGCCCGCAGAGGTCTAGACTCGACGATTCTTCAAAATCCTGCTCAGCCTGCTGTATACCCAGTTCATTCGAGGCAAGCAAGTTCCGGAAATATCAGTTTCTAATACCAGTCATCCGGTAGTCACTGGGCGTCATTTGCTTTACTCGAATTTCTTACCATTATCACGAAAGGTTCTCGCGTCGACATTTGTTCATGCATCAGAACAAGCCTTGATTCAAGAACCATGGCCTTATCATCCTTCTAGATCGTGATGTGGTAGCTGGACTAGAACAAAGTATGATAACCAGGAGATTGACGCAGCAAACAATCGATAATGATCACTCGCCAATGCGTGGTCATTGCGAAGAGTATACATTGTAGTCTGTCTATGTTGATCTAATCTACAGTCCCTCCATCGGTGTACCGAATCTTATCGCGATGGCCTTTCCATGATCGAAGTGTGATACGAGATGCACTGCCACCATTCTATACCCTAGTCAAATTGGCCTTGATCTTGACCAGGTCGTCCTCACTGAAGCCCAGCTTGCCGGTGACGAACTTGTCAAAGCCGCCAAAGTCCCTCTCTACACCCTTGACGAATGCGTTCCAACTCTCCTCGCGCAGCTCGCACAGGTTCTGGAACCCGGGCTGCTCGATGCTCTCTGCCTTGGTGCTGGCCAGAACAACCTGGAGCAGGGCCTCGCGCGTCGGCTCCGTCCCGATGCGCGACAGCAGGTAGTCGAGGGAGACGACGTCAGGCGATGCGCCTGCCAAGGTCAACAGCAGACCCGAGATGACGCCAGTCCGGTCACGCCCAGCTGTAGAGATACTCGTCAATATACATAGACACGTGACACGAAAATCTCGGTTGGTTCTCCAAACTTGCCGGTGCAGTGTACCAAGAATGCCTCCTCGGGTCGATCCCTCACGTGCTCTAGCACAAGCCTCCACGAGGGCTGGTAGACGTCGATGACCTCCAGGTACATTTCCTCGTATGCTTCCTTGCCCCTGCCCGCGATGAACTTGTTCAGGTCCGGCGCCGTGTCCGGACGAAGGCTCTGGATCCAGGTGTTCTCGACGCCTTCAATGTCCGGATCGGGCGCCTGCTTGCGCTCCTCGGGCGATCTCAGGTCAAAGATGCGCTTGACGCCCAGCGCCGTAATAGCTTCCTTCCCTTGCTCTGAGAGCCGAGCCAGCCCGCCGGTTCGGTAGACGTAATTAGCTCGGAGCGGGCTTCCGGGGACGTCGCCCAGGTCGCGGCTGTTGAACGTGCCGTCGATCCAGACGAAGGGCGGGTTCGTCAGCACGGGCAGAAACTCGGTTGGTGGTATCTCGCGTATGACTTCGGTCTGCGCGAGCTTGCGCAGGCTTGCTGCTTGGTCCATCGTGTAGGTTTGGTGTTGGGTTTCTGCTGGATCGCTGTCGGAATTGTAATGGTATGACCACGAGCGCTGAGGGGCTTCTGGTAGAATCCCTTCTTGGAGTGAGATGGTTGCGCATGCAAGCCAGTATGTATCGAACTTAATGTGCAGAGTTACGTGATTATTGATTATACTTGATCGAAAAAGGCAAAGGACTTTGACTATATTCTCCCCTTAAAATTCCCAAATTCAGCATCTTGTACCCCGCAGCACAAAATATCGGTGTGCGTGTGCGCCGTGCCCTTCCATTTCGACACCTTGACGGGTAATCGTGGCCAAAGATAAGTTGTCGCGAAAAACTACACACTTCATTTTCTGCACATTCGTAGAAGCCATCGTGACTTATCAATCTAGTGGCCTTTTGATCATTAGCCGAGGATAGCACTGAACCATCTAGCGCCAGATCCTAGCAGCCATCACTAAGAACAATAAGTGGCGTTTCATCCCCGTGCGATCTGCTATAATACGGAGGCGCACCATCCCTGGTGGAAGTCCAAGTCGCTATTTGCCGATCCGGAGCGCTGGAAATAGGCCAATTGAGGTATTGGACGTATAACGTTGAAACTTTTATTTTAGAAGCCAACACCTTTAATGGCCGTTTGAACGGCCATTTCTAGTAAACTGGCTATGACTGGCTCGTTTCCAACCAAAAACTAAAGCCCATCACATGAAATCACCTGCCGGCACGAAGATGTTTTCGAGGAAGGCTGAACGGTACCAGAAGATAGCCCGCATGAATTTTCGAGTTCCACTCAACAACTGTAAATGTTTACTTTGACGTGTCGACTCGGAATATGGGCCGAGCTTGGTGCTTGGACTCCCTCCGTTTGTCCGATGACAACTCCTCGGCATTCGTCATGCTTTGGTCCTCATCATTGGACGAAATCGTGTTTCGTTTCGACATTTCTGTTTCTGTGCGGCCGCAGATCATTGGCGACGACTTGGGCTCGCGCGGAGACTCAGGCCCGGCAGGGCTGCACGACTACCGGACTTTGGGAAAACGAAACAAGGTTAGAAGAACCGCAATCGACCGATCGGCTGTGGTCTGGAAACTTGAGCATATAGAACTCAAGGCCACGCCGGAATTACTGATTTGCGCTGGTCTGCCAGCGCAGCGATTAGGTGTGGTAGGTTGGCTATGCAAAAGCCTGCAGGCAGCGCAGGGCAGCACTTGTACGAGCACAAGCAAGTCCTTCCACGGCCTCTATGGAGCAAACGCAGACTAGGCGCACCGACTTTATATCGCGGATGCGTGCAGCAGAAATGAGAGATTGGGTGACGCTATCGTCGTTCTGGCTAGATCCATGGCACCGATCTGCCGTAGCACGGGTAGTATACGATGGTAAAACAGTGGATTGTAAAGCGAGAGATTTCACCATGTCCCTGGCCCTACCAGCTGTCTGCCTTACATCTCGTATGGCCCGTCATAGTGAGGTTCTCTCTACCCTCATTGAGGTACCTTCGAAGAGGGTTCAGAAGATTGATATGGCACTAAACACCAATGCCATTCGTTCTAGCCCCGGCTTGATCCTCGCTCTACCGGCTGACGGGCTAGCTGGCAGATCGATGACAGCCCCGTTAGCCATCACGGTTGCCAGAGTACCAATCACGGCGAACTAGTTGCTTCACGAGGCAGAAAGGCTGCGACGAGTATATAGACTTGGTGGCAACTCTCACAGGGCTTATCGCTAATTTTTTGCCCTTTTTTTTCTCTCTTCCGTCATTCTCCATGGCCGTTCAGTCGTTCTCTTTCGAGCATTGATTGCTTCTGATATCCATTCTTTTCTAGTCACTCATTCAGCCTCAAGTTTCATTTTTATATTCGAACTCACCGTCGCCTTTCTTTGACGCTTTCCTCTTCGATTCGAAAAAATCCCCAACCGATTGACACGATGCGTCTTTTCGCACTCATTTCCGCCCTCTTCTCACTCCTGGCCGCGGCCATAGCTGTACTGTGTCTATTTGCGGGCTCGAAACCTGGGTTTCTAGACGATGCCGACATCATGACCATGACCATATCCGCCGCCGGGCAGACGCAATTACAAAACGGCACCAGCGATGACGGGTCCAGCCTGGGCTCGCAGCTCGACAGCCTGACGGCGCAGACGGGCGTCCACGACTGGTTCGCTCTGCACGTGATGAACTACTGCAAGGGCTCGAACAACGGGAGCGAGTCGTGCACGCAGACGGAGCCCTTCTTCTCGTTCGACACGATATCGACCATCAACTCGGAGATCAAGCAGAGCTTCAACCTGTCGTCCCGCGGGCTCGACGTGGGTGTCAGCATTTCTACGTCCGGGTGGCCGTCGGGCATCACGGACGTCTCGGGCAAGGTGGTGGCGGCCTACAAGGCCATGTTCTTCATGCTGTGTGTGGGCATTGCCGCTGCCGCCATCGAGGCGCTCGCGAGCTTGTTGGTCATTGCCATAGACCGCAAGCCGTTTGGCCACGGTAAAATGATTTCTTTCCTGAATTTTGTGTTAAGCTTGGTAAGTCGTCTCCTCGTATCGTAAGTGCGAGTCTTGATGCTGATATGTAGCAGGTCTCTTTTCTCGGACTCGGTCTGGCGTCGGGTATCATCACGGGCACCATGGTCATTTTTGTCAACACCATCAACTCGCAGGGCGGTGACATCGGTCTCAGCGCGACCCAGGGAAACAAGTTCCTGTGCATGATCTGGGCAGCGACGATCTTCATGTTACTCACCGTCATCCTGTGGGTGGCCGACTTTTTGGCCGAGCGGCGCGATAGAAGGAGAATGGGAAACTACGTCAACAATGGAAACTACGGAAACTATAACGGCGAGGTCACGCTCTTGGAGGACCTCAAGAATCAGAAGAAGGCGCTCAAGATGGAGGAGAAGCTCATGAAGAAGAGGATGGCCCTGGAACGCAAGATTTCCGAGGGCCAACATTACAAGCAGCAGCGAGGAGAGATCAGGGAGGCATCTTTGGAGCGTCTGCCGTCCAACGTCTCCACCCACGCCCTCGTAAGTAACGCTCGACAATCAACCATTCCCAATCGCTAACCTCGTCCAGTCTCGCGAAAGAAGTCCCAATGGCAGCATACGGACATTTCAATCCAGGGACCCGTACGATGATATCTACCAGCCTGAAGAGGCGCACAGCCGACCTTCGATCAGCAGCAATAGTTACCGGTCTGACATTTCGCACAGCAGGCCCCCGACTCGACAAGCCAGTAAAGCTAGCTATCGGTCTGAAATGAACCGTGGCCTGTCTCCAGTTCCAGAAATGGGTGACAACATGAGCATCTCTCCGTCCATGAGCATCTCTCCACCGCCGTCTAGGAGAGCGTTTTGCAACATTCATCCGCCTGAGCTGTTGCATAACCGGGCCCCGGTACAGCAGGCAGAGTTTGTATAGATCTCGACTCTTCTGCTTTCGTTCAAATAAAAAATGAAAATCAAGTCCACCGCCATTTGAGACCATATTACCATGTTTCACAAGAGTAATATTTCTTCGTTTTCCGAAGATATCCCATCTCCAGGTCCTCGGTAACTTCTGGTAATGACCCGAGATCCGCAGTGAGTGCATGACATCTAACATGAGATTTCATCATCCTTGGAGCAATGGAACTGTATTCTTATGTGATTTTCTATTTTAATGTTTCTGCAACCAGTCAGTTGGCATCTGTCAGGTACAGTTACGACCCTGAAAATTTAAGTTGAAGCCCACAACCTTAATAGGTTAGCGGCTTGGGGAGTGTGTGCATTCAACATTGGCCCGGATGCCATCGAAGATACCATGCCGCATCGAATTTCCTGCAGCTATGGAAATTGAGGGAAAGAGAATGAAAAAGGGACTACCAGGAAACATGCAAATGGACACTGAATTCTAATGACTTCATATACTCTGCCCGGCAGTTCGTGGTGACGAATCGGAAGATGGACCGCGGCTTCTTATCTGGGATCCTTGGAGGTCCGGGGCCGGCGACGCCAAGTGGGTCGTCGACCAACTATCGGCCTATCCTGGGGACCTGCATGCGTTGGTACGACGTAGGGTAAAAGCTTCAACCTTCAAATCACCAAAAGCAGTCGGCATCATTTTCATTTTGCCAAACTCTGAAGGCTCTCAATTGACTGCCGTTGAGTGTCAGAGGTTTTCCAACGAATAAACTCACACAAACATCATTCTCAGCCAAGTGTAGCAATGGTGAATTGACTCTGTTCACCGGTGCTGAAGCTCAAGTGAAGACGAGATCTTCGCAGCCACACCGCTTCTCACATCTGGCCATAAAGAAGCATCATGGATTTGCTGAGGTCTCTGGTTGGAGGCGACAGCGGGCTGTGGTCCTCGACGTCGACCGCCGCAGTGGGACTCGCGGATGCCTTGAAGCTTCCTAACTCAGTGGTCGACTACCTGTTCAGCGAGACCCATTGCTACCAGTCCATCCGAACTCATTCAGCGTCGGAGCCCAATGCGAATTGCTTCACCGTTTCTCCGTCCGGGACCTTCTCCAAAGTCTTCCGTGAAGTAGATGCCTCCACCTGGGCCAAGAAGTCTCACCAGGGTCACGTCATACCTGGACTATGGGACGGCCACGGCCACCTGCTTCAGTACGGAGAGTTTCTCAACTCGGTCGACTTATTCGGCTCCAAGTCTTTCGACGAGATCATTGTCCGCGTCGACCAATATCTCAACGCTCACCCAGACGCGGGGAATGCGGACAATTGGCTCAGAGGAACCGGCTGGGACCAGGCTGCTTTTGGCCGTATGCCAACAGCCGTACGTATACTACAGCCCTAGCATACTTGGTCTCGTGAAGCTAATACACCATAGGACGACCTCAGCTCCGATGAACGTCTAAAGGATCTCTACATCATGCTGGACCGCGTCGACGTGCACTGTATATGGGTCTCACAGCCTATCTTGGATTTACTGCCTAGTGAACTCCCCGACGTGCCCGGAGGAGAGATTATACGCAAGCCCGGACTCGGTGTCTTTTGCGATAACGCCATGGACATGGTCATGGCCATCTGGCCCAAGCCCGACAACAAGAAGAAGCAAAAGTTCCTCCGCAGTGCCATGTCCAAGCTCAACGAGGTCGGCCTGGTCGGCATGGCGGATGCCGGAGTCTCGCCTGGCAACGCCGCCTTCTTCAAGGAGCTCGCCGGCACCAAGGACTGGACCCTGCGAGTCTACGCAATGCTCGAGTGTGATGAGCGCAATACCTTTTGCCCCGAAAACGCGCAGAAACATGTCAGGGATGACGGGTTTCTGAGTATCCAGAGCGTCAAGCTATTTGCCGGTGAGTGACTAATTCTTTCAACTACACAGCACTTTCATCCTCTTGTCATGCCCGTTTTTACGCCCCCACCAAAAGCTATCCTTTTTTTTTTTTTTTTTTTTTTTCAATTTCATTTCTTCGTCCACTCTATACGTTTCATTACCATGGAATTCTGCACATCCATGTTCCATCTTACTATACCAGTCATGAAACAAAACTAACAAAACACAGACGGCGCTCTCGGCAGCTGGGGAAGCGCCATGATCGAGCCCTACTCCGACCGCCCCGACACATCCGGATCACTACTCATCAACGGGACACAGCTGGCACACGTGACCAAGCTCTGGGCGGAGGCCGGCTTCCAGGTCAACATCCACGCCATCGGCGACCTGGCGAACCGGTACGCCATCGACGCCATGACGGGGGCCCTGGAGGCCGTCTGCCCGGGCGAGCCCCTGGCCTCGTGCCAGGCCCGCCGCCGCTTCCGCATCGAGCACGCCCAGATCATCCACCCCGACGACCAGGCCCGCCTGCACGCCGCCGGCATCATCCCGTCCATCCAGCCGACGCACGCGACCTCGGACATGGCCTACGCCGAGGCGCGCCTGGGCCCCGCCCGCACCGCCGCCGAGGCCTATCGGATGCGCTCGCTGCTCGACGCGCATCCCATCCTCGGCAGCGACTTCCCCGTCGAGCCGCCGGACCCGTTCCAGGGCATGTACGCGGCGCTGACGCGGCGCAGCCCGCACACGGGCCGGGGCACCGCCGACCAGCCGGACGGCTGGCACGCCGGCGAGACGCTCAGCCTCGACCAGGCCCTGCGCGGGTTCACTGAGGCGCCGGCGCGCGGCGCGTTCCTCGACGGTAAGGCTGGCGTCATTCAGGAGGGCGCGTTCGCCGACTGGGTCGTCCTGGACCGGCCGCTCGAGGAGACGGACGTCGAGGATTTGCGGGCGTACCGGGTGCGCGAGACCTGGGTGGCGGGCAAGAGAGTCTATCAGAGGGATGGCGGGGACACGGAAGCGGTAGAGGATGCGTCTGGAACTATTACCGACGAGCTGTAATGATCTTCTCTAGAGACGTGGAGACGGGAAATGTGTTAGAATAAGATTTGCTTTATTTGATCTATAAATGCCAAAATCCTCTCCTGCCCAAAATGCTGCTGCATTGGTGCTCGTGATACACTGCATCGACACATGTAATCATAGAACGACCAAAATGCTGTATTGTCGTCCACTATCAAAATACTCGGTCACCCTAGTAAGCGCTGAAGATGTCATGTCATAAATAAGTCTTCATTTTGCCAGTCCAATTGGCCATCGTGCACCGGCTTTCTGCCAGAGCCAGTTCATCTGGCTTAAATATGCCCCATCTCGCCTCTCCCGACGGCATCGACTGGAGGTCGAGTGTCTACATATCATATTCTGCTACCATCGTGTTCCTCCGGCAACCCTCTTCCTACACTTCATGACCACCTCGGCTGATACGGCTCTCCGGAGCTTGTCTTGTTTGTTGCAAATAAACGCCGCTTTTGTTTCCTCTAATATCTGACTGAAGCATTGCAACATTCCACCACCAAAATAGACTTTCTGTCTGCAGTGGAACTTATAAATATGGGCAAGGCAAGAAGTGAAACCAACGAATTTCTTCACCGACTGTTCTTGGAACTTTGACGGACCAACTTCCAGTCAGGTTTGCAGTCATCCTGCTCATTTCTTCTTGCCCTTACTCTTGGCCTTGGCAGCCGGCGCTGAGGTTGACGATGCTACACTAGAGGCACGAGAAGATGCATTCGTCTTTGAAGCCTTGACGGTGTCAAGTGCTTTGTTCTGTACCGAGTTAGTATACGAAACTGATGACACAAGTTGTCGTGGTGGAGAGCATACCTTGGCAGCCTTCGACTTCTTCTTCGAGGGCTGGTTTGAGAGCACACTGTCTTCATCTTCGTCGTCATCTTCTACCTCGCGCTTGCTTTTGCCATTGACACCGTTCTTCATGGGGTGGACGTCCTCAAACTCCTTCACAATAGTAGTGAGAAGGGTGGTGCATCGCCTGGATAGCTCGACGGGCGTTCGTGACAAGAAGAACCAGTCAAAGCGGAAGAGAGGGCTGTCGTGAATCTCATCGCGCATGCGCTCGTACAGATCCTCCGAGTCGAGACCAAACTTGTCCAGGAGAACAAGCAAGAATCGGTCCTCTTCCTCGTTATAGACCTTCTTGTTCGTTGTGCTAACCGAGTAGTTGATCTTCATCTGTTGAAGGGGGACACGGTATTGCTGCATCTTCTTGCGCAGCATCTTACGCTGGTGCTCCGTCTTGCTGCGGCGCTCTTCACCGGCCTCAATGACGGACAGAGACTTTTGGTGCTCTGCGATTTCCGTGTAGCGCTGCCAGAAGATCTTGGCGTAGGCCTTGATCTCTGCAGGTGTCTTGCTGTCAACCTCATCCGCAATCTTCTCCCAGTTGTTCTTGCCATACTTGGCAGAACCGTTGATGAATTGCTGATAGTCACGACGATTCCACTCGCTGAAGCCCATCAGAGAGAGTTTGGCCTTCTCTTCCTGCTCCTCCTCGTTCAGCGGAGTGGCTTCATCAATCTCCTTCTGCTCTTCTTCACGCTGTCGTTCCCGTTCCTCAAGGTCGTCGTCATCGCCATCGCCAATGGGGACCTTGTATCCGATTTCCTTTCGGTAATAAGCAGTCTCGCGATCTTGCAGCTCTCGGAGCCTGTCAGGATAAAATTGATAGTCGTTGACGGGGATTTGCTTCGGGGCCCGGGGAGCCTTTGGCTTTGCCTCGGCCTTGCCACTGTTTCCATAGATGGCTTGTCGGTAGAACTTATCGACCGAATAGGACTGTTCCTTGCGTTCACGCTTGGCGGGGTTGATCCATGACAAGACTTCACCCTTCTTCTTGGTCCCAAAGTTCTCGCCGTTCCATTCGTAGGCCGACTCCGATGTGAACTTCTGCAGATCGTCCAGTCCAAGTTTTTCGTACTTGGTGTTGAGCTGCTTTGTACGATTCTCACCCTTGGCCAAGATTGCATCGATATCGTCGTCGTTGAGATCATTTCCCTCGGTCGCGCCCGTGGCGCCTTTGCTCTCGAAAATGTTATGCGCTCCGTGTTGGATCATGCTCAGAAGCTCGTCCTTGCCGGCGGGTCCCTTGGCTGCTGGATGAGCGCGACCTTGTTGGATGACCAGCTGATCCAGACGCAGCTTCTGTGCTGCTCGCTCGAGCACCTTCTCCTCAATGGCATTCTCCGTGACGAATCTGTAGACCACAACCTGTTTCGTCTGACCGATGCGATGGGCGCGATCCATGGCTTGCAAATCCGCTTGAGGATTCCAATCGCTGTCGTAAAGGATGACAATGTCCGCAGACGTCAAGTTGATGCCCAGACCTCCGGCTCTGGTTGTAAGCAAGAAGACAAACTTCTCAGAACCGGGCTTGTTGTACTCGTCAATGGCAGCGATTCGATCCTCGTGCGCGGTTCCACCGTCGATTCGGCAGTACTTGTACTCCCTGAAGACGCAGTAGTCCTCGAGAATGTCCAGAAGACGACTCATCTGTGAGAAGATCAAGACTCGGCTGCCTTGCTGCTGCAGACGACCCAAGAGCTTGTCCATGATGGCCATCTTGCCAGAGTTGAAGACGAGATGCTCGTCAGTGGTATACGGGGGACCAGGCTCGGCGCCTTCGAACAAGTAAGGGTGATTGCAGCACTTGCGAAGCTGCATGACAATGTTGAGCAGACGAGTCTTGGACTCCCGCTTTCCTCCGGCGCCATTGACAGCATCAATGTCCTTCTCCAAAATCTTCTTGTACCACTTGACCTGCATTTCCGACATACCAAGATAGAGATTGACCTCCTTCTTCGGTAGCAAGCTCTTCTCCACGTCAGCCTTGACGCGGCGAAGCAAGAAAGGTCGCAGAACGCGGTGCAGTTGTTGAACCACCGTGTCCTGATCCTGGTCTTGACCCGAGAACCATTGGTCGAACGCATCGGCGTCACCAAACACGTCTGGCAGTAAGAAGTTGAGCAACGCCCAAAGCTCGTGCAAGTTGTTCTGGAGCGGGGTTCCGGTGATGAGCAGTCGGTTTCGAGAGTTGAACATTCTGATGACCTGCGAAAGCGAAGACTCCTCGTTCTTGATACGATGGGCCTCATCAATGATGATGTATTCCCAGGCGAACTTCTTCAAGTGGGACTTCTCGCGCAGGATCATCTCGTAACTCGTGATACAGACGTCGAACTTTTCGTCAACCAGGCGCTCGTTGATGAGGGCATGTCGCTCATCCTTGGCACCCTGCAGCACAAGAACGTTGACCTCGGGTGTCCACCTCTCGAACTCTCGCTTCCAGTTGTCTAGCGTCGATTTCGGGACTGCGACGAGATGCGGGCCTTTGATATCCATAATATGACGCAGGTAACCCAAGAACGAAATGGTCTGGAGGGTCTTTCCGAGACCCATCTCGTCTGCAAGAATACCCGAGATACCGTTCTCGTGTAGCGATATCATCCAGTTCAGACCAGCAACCTGGTAGTCGCGCATAGTTCCCTGGATGAAGGAAGGGGACTCTCGGAAGACAGTCTCGGCGGAACCACCGTGTCGTTCGTCCTTTAGAAGCTCGGCATCTTCTTCGGCCTCTGTGCGGCGGACGCGGCCCGTAGCGGCGCCGCCTTGACGGCTGCCCTTTTTCTTTGACTTTTCGGCTTCGTCATTTTGACGGTCGATTTCGGCCATGATCTCGCGGATCCGGGGGTTAGGATTTGTCTCGATGAAGTGTCGAAAGAGGTCAGTCAGGCCCAACAGGTATCGGAATCTTCGGATGCTGTCATCCTCCTGCAGATAGCTCATGTCAGTGAATACTCTTTTGTGCGGCCAAACATGGCGCTACAAGAGCTGGCAGTGTATTCCCGGTGGGTCCGCCATAGCTGGCCTGACGTCGCTCATTGTGGGAAATTCTACGCACCTTTGACTCGCCAAGTGCGTCGTGTTTCTTTCCAAATATGCTTCTGCGCAGCAAATTTGCTTCTGATCTCTTCTTGCGTCCATCGATAGGGTCTCCAGCCACGCTGCTAGCTGTGGTGTTCGGGTTCGTGTCGCTGTCACTGTAGTCCGGTGTCTCGTCAACTTGCTATTGTAAAATTAGTACGGGTCTTTCATGCCATGAACAGAATAGGTGCCATTCCAAGGTCAGGAAGCATGGTCAAGGGAGCTCTTATCAATCAAGGTCGCCGGTATTCAACTTACCATTTCGTCGCCCTGGGTAACAGGCTCTGGAGCATCCGACATGGAGGTGTCAACGTCGACGGCACTGGGCCGCGATCTGGGCGCCATGATGTGCGTGTGAATTGGTTTGGATGGTGTCGGGGAGAAGTCGCCGTCCAATTAATATTATGTCCCTGCCGCGGGGCGAGACTGAACGCGACTCGAGACGCGACTTTGTATAAGTGGATTGCGCACGCGCAAGCTATCCCCCAGTCGATGTTCGATGTTGGTTCTGACGGGATGTAGAAAGGATTTTTCGTGCGTGCGTGCCGCGCTGCTGTTCAAAGTTGCGGTGTTGCTGGCGCCTAGGTACGCGTCAGGCAAAGTGATGTAAGGTCGAAAAGAAAAAGCGAGAGTTGCAAGTGGGTGGATCGCAAACGGTCAAGGCTAAGCAGCACCAGGTTCGGGTCCCAGTCCGTCCTGGAGTTGTGCAGTGCTAGACGCGACGCAACGCGAACCCTTAATTGGACCGTCGGGGCGGACTAAATTTATGCCATGCATTTTTATTGCTCCAAGCGTCGAATCTTTCGTATGCAGCTCTGAATTCCATAGAGCTGCTGGGTTATGACCTCGACATACAGCAATTCGATACATTTGTTATTCACGCGAGGGGTAAAGTCAATGCAAACAGCGAATTGATACAGAGCCGCGAGTAATCGTTCTTTGAGAAACGCGCCCACGAGATGCACTTGAACATGCTCGAAAATGTGCCCCTGTCATTCTGGCTATATCCCAGCATTTATAGTCTTATATGATCAGTGTAACTCCTTCTGTAGATTCAATGCCTGCATGCGAAAACTATGGATAATGATGCGGCTTATATACGTAAATCATGCTGAATGATCAACTTTTATTAGTCGCAATTGCCCTTTACTCGCCAAAAGTTTGCAATTTCCAAAAGCTAGCACAATGTATCTGGGTTAATATATGGAGTCAAAGCTCGAGCTTTATAAGTGCCGGACAGGCGGACCAGCAGCTAGTACGGAATACTCCCACCATGAGCTTTTGGTGATTATTTTTCATAGAATTCGAGATATCTCATTAAAAGCAAAATAGAAAGGAACTGGCGCTACCTGCTTGGCTTTTTTAATACACAAAATCCGAACTGATAACATAGACATTGCTCCCAGGAACACATCCTGACTGAGATGCAAAGCATGTACTATTACGTCACAGCTGGCGGACAGGTCTGGTTGCGCGAGATCCGCGAACAATAGCACAACAGTAGCAGGTAATGTTTTGTTATTGCCCCTTGTCGAGGTCACAATGAGTTCAGGGCGTTGGACTGTAGTAATAGGAGTAGTGGGGAGAGCTGGCCGGCATGAATACAGTGCAAGCGGCACCTACTGAACTTTACGCAGGGGATAATCTCTACAAGTAAGACTCCAAATATGGAATCGCGTCCTCGACTCAGTACTGGTAAGATTGAAGTGATCGTGTCTGATTCGACTGTCGTAGTTGAGCCCCAGTAGGATATGCGACAGAGTTGCTTCTGGGGTTGTGGTCAATAGTGGTAACCTAGTACTAATATCAAAGTTGAAATGTTTTGAGATATGATGCAGACCTGAAGTTCGGGACCTGGCAACTTGCGGCGAGGGACTAGGCCGCAAGGGTCTTGGTGTTTCGATCGGTCATGTGGTTTTGGGTTTCCCGGCGGTTGCTTCTAGCGCCGAATTCCTGCACATGGCTTTTGCGGGCAATTTGCTGGGGAGCGAGGGGAGCCATTGGGCCAATCTGTAGGTAGTGCAGTGGCTTTTGGAGTGGATGTTGGATGGCCGATGCCCTCTTTCCGCGCACGAGCCAGCCAAGCCGAGCCGGAGACCAGAGTCACAGGCTGCCAAAAAAGCAGCAGGGGGCCTGGGGGCGCCCCCAAAGCGTCAGTCAGTCATCAGTCTGGCCAGCACAACCATTGAAGGAATCACAAGCTGACAACCTACGCTCCGTTTATTACCCATCTGGAGCACCTCTTTCATTGTTCCGACCTCAGCTGACGTGGATATATCACCAAAGGAGGCGCATCCTCTAGTTAATCTGCTTATTCCAGCCATAACGATACCTATTCTCCTCCTCTCTGCCAGCTCCGCAGCAGCACAAGCACCGTCTCCTTCGATTCGTTTCCCTCCTGCCCGGGCATCTAACCAAGGCAAGCGTCTCCATCCGATTTTATCGGAGGGCTCCACCTTTCCACAGCAGCAGAACCACCCCCACCAAAGAAGAGCAAACCTCGGCGGCGAAGCCTCCAGAAGCCCAACTCAACCATTACAGCTTGACTACACCCTACCTCGACACCTTCCAAACAAACAAAAGCAACTCTAGAGACATCGCGGACTCTGCTCAAACCTTCGAAGCAATTCCTCCGGCAACTCCCACACCCATCAGTCCAGCTACAGCGTCCCCACCATGGATGGCATTCGAGGCGCCTCCCCGACTAAGAACCCGGGCGGCAACGAGTCACCTGAGCAGCTCCTTGACGTCTTCCGAGCCGCCGCCTTGTCCGTGACAAAGCTCTACAAGACCTCGGCGGCTGCGCAAACAAAGGCGCGCAACGACGGATACCAAGACTGTTTAGAGGACCTCCTTATCTTCCTTGACAAGCGAAACATTGGTGTTGGCGACGGCGAAGGATGGCAGATTCGCCGGTGGGCCACTGAGAGATTTGATCGCGAGGGCATCTCACAGTCGATCGAGAGCGAGGATGAGGTGGACAAGAACGAGCCCGCCTCTTCTCCTGAGCTCCACAGAGACAGCCATACGCCTCTCCCGTCAGCACAACACGATGCCGAGATACGGAGGGACTCTGCACCTCCTGTCCCGGCGCCTGTGCCAACGCTCACGCTAGCACCACTTGCGCCCCTACCCACAGACGTCACATCAGCACCGACATCGATAGAACCCATCAACGTGCCGACACAGGACAACTTCACCTTCCAGTCATCGGTAGCCTACCCGCAAGACACCGACCTGGACATGGGAAATCTTGACTTGTCAGATTCCCGGTCAAACAACAACTCTTCTATTCACCACGGACCATCACGTTTCTCGAGAGCACGGAATAACAAGCATGGCCTCCAAAGACCACGGAACTCGGCCCAAATAGGCAGAGGAGCCGGTCAGAAACGGAAGCTCAACATTGCCGAAATCTTCGACGTCGGAAGCCTAGGAGGAAAGGACATCTTTGGTGGTGGCAACGGAGGAGGCAAACGGAGCCGGCATAACTGATTTCCCGACCTCTCACGTACAGGAGCGGGGACTGATCTCATCCAGTATCTCTCCGGCTTGACTCATGCCGGCATCAGGATCTGCTTCGATTCAAGACGGATACGATAGATGAAGGTATGATTCAAGCTGTCACAGGATTTTCATGAAGGGTTTGCATTGCATGGTGCGTCACACGGTACAAGATGGGCAGCATTGTATGGAGTTCTTTTGGACAGATGCGTGGCCAATTTGGTACGTAGCGAACAGCGTCGGACATCATGGGTGATGTCTTTTTTGCGACGTCATATTTGGAAACCAGGGCTTTCACTTCTTCCTAAACAAACCACTATGTGGCTCTTTACCTAAGAGTCCGCAGATTATAGGCTCTGCGATAATTACATAGTATATCTTATAGCAAGAACCAGCGCTGCAAAGTTAAACCATGATCGTGTTTGCATAATTATATCGAGTGAGGTACGAAGTGACGAAGCCATCATATGGGTCGGAATATATGTGCAAGCATGCGGCGAATTCTTTGATGTATGCCTTTCTAGTGATTTTTCCTTCCAGGTAAATCGATCTCAATTGAATTACAATTGAGCACCACCAATTATAGAGATCATATCTACCAGTCTATTTTAATACTATCGCCTTTTTTCTTTGAAATTGTGACCAAGGTCAACACGCTCAAATGACCTTTCAAACCTCTATAACTGCAAACAACACACCCGGCCATCTCTGCCCTGGTCAAGGAAGAACGTAGCTCACCCTGCTCGTACCCTTGGACCGCCCAATCTTCTTGACATTAGTCTGACCGCACAGCTTGGTCGAGTCGACGTGGGTGCCGCCGCAGGGGTAGACCTCGGCGCCGACGATGTTGACGACGCGGAACTTGTCTTCCTCGGCCATGCCCATGGCTGCGCGGTCGGGGATGAGCCGCTCGAGCCTGCGCGCCCGGAAGTCGTCCTCGTCCCACCACTCGATCTCGACGGGCATGTCGCGCGCGACGTACTCGTCGACGCGCTGCTGGATCGCGTCCTTCCACCTCCCCTCGATGCTGCCCGCGAACTCGCACGCCGCCGAGTCCGGGAAGTGGCTCGCCTTGGTCTCGTCGAACCCGGCCACCTCGCCCTCGAGCAGGTGGCGCACGGCGGACCCGAGGACGTGGCCCGCCGTGTGGTACCGCGAGTATAGCAGGCGCTTGTCGGCGTCGATGCGCTGTTCGACGGCGTCGCCGGCCTGGAAGACGGATGAGGACGATGAAGCGGCGAACTTGCCAAAGTGCAGCACCGCGCCTGGCGACGACGGCGAGGCGCTCGTGCGCACCATCTCGACGGCGAACGAGGGTCCTTCGGCGCCCTTGGTCATGGACCCCACGTCCGACGGCTGGCCTCCGCCCTGGGGGTGGAAGATGGTGGAATCCGTCACAACGACGTGATGATTGCTCCCATCTTCGCCGTTTGGAAGCTTGAATAAAACTCTGCCGGCCTCGTCGACAGAGGCGAGAGGCTTGACTGCCGTCACGGCAACTTGCAGCTTGTGGAGATGCGCATCATGGTGGAATGCGAGGTGTGTGCGCTGCATGATTTCGGAAATGGATGATGTACACTGCCCACGAGCGAAAGACTTGCTGAAATGAATAGACCACCGGAAAAGAGATAACATGTAAGTAATTTGAGCTTATAGGTAAATGCAAAAACAATTCTATAGGATTCTATAGCGAGTCTGGCGGGATCTGGTTGCCGTCTCCTTGAAAATGGCAAGAGAGTGTTTTAGTGCCAGATCCGCCCCTGGTATGACGACTAAAAATGTCAAAAATGCGCCCTTCACATGATTCGAGATGTCAACTTTAATTACACAGCCACATTTTTATAATATTTGTAGAACAGAAAAACACAACGCCGTAGATTGTATTCACAAATCTTGCAGAATGCAGTGACGGGGTAAACCAGTGACGATGTAAATTCTTCCCGTCCTTTTAATGTCATCCACGAACCTGTCGCGACGATTTGCTTCGACCCTAAACTGCACAGCAGGGTATCACTGGACGGAACCCAAAGAGGTTGGTGATTAGTTATGGCGCAAAATGTTGAATAAGAAGAGAAACGGTCAACCCGCCAATGCAAATATAAGGGCGTACCTGATTGAGATTCTAGGTCACAGGTCCGCATATAAATGCTGATTTCCATCAAAGCTCGCAACTTGAATGAGAATATTTCAAGTAGAAGATCAAAAATCAATCGCTCAAAACACGATTAAGAGCATATTATTTAACAAAGTAGCTGCCCTGACAAAAGCCACCATCTCGATTTTCTATATCACATAGTATGCTACATTCTCACGGGTTGGTGCCCGGTATTTCCTCCTAAATTACCCTTGGAACTCAGAGCAAACTTTTAAGAAGTTGATGCACTGAGACCAGTAGTATCAGGTAGGCCATCGGCCATTGCACACAGAGCCGCCAAGCATGATATCGTGTGACGTTTGGTGGAATTGAACACTTCCAACATATTTCAAAGAAACTAGCGGGTTATCATGTTGCTGGACATTTTGCGTGCTACTATATTCAACCATCCAGACCTTCAGTTCTTTGCCGACAACATGCCCATCCGACATTTCGCCCTATTCACGCAATATCAAAATTCATAAAACACCTGCTACCGACCGCCATGCTTTATCAACATCTGAACCACGTCAATCACTGTCTGCTGTTCCCAATATCTCTCCTGTGCACGGCAGTTCTCCAGTGCCTTCTGTGCATAGAAGAGTGGTGTCTTCCCACTATTGTCCACAACCGATACATCAGCACCGCTCTTGATAAGTGCTTCGACTATCGAAGCATTCCGTGCTAGGTGTAGCGGTGTCTTTCCATCTTTGTCCCGAGCGGATACATCAGCACCGCTCTTGATAAGTGCTTCGGCTACCGACGAGTACCTTGCTAGGTGTAGCGGTGTCTTCTCATCATTGTCCCGAGCGGATACATCAGCACCGCTCTGTATAAGTGCTTCGACTATCGAATCGCTCAGTGCTAGGTGTAGCGGTGTCTTCCCATCTTTATCCCGAGCCGATACATCGGCACCACTCTCGATGAGCATTGGGACTGACGCTGAGCTCTGTGCTAGATGTAGTGGCGTCTTTCCCTCTTGGTCTCTTGTCAGGACACTGACCCCATGGTTGATCATCAATTCTACTACGCGATCTGAATCCTCCCATGGATTCTTCAAAGCGTAGTGCATCGCTGTCTGGTTGTTTTTGTCTACAGCCAAAACATTGGCACCGTGTTGGAGAAGCACCTCGACCGGTTTGAAACCCTCCCTCATCGAGCATGCAAGATGTAAGGGGGTCGCACCCTGGTGATCTGCCCCTTGGATATCAGACCCTGCTTTTATCAATGATATGGCTAGCTCGGCGCTCCCGGAAGCATGGCAAGCATGGTGAAGCGGCGTTTTGCCATCCTGATCCGCGATCAAGATGCCCACGCCGCGTTCAACAATGAACTTGGCCAGCCTCAGCATTTTCGAATCCCAGTAATAAACACCTTTGCAAGCTGTAGCCATTGGGGTCCTGCCAGTCTCATCAGTGGCCGAGAGGTCGGAACCGCTTTCAATCAATGCCTTCACCACTTTCTCGTTTTTGCGTTCAATCGCGTAGTGTAATGGTGTCTTGCCATCTTGATCAGAAATTGAGACACCTGCTCCCCGATCAATCAATGCCTTCACCATTTCCTCGTTTTCGTGTTTAATCGCGTAGTGTAATGGTGTCTTGCCATCTTGATCAGAAATTGAGACACCTGCTCCCCGATCAATCAATGCCTTCACCATTTCCTCGTTTTCGTGTTTAATCGCGTAGTGTAATGGTGTCTTGCCATCTTGATCAGAAATTGAGACACCTGCTCCCCGATCAATCAATGCCTTCACCATTTCCTCGTTTTCGTGTTTAATCGCGTAGTGTAATGGTGTCTTGCCATCTTGATCAGAAATTGAGACACCTGCTCCCCGATCAATCAATGCCTTCACCATTTCCTCGTTTTCGTGTTTAATCGCGTAGTGTAATGGTGTCTTGCCATCTTGATCAGAAATTGAGACACCTGCTCCCCGATCAATCAACAGTCGGGCCACTGCAACTTGACTCGTTTTATGTAGTGCTGTACATCCTTCTTTGTCCACATTTGTCACGTTGACACCAAATTTGATAAGCAGCTCAGCTACCTCGGGATTTGGTTGCTGTGCGGCGCGTATTAGCATGTCCGGGGCCACTGCATTGTTGGTGATCGCCTCGGGACTCCTTTTCAATAGCTCTCGTAGCAAGATGCTATATCGTCTTTCTATTGTAGACTCCAAGAGCCTTTTTCCTTTGTCATCTTTGAACTCGACACTGCAATCACCTGCGAGAAGGAGAAAAAGCAACAAACCCTCGCTGCTGTGTCTGAGAAGCTGAGGTATTGTTTCCTGTTTCTTGTTGAAACTCAAATCTCGACTGGGGATGCTGAAAAAGGCGTCCAAGTCTGATGGTGCGAGGCTTTGGAAATATGCCCAAGGGAATTCTGGTACCTTCGCCGCTTGGTATTTCAGCATCATCTGTACAGCAGCAACGCTTCTCGTGGCTGTTGCAGCAAGTATCGGAAGCCCATATCTCTCGTCCTCCACATCAAAGAACTGGCGAGACTGCTGAGCAGCAATCAGAGCTGCAGCATTGGACTCTGCAAGGATGTACAAAAGGCTGGCATTAGAGGTATAGTGGCGACTTTTGTGCTTTTGGAGGAGATTGTACGACTGGATCCATTTTTGGCGTGGGAAATCAATCGTCAATTTTGACTGACTCATACCCTCGACCTCTGCCTTTTCAGCATGATGCAGTACACCACTTATAGCATATTCCAAGAACGGCAGCTTTTGTCGAACTTCTTCTCGGGTCAACTTTTGAATCTCCGGCGCGATTTCCATGTTCATGTAGGTGACACAGCAATTCTTCAGTGCTTCGTGACCTTGGCCGTGAACGTTACTTCCAATCGAAGGGAAGATTTCACCAAGTCCGCCTGCCTTTAGCAGAAAATCCCTCACAGACTCATGTATGAACTGGATCGTTGATTTCTTGGACTTGGTGGAATCCACCAGGCCTTTGGAGTTGTTAAGGATGTATTTGTAGACATCCTCGTCCGAGATCTCGTTTGAGTGGCAGTCCGACAAATGTCGAGGCTCGTATCCAGATACAATCGCGAAGTAGAGCTCCTTTGGCGTCAAAGGTCGTTTTGATAGTAATACCCATTGGATACAGAGAAGAAGAGCCTCTTGGTCCTTTGTATCGCGGGTCAGAATATCGCGGAACAGGCCGTGAAGATTCGGGGGCAGTTGTTGTAGTCGCTCACGTAGTGAGAAACTCCGGCCTGCATCGGACTCCTTGTTCAGGATATCCACGACAAGCACGACCCACATGAAGACACCGGAAGCTTTCTCTCGAACTTCAGAGCGGATCTGATCGGCAAGTTTGCCCTTCCCAATGCGCAATGAGCCCTTTAGATACGTCGCTATATCGTCTTGGTGTTTGTCTTGTTTTTCAAGAACGACGTCAAGGGACGACTCCAGAGTTATGTATGGGTAATGTCTGCTCGCGAAACATACGTAGAGTCGACTAGTATCTGTGCAGACAAGCTCACTCAAGAAATTGACCATATCTCTAACATCTTGCTCCTCGCATTCATCCAGCGCGTCGATGACACAAGTGAGCGGTGTCTTTCCAAGGCCTTGTAAGGCTTCCTCGAACAGAGTCTTCAGAGACTCGACATTCCATTCGCGGCCGGGGCGGGATGTGTCTAGTACATGTTGCAAGTCGGGTCGCTTTTCCAGTAGCTGCAGCAAAAGCGACCGGTACAGTCCGGTTGTTGACTTTTCAAGATCCTCACCCCTGGCGTTGAAGAAGAACGATATCGTAATACCGTCGCCCTTCTTCAGTATCTGTTGATGCAAGTATTTCATCAATGTCGACTTGCCAGCTCCCGGCTTTCCTTTGATCCACAGGAAGTGATTGTCAGCTTGTGACGGGTCTTTTCTTTCCCATTGTTTGTACAATGGATTCTTGGGAAACCATCGGCATGTACTCGCATATGCTTTCTTGATGGTTGACTGCCTCGCATCGATCTGATCGAAGCGCAACAACTCGAGCAATGACTGTCGGTGGTCGTTGGGATCATTCGTTCTCGCAGAGTTGTTGATGATCAAATCTCGCCCAGTGAGAATGTTGCCGCCCTGATTCTGTACTCCTGTGCTGTAGGACTGTCTGGACTCGTGGTGCTGTTGATGCCCACTCGATGAGGCTCGGATGGCTGCCTCGGCATGTTCGACCGTGACGGTCTCATCAAGCTTCTGTCGCTTGCGCGGCGGTTCCATGTCATGATACTGCTCTAATAGCTGGGCTTGTTTGCCAGTGCCGCTGGATGCCAGACATGAGCGCCAGAAAGGATACAGTCAAGGTGAAAAGCAGATGTGGTCTTCGAGCAAAGTCTTCTGGAGGAGGGGTGGGCGAGATGGTGAGGCTGAGAATAAAAACACAAGGATGTCAACCAATCACAGCGTGGTTGCATGCAATACTCATGCAGCTCACGTCCAAATGATGCCCAATTCGAAACCCCTGCTGACATGTAATTCCACTATGAGTATGCCTTCCAGTCTGCCGCGGCTGAGAGGTGCACAGCCTGCTTCTTGCCGCCAGCCTGATAATGGGGTAACAAATCATTCCATCTTCGGGATGCCAATGTGACAAGGCAGGATCTTGCAACATCCAAAAAGTCATTACTTCGTGGATCTTCGGTCATCAGTATTGTAATGACCATGAATCGCCAACGCCAAGACGTGAAGATGGCTGAAGACTACACGGTCGCGATCGTGTGCGCCATCGAGTTCGAGATGAGCGCCGTCCGATACATGCTCGACGAAAAACACCAACGCCTGCCGTCCAGCCACGGAGACTCCAACGTCTACACCCTGGGCAAGCTGTGCGGTCATAATGTCGTCCTCGCCTGTCTCCCAGGCAACCAGGGAAAGAGCGCCGCAGCTATCGTCGTGACGAACCTCGACCGCACCTTTCCGTCCATCAAGTGGCGCTTTCTTAGTGGTATCGGTGGGGGTGTTCCGAGCGACAGCCACGACATTCGTCTGGGTGACGTGGTCGTGAGCATGCCCGAAGGCCAATATGGTGGAGTCGTGCAGTACGACTTGGGCAAAGATACCGACGCCGGCTTCAAGCTGAAGGGATTCTTGTCGGCCCCGCCCCCTCGGCTGAGAGCCGTCGTGAACGAAATGCGATCAGACCATCGACTTGATGACAACAGAATTGAGGAGTTCGTGACAGCCATGGTGCAGAGGGGGAGAAAGCTCGGCGTCTATCGTCGGCCTCGCGCCGAGTCGGATGTCTTGTTCAGAGGAGACTATGCACACCCGACCGGACAGCCTGCCAGCAACGAGTGCGATCAAGCAAGCATCATTACAAGACCGCGCCGAGAAAATGATGGCCCAGAAATCCACTACGGACTTATCGCCTCGGGCGACCGCGTCATGCGAAGCGCTGTCCAGCGAAACCTGCACGTCCAGAACGTCGGCGATATCCTCTGCTTCGAGATGGAGGCGGCGGGCCTGACGACCGAGCTCCCGTACATTGTCATCCGGGGCATCTCGGACTATGCGGACTCGCACAAGAACGATGCGTGGCAGCACTACGCCGCTGCCGCGGCCGCCGCTTGCACCAAGGAGTTCTTGACCTACCTAGATCCGGAGACACCCCTCGAAGAAAGTCAGACCGGGAATCCCCCGTCTGGAAAGAATGGTCAACACATCTACTCAACCTTCTCTGGCACCGGAGTGCAGAACAACGGGAGTTTCTCCGTCGGGCGCGATATGCGTATCAATGGTGGCCAGAATGCATCATTGGCGACTTAGAGCCTTGAATTGATTGCAGGAGAACTTGTGCATGCCGGTAGATAAGAACATGCAGCCACATTCAATTCGACTATTTTTGTAGCAATAAGATGTCATTCTCTCGTAGTATACGTACCTAGACCCCTAAAAACAACATCAGTGGATATGTGGATTGGGCCACTGTTTGCCAACTGCCGCTGGCGAGTCCACTGACGTGGAATATGGGCCCATCCGCCTGTAGAACCATATCTGGATCGACAACTCGACCACTTTTTGGATTACGACTCTCGCAGACGACGATCCGCCCCGTGGCTGTAGACCACGGCGGTGGGAGAACGGCGCATCCTGGACGATCATATGAGTTATTACAGATGAGGAAAACACACGTATGCATTTGGCGACGGATTGTGTGGGGAGTCGGTTATAGTTGACTGATAGAAATAGCGACGTTAATTGAGGATGACGGTCCTATGTAGTGTTCAGCCGGTGGCTGTCGCAGATCCAGATATATAGAGACCACCATTTACTGGTCCCTATAGCCTGCAAGAGGGACAATTGAAAGTCGAGCCGACAACTGTTTTTGGCTTTCCTACACTACTGTGTGGGTGAATCAGGGAGATGAAGAAAAAGACGCTTGAGGAGCTATATGAACACACCCGACCGTGAGGATCGTCAAATATCTCTTATAGCCCCAAAGAAGCCCCATGGCCCCTTCTACTGTGTATGCAGGCTGTTGGACCTCAGCAACGATAGCCGACTCCGGTCTGATATCATTGCTGTTCACCAATTCATATGAATTTTGCGGGTTGTAGAAATTGACTGATCATATGGCCCGACCCTGCTGCCCATACAATGTATAGACAGCAGTGCCAAAATATGCATCATTCGACCGCGGTCCGTCCAATATACAATTTCCAGATCCGTACCTGACACCATCCCATCTCATGTAACCTTAAACCCAGCCGACACCCAAAATCACAAGCCTTCCTAATCCTCCTATTCCAGCCGGTCCCAAGTATTCCATGTCCCATTCTACAATTAGGGAGGAGGATGTGGACTTTTGGGGGATCACCTTCCCAAAAGCGTGACCCCCACAGGCCATGAACCAATCAGTGGACGTCCCCCCGTCGCTACTCGCTAGAATGTTAGCGGCCGGCTTGGCCTTTCTCTCCCACTGAAGAAAAAAAGAGGGAATGCTCCAGGGGGTCCCCTGGGCTGAAGATCAATATACCACAAACCCGTCACCTACGTAAGCTCCGTGTAACCGACATGAGATGTTCCCCTTTGCGAATATAACTCGGGGATGGCGAGGATGATATTGCAGATTTGCTCATTCCTACGATTGCGCTCGCATCTAAATCACAGTGGCCAGAGCGGGAGGAGATGTGACAGTAGAGTTGGGTGCAGCTCGAGACTTCTGCCCCGAGAGAAGGTAGGAAAACAGAGACGCCAGGAGTCTCGGCCGTAGGGGGCGTCAACGGCAGACGGTAGATCCTCATGGATATGGAGCCACTGAGCCGGGGTACATGGAGAGCGCGATCCGTGTAGATCGTGAAACGATTTACCCACAACTCTAGTTCAACGCATGTGCGCGGGGTCTGAAACGGGGGTCTGGCACTTCTGGAAGGGTGCGCTTATTACTGTGTACTGTATTCAGTGCACTGATCTTATGGCGCGTTCCGAGCTGGAACAAGGTCTTGAGCGTGAATTTTGAATATGTTATTGCAAATTTGAATTGATATTGTCTTCGCTAACCGGATGCCATCCATGTACTCCGTATGACACGATTGATCGTGCATTGTAATGAAAATCAGCTTCCCAGATATTCCCGTTGAACGCCTTGCCCGGATGCCTATATACAATGTATCTCTGTGGGATCTAGATATCCAAGGAAGTTTCACCAAGCAGAATGTCAATAATAAAAACTTCCCCTTGTGTGAATTTGTCATGTCAATATCGCTCTAATCCCTGATCAAGCACTTTTGCTCGATCCACCTCGAGAACTTGACCGTCGGGGCATCGACGGCTCTCCAGAAGACATCGGCGGCCCAGATGACGAGCGGGATGTTGAACACGGCGGCGATGAGGAAACCACGCGTGTAAGCGGAACCCTCGGTGCCCGTGATCGACCATGCCCACTTCTCAATCATGAAGCCCGCCGTGTGCATGACCGGGCCGTGCATCAGGTAGATGGCGTAACTGATGCGGCCAAAGTACTGCACAAATGACGTGTTGAACACGCGCTGCCACGCCGGGGCGCGCGCGACGCAGATGACAAAGAGGATGGATCCCCAGATCTGCCAGAATCGGTACTTTTCTGTAAAGTACTCGGGGATCAGAGAGCCCAGGTATTCCCAGCCCGGAACTCCCTCTGTTCCAATGTCCGGTTCCGACATGAGATACATGGCCGGGATCGATAGTAGGATCCAGAACAGCTGCTTTGATTCGCGAGCCTTGGGCACAAACTTCTCATCCAGAGGCAGAATCGGGCTCGTCGGTGGCTGCGCTGACCATGGTGCATTGTGTGCGCCGCGAATGACATCCATCTCTGCAATGCCCATACCTGCGAGGAAGAGGACCATCTCCCAGCGGTTGTTGCGCAGACAGAACCAGGTCAATCCGATCAAACAGGTGAAGCGGACACCGGTGCGGACTCTGGCCAGGCCAAAGAGAACCAGGAACAGCATCATGGAACAGCGATATTCCACGGGAATGGTCCACAAGTGCACATCGTACATGGTGCTGCCGCCAAAGGGCTCCCATCCCCAGACGTGGACAAAGTCGAACATCTCCCATGCCCAATGCCACAGCTGCCAGTTGAAGGTATATGCCTGGAGAGGGTGGGTCTCGATGACACCTCTCACAAAGTTGGTATCGCCGGCAAAGTCTCGGGTAGTCTCATAGTAGCCGAGTTGCAACATGATGACCACCATGAATGTGGAGATGGCTGTCGGGAGAAACAGTCGGAAACCACGTCTGAAGACAAAGGACGACATGGTGGTCGCAAAGCCGTCATATGAGCGGCTGCGGATTTGCTTGATAGCCTTCAAGGAGAGGGCGTATCCTGAAATGACAAAGAAAAGGCAGACCATGGAGGGTCCGCTGAATAAGAGTCGAACGAATGGTAATTTCCAGAATATGTAGTTGCCGCCATCTTTTCCGTAACCGTCGGCGATCATGAAGGCCGTGTAGAAGAAGTGACAGAAGAAGACGAATAGTGCGGCCAGTCCTCGCAGGCCGTCGAGATATGCGGTTGGACCGACGCGGTCAGCCCTCGGTCGGTCGTGGGTAAATCGGTGTTGTATGAAGCTCGGCAGCATGAAGATTCCCGCTCGTAGTAGTACAGATACCCACGAAGAAAGGCGCGGCCCCCTCGTGTATATTCCTGCATGCTTGAACCATTGTTGCGTCTGGAATCTCGATTCCAGATCTGCCCGCCCACTCTCGCTTTCCACGTCGGATATGGATTTCTCCTCGATCAAGGAGAGCTTCTCCTCATGAGAGAGGGAGAGGCCCGAGGCGGCGTAGCCATTCATTGTATGGCCCGAGGGAAGAGGTTGAAGGTATGTTGTCGGTAGAGGATGAGAGCAAAACCACCAAGCCCACGTCTCACGAGATCATCGGACCAGAACACTTTTTGATAGAGATGGCTCGGAGAAAGGTAATAATAAAAAAAGGATCTCTCGACATAGGAACCATTAAACAGTCTGGCATCGGCAAGTTTCCCGGACAGAGTATCGAGCCAAGAATCGGCCAAGTCTTGTACCGGGCACCCAAGTCCTATTGCCTGTCTCAACGTGGGGCGAGTCGTGGAGCGATGTGCGGGTTATACTGAGGCTCGCGAACGCTAACGAGACCCCGGTGCCCTGTGTGGTTTCAGATTTGGATGGTTCCAATATTACCACAATCAGACTGAAGCGGCTGGCCACCTCAGACTCAACAGGGAAATAAGAGTCCCTCCTTTTGATAGGATCTGTGGGGGATTCGAATAGAGAGAAAGACGGAAGAAACGGGACATTGTTTTTTCTTCCTCTCTTGCGAGGGGGCGAATACATACATACCGTAGGTAACCTGGGACAGAATACGCGGAGCAGGACAAAGGACGGACGAAGACGACGGCGATGGCAGCGCCCCCACATGTTTGGTTGGTCAATTGGCCCGTACAACTTCCTAAAGAGGCAGTCATGGCAGACACCTTGATACCTGCATTATCAGAATAGATTGGGCTGATCGTCACAATGCCGCCTACCTAGGTGATCTCCATTCCCCTGAGCTGGTAGCAGTGATAGAATACCGTGCAGTGGGTGTGAGAGGAGCATGGAGAGCATGCCCTGCTTTGCACGCCTGGGCTTTGAGCAGGCCGGCAGATCCTCATACGGCTCGGCTGCTCGGCCGCTGTGGTCGCAACACGGCCAGACGTCTAACCTACAGGATTACTTGTGTGACAGCCAGAGTCGGACGTGACCTCTCACGAGGCAAGGCAAGCATCAGCCACTGGGCTGAGTCGCGAAGATGGAGCGACTCTGGGTGATGGGTTGATGGGCTCGGTTGCACTGGGCCTCCCCTCTGGCGGCATTTGTCGATCGAAGTTTTTGCGCATTGATGCTTGCAGATCGACAGGGTAGCAGAAAAGCTTGGTATCCCCTTATTTTTTGGCTCTAAACAACAGAGCAGGTCAAGGTTCGGGCCAAATGCGGAAATTCCCAGACTCGAATTGCCTCTGCTGTGGCTGCATAGTGCAAAAAGATCGGCGTTGTTTTGTGCCATGTTGCAGAATGGGTGATGCTTAAGAGAGTTGAAACAATGGATCTGGACGTGCCGATACAAATGCCACGGTAGTCTGTGTGACAAAGACAGCTGGCGGACGGGTGGTTTAGACTCTGCTCTTCCACTTTCACCAATCTCTGCCACCTGCCACCTGCCCAAGGTAGCAGCAGTCTTTCCATATAATGGCAGAATCCTGCGACAACTTCCTTCCATTCAACAATCTTCTTACATCATCAGAGACAGCTTATTTTTTGTGGGCTTCCATCGTCCCATGTTTCAGCCGGATCACATCCCGTACCACACAATACAATTGAGCGGCTGTGCAAAAGGGAGGCCCGCTCGCTCGCTGCCTTTACCATTTAGAATCATCACTAAAATACAGCGGTAGCATCGGCCCAGCGGCTCACTCAGGCCGCTGTCTGATCAGGGTCGTATTTACTATTGATAAATGGTTCTGCTCAGCCAACCGAATAAAAAGAAAAGATAATCAAAGATTAAAAGGTTTGATAGGCACGCGTTGTGATCGCGTTTATCGAAATGACTTTCGGACAATCAGAAAATTGCCAATCTTTGTCTTTGACGGCGATTCATGGAATCCATGCCGTGTCTGCAAGTTCCGCTCAATAGTACCGAGTGATCGCGAAAAGAGTCGGAGAGTATACCCGCCATTCGAGACATGCGTCTGCACCATTGCTGTTATTGTATCTTGTAGCCCGCTGCCTCGAGAAGTAGATGGAGTCTCACGGGCTTTTCATTGCATAGCAAACCACGTGGAACCGATAAAGCTTTTTTCTTCCTGAATGGTCTTGTATACGGCGAATGCCGTTCAGGAAGCGAGGCCCTGATGTTTGACCCACTCTCCGATCATACGGTATAGAAACGCCGTATTTAAGCTTCTTTTGTGACAGAAAGCATCGCTACCTGCAGCTGACTACGCGATGGAGAGAAAAGGCTTTCCGCATTCTTATTCCGGTGTCATTATGATGAAGCATTCTTGTGCCTAAGCACATAACGTATTGCTTATCGTTCGAGCGAGAGGGAAGATGCCAGCAATTAGCTACCGACTATAACGATTCCCATTCTTCCCGACAATCTTCTTGGCTCGACTGACATTGAAATGGGGCAATAATAGACTGGCTGCGCGGACTTGTGTGTTAGTAACCCGATGTGCCTCCCGTCAAGCGCCTCTTAATGGAGCGACTCGTAATAAATCATAACGAAATCTCCTCTCCGCGGATAATTATTTGTGAAAGTATTGGCATCAATTTTATTCAGGCTTGGCTAGCAACATTTCGTGAGCAGACGGTCAGCATTCCGGTGGTGAACTGCCGAGAATCCGGGGCGATGGCCCGGCGCATGCCCTGCCAAGCCCCGGTGGGATTTGCGGAGAATCCCCACGGAGTATTTGGGGGCGGCGTCATCTTGTAACAGGCAATGGCTCGGGTCTTCGCGCAAGCTGGCCACATAATTTAGTAAAACTTCCACGAGTGACGATATCAAACGTCTTCAAGGTCTTCTCCAAGCATATTCTTGACCCCACCGGACTTGGTCGTGTGGAGGGAAATTGGAGGGTGAGGAAAAGAAGAGAGTGTATGAGCAAGCAAGGAGTATCGTGATGTATTTGGTAAGGGCGCATAAGTCAGTGACTGATATTCATTTCGAGGCCGAGTTTGGGATTTTCACGCCCAGCTCATCTCCAAATATCTTATTTTCAGGGCTGCGGTGGGAGCATCTCCGAGTCTTCATCACAAAGGCACCAGGTTTATTGACACTTGGTGGGTAGTGCTTGGGAATTGCCCACAGACGTATTTTATATAAGAAGAGCAATGGTATGGTCACAGCTGTCAGAACCGAAGCCGTGCATCTTCATCAATAGCTTGGATAACGAAACTCGCCGTCATCATGTCTTCGATCATGTTTGGTCTCCTCTCGCTTGCAGAGGCATCCTCTGCTGCCACAGTTGAGTCTCGCTCGGCCGGCACCGCGTATGTACAGTTGGCATACTCTGCGGGGACTGCTACGCAATTGGGCTCTGGCTTCATATACGGATTCCCGGACAATGGCGTCGAAGCCTCGTCGGCCATCCCCGACAGCTACCTGACGGACATTGGCTTTCGCACCGGCCGCGCAGGCGGTGCGCAAATCACCGCTCCAGGCTGGTCGCACGGCGGGAAGGCTGCGTACGATGACCGCTTCGCGTCTGCGCTGTCCAACTACCGAATTGTGCGACAGTATGGCGCCGACTTCATCCTGCTTCCTCACGATCTGTGGGGCGCCCAGGGAGGAGCGACCGCCAGCGACCTGTTCCCGGGCGACAACGGCAACTGGACGGAGATGGAGCTGTTCTTTGATCAGCTGATTTCGGACATGAATGCCAACGATATGCTGGACGGGGTTGTCATCGACATCTGGAACGAGCCTGATGGCAGTGGTTTCTGGGCTAAACCATGGGATCAGTACTTAAAGTACTACGGCCGAGCTCACAACATCTTCAAGTAAAGGCCACCGATCACTCTCCCAAGAAATTCGTCTTTGCCAATTCTTTGCAGGGAAGCGTTCCCCTATCTATCCGTTAGAGGCCCGTCGATGGCTCACGCGCAGCCGCCCTCGACAACACATACTGGCAGACCTGGTGTCAGTACGTGGCCGACAACAACGTCGTCCCGGCCATCTACTCGTGGCACCAGATCGGGACGTGGGAGCGAGAGCTCGACGCGACCGTGGCCGACTTCGACGCGCTGCGCTCCCAGTACGGTGGCCTACCCTTCCGCTCGCTCGACCTCAACGAGTACGCGTGGACAGACGAGCAGACCCCGGCCGGCTCGGCGTACTATCTGGCGCAGCTCGAACGGCACAACATCCGTGGCCTGCGCGCCAACTGGGGTGGTGGCTCCAACCTTCACGACTTCGCCGCCGCTCTCCTGGCCAAGGATGATGCCATGATGCCGGCGCGTACTACCCCAACGGCGAGTGGCAGCTGTACAAGTACTACGCCGCCATGGAGGGCGATCGCGTGGTGACTGCCGCATCTGCCGACGAGCTGTTTGATGTCTTTGCTGTCCGAGGAGATACTGATACTGTCAAGATTCTTGCGGGTACCAGGCTCACGTCGGATGCGTACGACATTGCAGTCACGGGGCTGGATACTACCGGCCTAGGCTCGAGCGGCGTGCTCAGCGTCCGCACCATTCGATTTGACTGGGATGGAGCGACTGGCCACATCGATTCCCCGGTCGACTTGGGCACAGCTGATTACCCCTACGCCGATGGAACTGTAAGTTGAAGAAACCTTGTCTGCTTTTATAAGTCTGAGTGCTTTCCAATCCGAGACCAGTTGACCATCAACGTGACTCCGGCTACAAGCTCTACCGCGTATGCGTATGTCTACGACTTTTCCGTCTAAACCAGTGAAAATGCTATGCACTTCTTCGCATTTTATACTTGGGCATATTCGTTCCTTAACCCAGACAGCTAATATCTATATGGACACGATGGAGGTGCAAATATGTTGCGGGGTGTACTTTGCATTGTGGATGCAAAAATACATGTATACTTGACTCTATTTCACACTCGTATATCTTTAATTCAAAATCATCTATAAAATCTCTATGTTACAAAGTCATTATTGACTTAACAATCTTAACTCATCAATCTGTGATATCCCAACACTGAAATCTTTCTTAAGGCTCAGCATAACTACCAAGCATGAGACCAAAGTTTCATATTTTTTAAAACAAAATTAAATAAAAAAGAAGAAGAAGATTGGTCGAGCGCTTGTATAGGTCCCGGGTGCCAAGCGCAAACGGACGTCATCAGATACGCAAGGACACGTGAACGTCCCGTCAATCTCCAGGTACGCTCCCACTTCAACATGAAGCTCAAATCACAACATCTCTCGGACGCAAAATCGAAGAATCATTGGAGACTTGCTCTACTTTCGCTCAAGCACATAGCTTGTTGGAACTCAATCTATTGGTTGTAAGGATCTTCTAATGCGCAAAAGTAAACACAGTCTCGCAGCTCATCTGCAGCCCACATCTCTCACATATCCAAAAGTTGTTCTCAGCCCTTCACGAAAACGGGCATGGTATCCAAGGGACAATCGACCTCAACTGTCTGGCCGCCCTCATAGCTGGCACCATCATCTGAAAATGCAGACCACTTCTTGCCCTCAGTCAACGGGGGCAAGTAAACCGACAACCGAGTTTTCCCAGCCTCCAGAACGGGACAGCACAGGTACTTGTCCCCATACATGTACTGCTCGGAAACCTCCCAGCTCTTCTTATCATGCGGAAATTCGTAAAACAGCGTCCTCATGATCGGCGCGCCGCTCTCGTGAGCCTGCCGCATCAGTTCACGAGTATAGTCCCGCATCTGCTCGCGAATCCCCATGTACTTCTTGCAAACCTCGTATACATCCGGCCCATACGACCAGACCTCATTATCCGCACCGCTGCAGCAAGTCGCGCCGCCGGTGGTACCCTGCTGGGGCTGCCGCGGCTCGCGGTCGCCGTGCAGGCGCATAACGGGACAGAAGGCGCCCCACTGGAACCAGCGGACGAACAGCTCCCGGAACTGCTCGTCGTCCGGATCGCCGCCGTGGAAGCCGCCAATATCCGTCGTCCACCACGGGATGCCCGCGAGGCCCATGTTGAGGCCGGCCGCGAGCTGGTTGCGGAAGCTCGACCACGACGACGCGATGTCGCCGCTCCAGACCAGCGCGCCGTACTTTTGGCTGCTGGCCCAGGCGCAGCGCAGCAGGTTGACAATGTTCTCTTGCCCCTCCCGCTGCTGGCCCTCGTAGAAGGCGCGCGCGTAGTCCCGCGGGTAGACGTTGCCGATGGCCAGGTTGGACCCGAGGTGGTACCGGTAGTTGTCAAAGTCGTACGCCGTGTACTCGGGCTCGGCCTCGTCGAGCCAGAACGTCTTGATGCCCTTGGAGAAGTAGTTCTGCTTGCACTTGGTCCAGATGTACTCCCGGGCGTCTGGGCTGGTCGCGTCAAAGTGGATGGTCTCGCCCTCAAAGTCTAGACCGGTCCGGACGCCGCGGTCGACTCGGATGAGGTGTCCTTGCTCGAGCATTTCCTGGAAATTCTCCGACTTCTTGTCCACGGTGGGCCAGATGGAGACCATGAGTTCAATCTCGAGATCTTTCAGCTCCTTGACCATGACATCTAGAATCCACATTGTCCGTCAACGAAAAGACTTGCGAAAGCTTGGATCGCCTCTTACCTGGATCGGGCCAATAGGTGGGATCGAATCTCCAATCGCCCTGCTTGGGCCAATGGAAGAAGTCAATCACGATTAGATCAATCGGTAGGTTCCGACGCTTGTACTCCCTGGCGACACCCAAGAGCTCTTCTTGCGTCTGATATCGGAGTTTGCACTGCCAGAATCCGAGACCATACTCGGGCATCATGGGAACCGTTCCCGTGACTTGAGCATATGACTTCAATATATCGGATGGCGTGTCACCCGCTACGATCCAGTAATCGAGAGACTTGGTGGAATAAGCCTCGAAGCTCATGATATTATTGCCCAGAACAGCCCGTCCAATCGATGGGTTGTTCCAGAGCAGCCCGTATCCCAGGGACGAAACGGCAAACGGCACGCTTGCTTGCGAATTTCTGTGAGCGAGCTCGAGATCATGGCCTTTCAGGTTCAGATGCGGCTGCTGGTACTGTCCCATTCCGTAGATCTTTTCCTCGAGGTTCAAACTCTCCAGACGGTATGTCAGGTGGTAGTCTCCTCCTGGGATGGGTCTGAACTCTCGCGCCTCCACTTCAATGGCGCTGCACTTTGGGTCGACAATGTCGCGGCGGTTTCTGGTGTACTCTTCGAGAAGCAATTTGCCGGAGGCGGCATTGCGAAAGGAGATTTTGCCGCCCTTGGTAATTGTAGCTGCGATGTTGCCATTGACAGCGGTTCCATGGGTGTCGTGGACGTCTGTGGTGGCACTTCCGGCGGGCTTGCTGTTCTCCAAGGCCCAGTCCTCGGTGGGCATGCTGGCCGTCTTGGTGGCCCGTACTCGAAAGGCGTTGTCGCCCCATGGTTCGATCCAGACCTTTTCGGCATCATACTTGAAGCAAAGACGTCCGTCACTTTCGTAGATCATTTTGGTTCTGCTAAATACTTTGAAGAAGATCTCAACGAATCAACATATGCAGTTTCCTGGGTTGCCACTTTCAAAGAAAGAAAGAAAAAAGAAACCGAGATTTTAATGTAAGGACTCGCGTTTCTATGAGTTATCCTCTGATAAGAAGGATGGCGGAAACGTAGATCACGATCCTCGGATTGCTGCGGCGGTATCACGGGTCTGGCAGTTCGTCTGATCAGCTTTTCTACCGGAGCTGCCGCATTGCCAAGGTCATGATGCCGGGAATCTGAGCAGCGATTGGCACCTTGGAGACATGCAGGATTATCAGCATGAGCATGGGCGATGGTCCATTGGACCGGAAATCAAGTGGGGAGTGTTCGATTCCGTTGTTCACCGGGAGCTACCTAGTACCCCACCGGAGATGACACGACCTTTATCCCGGCCTAGCAAACACGGTCGAGAGTCGAGCAAGAATTGCCGGCAGATGTTCGAAACGCAGCAAGCGCTGGTCCATATCACAGCAAGCATTGATGCAAGAATCTTACAAGCGCAAGGATGTTGATTCAATGACAACAGGTCAGCAGCGGAATGAACGTGCCATAAAGGACGGGGGGTTTTCCCAGACGTTGAAGTGTTGTTTGTTCGATCAAGCGAAAGCTATCAATGGGTATGCCCGAAGAATCCCAGTATTTCCATCCCAGATCGCTAGTTCCCGGCTATCTTTGGGAATAGAACCACTCCCTCGGCCACCAATACCGCTCCTTCTGGTCGACTAGAGCTCGTCTGCTTGTGAGCCATACAACGTTTCCGTGCTTCTCTGGCTGCTTCCACGGCATCTGGAGAGTCCATCTGCTCGTTTGCGGGGAGACACCTCACCATCCGGTCTAGAGTAGTTTCCACCCAATGTAACAAGATTGCCGGACTATGTGCAAAAAAGCCCAGCCAATATATCCCATTTATATTGTCCTGAGCAGGTAGGCGCTTTCGGTTGAGAATGCCGTGGACCACAGCGTGAAACTGTTTGCTGGTGCCGCTCGACAGAATGAACGACTGTAGATCATTGAGATACGCGCAACCCAAGATTTCTTCACCAACTCTGGTGAGAGGTTCGAGAATCTGGCCATGACTGTTTTCGCGGATTGCGACGGTTTTCTTTCTCCACGCTTCCGCCATTGGTGCTTAGGACGTCCTCTGCCGCTCACGACTCTGGAGGGTGGAGGTGGTGGGGGACATGGATCAGGTGTAGGTCGTCATAGTCGGAGGAAGAAAAGAAGACCAAAGAATATTGCGCGGAATTATGGTGATGGCAAGCTCGTCGTCCGGAACCCGCTCATTCCGGACCCACGTGAAATGATGTGATATGGAACAAGGACCAAATAGTTGTGAGCAAATCGGATGTACGAGTATCTGAATCGCTCATCGAAGAGGTCCTACTTCCAACTGAAGAGCCATCGTAGTCTCTTTGGGTTCGGCCACTGTGAAACGGCATTGTGGTTATCATACGCGTTCCACAAGCCAGTGCCGACCAGAAAGAGAACCCAGAATGCCTTCCTGTATCCGTGTCTGACCTCGTCTAGATCATCCATGACGCATTCGACTCTGGTGTCGAATCTTTCTGGTGGCAGACATAATGGGTCTGCCGAGAAGACAGTACCCGTCAACTGGGATTGCGGGGTGGATGTAGACTTGGTGGGTGCATTTTTTTGAAGCTTGGGGCCAGACGGGCTGTGTAGTTGTTGGTGGTCTGTGACTGATATACCGGTCTCTCTTCGGCAAACTATAAAAACACTCAAATGATGATGGATGAATAGTGGTATAGATAAATGATGGGATGGAATTGTGATCCCAATAGATATGTGCCTTTGATGGATGGTTTTGGTAGATGGAACTGAAAGGTAGGCAGCTTTCGAGGTTGGGGCAAAAAGCTTGGGTACTTGTTGTTTACATGAATGCTCGTCGCAACTGCCAATTAAATTCAGAGCTCATTGCGTTGATAGGAGAATCTTTGATACGGGCCAGGCGCCTGGCCTCAGCCTCACATGCACAGCTAACGTTCTGGAAGGTGAAACTGAGCTTGACCGGTCTGGTCTGGGAGTTAGGTACGTACCTCTCTGGCACTTTGAACAACGGAACATTTAAGCATTTTGTCGTATTTTTGCCACGTGATTCCGCGGCTGTGGTGGTACGTGTTTCATCCCAAGGAAGGCTTCACCAAAAAGACGAATTT
Organism: Pestalotiopsis sp. DP-2020a; assembly: GCA_018115615.1. Lineage (NCBI taxonomy): Eukaryota > Fungi > Ascomycota > Sordariomycetes > Amphisphaeriales > Sporocadaceae > Pestalotiopsis > Pestalotiopsis sp. DP-2020a. The sequence goes on along the minus strand of JACVEI010000077.1, from coordinate 379,577 downwards.
GCTTTAGACGAAAGGTCGGTAGATTTTTGACGTTCAATTTAGAACGCGACTGAATGCGGTTTGTGTTAGTATTTGTGCCCAACCCAAAGTGGAATTGAAAACAAAGTTGAAAGCCGCAAGCATGAGCTCGTCATGACGTGTCTTTATCCAATCTCCAATGACACCATTTCAACTTGCGTTCTTCCGATGACCACCTACCTACTCAAACAATCCATACCAAGCCAACAACTTGACGTTTGCCCCAACACGAGCTTCAACGGTTTCTACCCGATACCTCTGTAGTAGTCTGGTCATAAGCATCCACCTTGTACTTTGCAAAGTCACGAGCCTTGGTCCGATTGGCAAACAAGATGTCCAGCTCCTCGTAAGTCTTGTTCTTCGTCTCGGGCAAGCGGAACCACGTCCAAGCGCAAAAGACCGCTGCGCATCCGCCCCAGAAGAACGCGGTCTTGCCGCGCCAGTTTCCAGCCGTGGGGTTCAGCATGTAAGGGTTGATGACGTTGCAGATAATCTGCGAGATGTAGTATGCAATTCGGGCCAAGCAGACGCTCTTGTTGCGGAGCCGCGTCGATGACGTCTCACCGATGATTGCATAGCAGATTGGACCGACTGTCAGGTAGTATACCAGAAGCCATACCATCATCATAGAGGCTTGCACATAGTTCCCGCCGGTGGAATCTGCTGCCCCAACGCTGATAAAACCGACAGCCATTAAGACGAGCGAGAGGAGAGCCAGGCCCCAAAGATAGAGTGTCCGACGGCCAAAGAGGTGCATCAACCACCACGAGATGATGGTGCCAAGCGAGGCCAGACCAAGTCCCCCAACAGACATCTGGAAGGAAATCGAAGTCGGAAGGCCTGCTTGCACAAAGAAGTACGTCGGAGTGCCACCCATCGCCGAACCACAGAAGGGCTGTGCCATAAAGGCCAGGCACACAATCTCGGTGCGGCGCAGGTCAATACCACGGAAGCAGTCCATATAGGATGTACCGTCTGCCATCGATTTCTCCAACTCGTTGGTATGGACCATCATGGCGACAGTCTTCCTGGCCTCATCTTTGGTAACCGACGAGAGACGCATGACGCTCCTCTCGGCTTCCACATACTGCTCAGCCCTGACATAGTGCCACGGAGACTCGGGCGCGAAGAACAGGATGACGAACAGCGGTATCGGCCAAACCCACTGCACGGCGAATGGAATGCGGTACGACCATTGGCTATCGTTTTCAGAGAATCCTGCTTGCACTCCGGCCGAGATGAGCTGGCCGAGAGCCCAACAAAGATTCACATACACTGTGAGGTAGCCTCGCAGGGCCATTGGGCAGACCTCGGACGCGTATGCCGGCGCCATGGTTGCGAATACTCCCCACTACGAGATCGTGAGTGAGCGATTTGCTTGGTTTATGGAAATCAAGTAAACAGCTTACGGGAATGCCGCACAGAAACTCGCCGATCAGCAAGACTGGAAGACTCGGCGCAAAGAATGGTATAAAGACAAATCCAACGATAAGTGCCAGTGAGCCGAGCAACACTTTTCGGTATCCGTACTTCTGCGTAAAGTAGCCATTGGCAAAGGCGCCGATAATTGTGCCCACCGAGACGGCATTAGTGAGGCCGTTCTGCCAAGACGCGTTGATCTGATACGAGTCGGTGGCAGCATCGAATTCGCCGTATCGCTTGGAGAACGAGGGCTGGGCAAAGAAGGAACTGAGAAGAACAATGTCGTAGCCCTCCATGATGATCGACGTCGAAAGCAGCAACGACCAGAGCACGGCAGTGTGGTATTTGCGAACAGCTTGGACGAGGGTCATGGAGTGCTCCTGCTCTGCCGCCTCTTTGGCCAGACTGGTGTCTTTGGCGTCGAGGGCATGTTCGTGTTGGCCGAGATTGACCGAGCCCTTTTCTGATTCCGCCATGGTGAGGTACGGAGCAGTCTGTGTATAAGTCCAAGTCAGGCCTTGGGAGACATGCAGTGTGGGTCGACAGGAGACATGAGTAGCTGGAGTGGAGCTTTATTTATCTAATTCTATGGCAGGATTCCTCATTGAGATCATACTCAAAGTCAGCATGTACAATGTTCCTGGTACTCTCTCCAATGCGGCGGTGGTGGGCTGATGATGGAACGCCACGACCCGGAACCACCGCGAAAGGGGATGGGGAACGTCGATGGACATTCATGATTTCTATCATACATAAGACCTTGGTACCTTGCACCAAAGAAGAGCCTACATGCGCATAGAGGTCGGGATTGGTCTTGACTTCTTGACTCCTTCCCCGGAATTTCCCCCGGGCGCTCCCCGCGTTTCTTGGGGAAATTAGTCAATCGCAGATAGTCTAGACTCTATAATGGTGCCACACTGCCACCGGCCCCGGGGTTGAACAAGTGGGATCGAAAGCAGGGTTTCTGTCTCCCCACCGGAGAGCCAAGCCCTGGGAATAGACAGGGGTGCGCGCCTCCAAGAGGAGTCCTGGTCATGACTGGACGAACACGACAACCGAGGAATCACAACATGACGAAGCGAGAAGATACAGTACTATCAAAGATGATAGACCGTCAGAGGTCGTTCGAGGCCGACTCCGACCCAAATGACGACCTCGCGCGAGGAGAAGCATAGCTTCTAGCCATCCATGATGCCTCAAGGCTCCGAAGAGCTGTCTCCGGGACAGAAGTACGCTTGCAGAGTGTGTCCGACATCGTTTGCGCGCCGAGAACACTTGAACAGACATATGGCCACGCACCTTCAGACCAAGTTATTCAGGTGTCCGGTCTGCGACAAAGGTTTTGCGCGCAAGTGGGTAGAAGTTTGAGCTCAGCACTTTACGGGTTTTTGACAATTCACTCTAGGGATGTGAGAAACAAGCATGTGCGCTCTCATGAGGAAGAGTCGCCCAGCAGTACAGAAGTCGTGTCGAAGCGCGCCTGTAAATCATGTTCGAAGCGCCGAGTACGCTGCTCCCGCGAGTCACCGTGCAAGCAGTGCATAGAAAAGTCGACAAACTGCGTGTACCCATCTGCTGGGAATAAGGGGAAGCGGCAACGCGATGCCTTGAATCACCAGCCAGACAGTTCGTTGATCGAAGATCCTAGCTCGGCCTCTCAGCTGGACTCGGATGCTACTGCGAACCAGGACATGTGTCTGTCCTTTTTAGCAGAGGCCGCCACTCTCAACGCAAACCTCGAGACTCCGAGAACCAATACAGCACAGATAAACGTCGAGCCAAGCTTGAATCTCATCGGGCAGTCGGGTGCTCAGTATCCTGGGACTCTCGGGCAGCAGACCTTGGAAAGCGAGCCTAACCTTGCCCTTGGTGCCGACATCGTATATGACATGAGTGGCCGTTTCGATGCTCAAGCAACAAAGCTCCTCTCCATCAACTGGATTTCCCAGCAGTATCAGGCCTCTTTAGATCCATGCAGCCAGTTGGGTGATATCGGCGACGCCTTTCCTACACAGTTTCTGGACAATTCTCTCGATTTCGGTCAGCCCACTCATGAGGACTTGAATCAATCGGCGGCAGTCAATCAGCAGCTGCCCACATCGGATCCTCCGCCACTGCTTCTGAGTCTACCACGTGGGGATGGCGAGACCCAAAGTCTCTTTTCTGACCCCGACTCTGCGATATCAAGAGGGTCTCACGGATCTGGAAGTTTCTTCTACGTCGACGGCGACGGATCGCGAGCATCGTTGAGGCCGGTATTTCGAAAGGGGTCCGCTACCCATCCGCCGGCTACTTGGCGCCATGAAAGAAGTCCTGGAGCTTTGGCGGTGGACCAAGTCCCCGTACGTTTGTATCAGCGCTTTACCAATCACCTACAGACCGAATTCTACAAAGTTCTGGGTAGTAATGTTCCGTCATACCAACAGGTATCTCTATGGATCAACCTTTACTTTGAACAATTCCATTCAACATTCCCATTCCTGAGGCGACCAGGATACTGGGAAGATGATGGTGACTGGGTGCTGCTGTTGGCCGTGGCCGCGGTGGGCACTAGTATAAGCAATACACCTGACGCTGCGAGATACCGGCACTCATTGATGGAGATCCTCCAGCAAATGGTCAGCCATCGATTTGCGTCCATGAAAGGCAAACACGACGGCAGAGCGGAATGGATATCTCCTGGAACTGAATCGTTTGCGGTGTCTGATTCCGGGACCTCGGATCTGGCCACCTTACAAGCTTCTGTGCTCAACATGATTTGTCTAATGCACGGCGGCAGGAATGAGGAGATAAGTCTTGCCATGGCAGAACGGCCGAAGCTCGTAGATGCTTGTCATTCGATGCGCTTGTTGTCTAATTCATCAGCTTACCGCTTTGGCGACTCGGCTCGTGATCCGGAAGCGCATTGCCAGGCTTGGTATCAACACCAGGCACTCTCCCGGGTCGGCTTGATGATATGGGTAGGGACAAGTTGCCCAAATCATGTTGATTTCTGAGATTCTGACTGCATGTATAGCTTCTGGATTTCTTGGTGGTGAGCGAATTTCACTGTCGGTCGTTGCTCCAACTCGCAGACGTCGTTGTGCCATTACCATGCAGCGAAACAATTTGGGACAGCAAGATCACTGATACTAAGACTTTGGCTGGGATTGAGTCAGGTACGAAGACTACTACATGCTTGCCTTCCATCAGGCGCATCTTCCTTGACAAGCAACTCACCTCCATTTAGTACCCGTCTTGGAAGCTCTCGAGATGTTGTATATGGAAAAGAAGTTGGTGCCCGACATGAGCGAATTCGGCAAACTCATACTCATCTACTGCATCTGCAGAAGAACCAAGGAGGTTTGTCTTCGAAGTCAGAGCCAACTGATGTCCTGGACGCCGTCGGCGACGATTGAGAATCGGGCAAAGACGTACGAACGAGGCGAGACCTGGCCGCCATCGTCTAACCTCCTCTCGCAGTGGCGAAATAGCGCCTGCGACTGCCTGGACATTCTTCACTGGTCTGCCAACAGCACTGCTCTGGGACAATGGGGTTGGGAGCACCCGACCATATTCCATCTGCATCTATCTCGGCTGCTTATTCTCACGCCGCTGCGCCATATTCAGACGCTAGCGACGCCATCACCATCTCAGGACGCCGCCAGTCAGCCCGCCACCGATCGCCATGCTAGAGCTCGTGAGTACGTGCTGCGATGGTATCTCCAAGATCAATACAAGGCACGACTTTCTGTCATACATGCCGGTGCCCTGCTCTGGCATTGCAGGCGATACAGCACGCGCATATTCCTGGAGCCGTACACCATCTACGTCGCCGCGCTGGTTCTATGGGCGTACAGTATTGCTCTCGAATTCTGTCAGTCGCGCGGGCACGTCGGAGAGCCAGTCGTCACCTCCAACAATACTGAGTCGCCGAATATGGGCAACACGCCTGCATCAAATCCGACGCCCCAGCCTTTTCCGGAGGCGTGGGACCAGGCCACCACGGACGCAATGTCTGTTGTTGTATACCTTGATAGACCCATCGATGATGAGCTCGTGCAGACGTATATCCGGTGGGGACACAAGATGACAGCCTGTTTGTCCAGAGTAGGAGATATCGCCGACGCATCAGCACCAGGGAGTATTCTGAAAGAGGCGCAACGACTTCTGAATCTCAGGGACACGACCAGAATGAAGGACCATTCCACAAATGAAACTTCTTCTAGCAGTGAAGAAGTAGTTTGGGGGGTTCGACTGTCCTTTTCCAGGTCACTGGAATCTCTGATCCGGGCAGCTCAGGAGCAGCAATATTGAGAGTGAGGTTATTGGGAGGATATTTGGTTGCGTTGTTGTCCGCCGCGGCCTGCGCATGGGCCTTGTATGAAACGTAATGATACCCAAAAGAAACACCAATGTCGATGATAGTAATAATATAATATAGTACGTATCAGTCTTGGCAGTGGAATATGGAGTACTCGGTGTCCACACCACTATAATGACGGGGCTCTGAGATATGACAGCCAGCCACCACTATCAATCAGGTTGTCGACTCTCCCCAACAGTAAGCCGTTATACCATAACATTCTCAGTGCCAACAATTGCAAGACTGGGCTATTGCATAGAATTTCCTCGGCAATACCGTATCGCCTATCACTGAATCCCTGAAATTGCGGAGCTGGCACTAAACACAAACTCAGGAGGACATCAACATACCCTTCTTCATACGTGGACCAGGCGTGCCCAAGGGACAGGTCCAGAACACGTTCCCGACCACGCACACGGATATCGTGCCGACCTTGTTCACGCTCGCGGGAATCCCGCTGCACGACGATTTCGATGGGGAGCCGATCCCGGTCACTGCCGATATGCTGGCGGGCGCGGCGCCCAAGAGCGAGCATGTCAATGTCGAGTTTGGGGGGACTAATCTGGAGGAGACTTTGTATGATGGCTGTGAGTGAAACCTTTCTCGACGTGACCGGTTTTGTGCGCTGAACTGACTCCGACATGACGCATAGTGAGTTACGGTAATAATACCTACAAGCACGTCCGCGTGATAGGAGATGGATACGACTTGGCGTTTGCCGTCTGGTGTACGATGGACCATGAGCTATACGACATGAAGGTAAGACATACAAATTTTGAGAAAGTCTGTACGTTGATGCTAACACTTCCAAGGCCGATCCATTCCAAATGACGAATCTCTACGGGACAAATGGCACCATCGCAGGCTGGGACATTACGAGCCTCACCGCTCGCCTGAATGGGCTATTGCTCACGTCAAAGACCTGCAAAGGAAAAGTGTGCACAAGACCCTGGAATACGCTGCTTCCGCAAGGCGACGTACAGAATCTGAGGGACGCCATGGATCCAGGGTATGATGATTTCTACGAGAACCAGCAGCATGCTGCAACATTTTCCGAGTGCGCTGTTGGTCAAATTCTCGCAGTCGAGGGCGCTTGGGAGCCTCTTGCGTACGTGTTCACCGGTCAGAGAGAAGCGCGCTGGGAGGACTGCACGTAGGAATCCCAATTCGGCGTGATTTGAGAATTGCGATGTACTCTATAACTACCTAGACAATATTGCTAGCCCGGACGTACCAAGCCAAAACGGCTGCTATTCCTGCTGTCACAACCCACGGAGCCACAGTCTTGGCCGAGGACAAGAATATAACCCATTTTCTGCCCATCTCCTCTTCATTGTGAGCGGTACGGTCATTTTTCCGAGGAAATGGTACACTCGGCACGTCTTTGCCCAGAAACGCACAAAGCGGCTCCCAACCATCGCCCAGGCGGTACTCGACTCGCTTTTCGGGCGGGACCATGCCTCGGATCTTTTGGTAGTAGTTGTCATAGCTCCGGCGCGCGTTGGGCTCTATTTCTCTTCGACTCTGAGCCCCGAAGAAGCCAAAATGGATCTTGCGCATGGCGTTTCCGGCGCGGATCCCCATGGCATACGACAACAAGAACACAACGACGCGCTGGACGGGCGAGAATAAAGTGTCCAAGAGCTCCGAGTTGTAGCTCGCCCACCACGGTTCGAAGTCCCGCTGCACAATCACGACTTTCGCGTCTGGATACGCTTCGATCAACTGATCAGCAAAGGGCGACGCCATGTCCGTGGCAATATCATACTACAGCAGGTTCGTGTCAGCCCCGCCCGCGATTTTGATCAGTATGAGGAATATTCTTTACTTTACAGCACCAGAGCTCATCCCAATCTGTGCGGGTTCTGCGCGGCCGGGGCTTTGCATCCGGTGCCTCTGGCCAAGTGGCGTCTTGGCAGCGGCTGATCTTGTGAGGATAAGGCAAAGCCTTGGGCAGTGTGAGACCATAGAGATGATCGATCGACAGAGATCACGAAGTTTTCATAGTATGCGATGCTTCGGTCCCGTATTGATAGAGCTTCTTTTCCTAGAAAACTTCCCTGACTCCCATCACTCCTCCTTTAATTTTACCAGCTTGGACCCGAGAAGGCTCTGTCAGGTAATGAGTCAGTACTATAAGATATTTGTTGCCTCAGAGTTTGACTTTGGTCTCCTTACCTTCTCGCTTTGAGGCGATGTACTTGTGGTAGAGCGAGCGTACGTCCATTTCTGACGAAGACCTTCAGGCAGCATGTCTAGTTCTGTTTTCTTGGAGATACAGAGCTTTTCCGTGGTCGGATCGTAGGAGACAATTGCTTTGCCGCCGCATTCTTTCGTGACGATGCGCACTTCTTGGAGGAGACCGACAAGCCTTCTCAGCAGAGGCTGATGGCTCTTCTCCCAAGCCTTGGTCTCTTCAGCTACATCTTTGACCTCTGCCTTTTGAAATATACCGCTTTGGTGATATGCCCGGACCAGCTTCGGTGTTTGAGAAAACCAAAGCTGCGGGGCGACGTCTTCCAGTTCGATGGGCCTGCGGCTGACACGCGTCTTGATCTCAAGTGTTTGCTCAATCGGTATAACACGGCCACCATTCAAAACGACCAGCCCTGCCTGGCCATGGCCGTCCGTATCTCTTTCGGATGACAAGGAAAGGGATTCGAAAGCGTCGGAAATATTGTCTTCTGAAGCTTTCACTGCAGTATCCAGTGACAGTGGCGCTGACTGTTCGCCTTCGTACCCATCCGTTTCGTGGCGCACGATGAGGTTTAGCCCACCCAAGTCGTATGAGACGATTCTATAGTGGCCAGTGCTTCCTGGGATGAGCTCTCGAGTCTGAGCCTTCTCAAATTCGTGGCCATAGCCTATGAATTCGGTGGGTTTTATGTGTCTAGAGCTGCTTCGTTCTACTCGAGAAAACAGCGCTGCGTCATGGATATGCTCGACTTGGATCACGAATGCATCGAGATCCTCTCCTGCGACTGTATCATCCACAAATCTCAGCAATTTGCGGAGATTGTTCCTGTCAGTCACGATATCAGCAGAGCCGATATCGAATGAAGGATTTGACACGAATAGCGCCCGGAAAAGTGGCTCAAGGGGCCTCTCTGGGTGCCGAGCGGCATTCTGGTTGATGTACACAAGTCCTGAGTCTTTAGCCACACGCCGGGGACTGTTCAGTGGCAGCCACAAAGATGGGCTCCCAGGGACGACAATTGTTGGAGAGGGCTTTTCAACCCAGTTGTACGAGGCCAAATGCTTCACATTCTCGATCTCAGCTGAGTCTGGAATCGTGAATTTCTTGGTATCTTTGCGAGCAATCTCGATCATAATCGTTTCGGCACTGGATACAGAAGTATTGGAGAATTGTGGGATCGTTCTTAGTTCAGTTCCGAAGGCATCCCTTGGGTATAAATACTGGCAAATTGTTGATGGGAGGTTCTACCATGGATGTAGTCATGGTATGACATGCCTGGTGACGCAGGGCTGGATCAAACAGGAAATTTAGAAAAAGCACAAGCAGCAAACCCACCATTACAAGCATCGCAATCTATGAAGGGAAGGCCATGTGTGTGTAGGCCATGGGTCCGCTCGTTTCGCTAGCTTGATCAAGACTATGTCAGAATTCAATTCAAAGCAAGATAGGATGCAGTTCATTTTCTATTCCCCAGTAAGGATCCCAACACAGCCGGCATAATTATCCTTAATTCTTGGTGGTTTCCTTTCGAATGGCATAGATTTGCAGCAAATATCCATTCCAAGGTTGGCAGATGTCCCCAAAGTCTTGTGCCCGATTCATAAATTCTGATCGGCCTCATGGAGCTTCAATTGGGTCAGGGATCCAATTTGGGCGACCTCGACGGGTATCGTCTAGACTCTAGGTCCGTCACTGAGGTCTCCCGGCGGTGGAAAGATCGTACCCTTTCTGAAAGTGCAATAGTTCCCCTCCTCGTCGTAGATACAATTATTACATGCTCCTTTTCCGTGGCCTCGTAGGACTGTACAGAACTGGGAGGGTCCGTCTGAATTCTTACAGTGCTCACACGCTTGCTCAGCGGGCAGTGGAACTCCGATCATGGTGATTGCAGCTGCAAATGTTTCTTGTTCAGGGCGTATCAACCAAAACCTAGGGAAGAGGTCATCAATAACCATATTTGTTTTGAGGAAGGTGACAGAACAACAGTAAAGAGAAGCACTTTCGAGGTTCTCGAGTGGGGTTTCATACTTGGAGCGCTCAATGACCCGATCTGAGATCCTATCGTTGAGCCGTGGTCGGATTTGAACCATGCTAACACATTTCAAATCGCCCGTGTGCTACATGCCATTCTGTCAGTTGGTTTCGACGTGCCCTGTAAATGAACGCAAGGGTCGGTGGCTATTCTTGTTGTGGCTGGAAGACTTACAAGCTTCTGCACTAGATCTCGCGTTTTGTAATTGACTATACCTCTAGAAAAGACGTTGGATATTGACCAATCCAAGGGCTCTCCTTTTGGAAAGTTATCCTAATTCAGGCTGTGCATGGCCGGAGTCGGGGCCGATTCGACCAGATCAGCGTCATAAGCGACCGGGAATTTCTTTCCATCGCGAGCATTGTCGGCGGGCATGGCGATTGTGTTCCAGTCAAGAGACTTGGACTTCATGTCTCGCTTGCGCTTCTTGGCACAGCTATTAGCAACAGCCGGGAGGGCGGGAGCCTTGGAACTGGCATTTGCCGGCTTTGGTTGGACTCTTCTCAACACCAACCTAGGCAACCGCTCTTTTATCTGTTCCGAAAGCGCCTTTTGAGACTTCTCGCTTTCAGCCAGTCTCTGGCGAACCTGGCTGAGTTCGCCTTTGAGCTTGTCAATCTCCGCCTTTAGTTTGGAACGAGTCTGGCTGGGCATCATGATGGGCTTCTTGGCTGAAGCCGCAATGGCCCCAAGAGGTTGCCAGAGACCGGCGGCATTCGATACCGATGGGCCAGCTGTAGCAGACTGCGCCGAGGGTTGCCAAAGACTGCCTCCCATTTCTATTCTGAGGACTCGAGAAGACGAAGCAGAAACGAACAACGAGCTTGTATGGAGATGCGAAAAGAAGAAGAGAGCGACGAGGAAAATTTCCATCACACAAAACGGAGATAAAGCGCAAGGGTCTTTCTTCATCAAACCAGCCGTTGCGCGTTTTGCCATGCAGATAACGTACATTGGCAATTTCTCACTATTGCCATCCAAAAAGCTTGAAAATCACACGCCGAGACGCGTGCTCAAGAATAATAAGAAAACATCTTGGTAAAAAAGCAACGATGTAGTATCAAAATGGGGAAGGCATAGCATACTGTGTACGTCTTGGGGGGCATGATAGGAAAGATATGACGCCAAGTTCAATCACTATGCTTGTATCTCATGACCATGATTGTAAAGAACCCATGAGGCGAGGCAGGCCCCAGGTGATTCATGCATCTATGAATTTCTAATCGGCATCGTCGCAGTGGGTACAAAATTTCAAGTTCGACGACCGTAATGTTGGCGACCTAGCAGTCAGGCTTATTTCGAAACGCTGCGGTGACAAGCCAAAATTGGACAATACTCAGAGTGAAGAAAACCTTGCGTTACCTAAGCAGTACTTGAGGCCTGAAAATGTCCTCTAATTTCTTCTCCCGCCTAACAGAATGGCATGACAGTGTCAGAGCAGTCCGGTAACTAGGCTTCGATAGAGAGAGAAAACCGTTATCTCCCTTGGGCCATCCATCTTCCTATACACTCTCTTCTATATAGCCCTGATGGAGACGAGCAAAACACCTCGTGGGAGGGGTCAATTCGATATATGTTGGTACGTGGGCAAAGGATTACAGAAGAAACGGAAAGCAATCGAAAGCGAATTATGGTGTTTTATGGCAAATATTCACGGTAAGTACTTTCAGTTTTCGCAAGCTCATAGAACGAAAAGCAAAGAGCACATGGTATTTGGAGACAAGTAATTCATGTTCAAACGATCTTTTGGTATCCTCTAATTTACACGCAACAGACATATCAAGCTCATTATATGCCGACATCCTTTGACAAAAGCAACAAAAACCAGACCAATGCTAAACAAACCCATCAATGCCGCCTGCCAGAACTCCCTCGCTCGAGACATCAAGCGAATGCTTATTTTTTTTATATACAGATCTCATCATGACCTAGTTGTCCAGCCAGTCCAGGAACTCGGGTGTAAAGTAGCTGATGACAATGGTCGCGCCAGCCCTGAGGATGCCCTCAGTGACCTCGAACGCCATCGTCTTCAGGTCAAAGACACCCGCCTTTGCGGCGGCGTGCACCATGGCGTACTCGCCACTGACGTGGTAAGCTGCCACGGGCAGATCTTTGCCAAGCTCCTTGGCGTCACTGATAATGTCCAAGTACTGGCTGGCCGGCTTGACCATGATGATGTCTGCGCCCTCGCCGATATCTCTGACAATGGCTCGCCTGGCGAGACCACGACCGCCAGGAGGCAGCTGGTAGCACTTTCGGTCGCCGAATGAGGGAGCCGACCCAGCCGCGTCACGGAAGGGTCCGTACAGGCAGCCGGAGAACTTGGCGGCGTAGGACATGAGCAGCGTCTTATGGGCAATACCCTCCTCGATGAGCTTGAGCTTGATGGCGCGGATGCGGCCATCGTTCATATCTGAGGGGGCAACGCAGTGCGCTCCCGCTTGGGCGTATGCAAGGGCGACATCGGAAATGCGATCCACGGAAAGCTGGTTGTTGAGGGTTCCGTCGTCGCGGAGGATACCGCAGTGGCCGTGGGAGGTGTACTCGCACAGGCAGACGTCGACCACGATGAACAACTGGGGGAATCTTTGCCTGAGAAGGCGGATGCTCTGGATGACGGGACCCTTGGGGTCGTCGGCAGCGGTGCCGAGGGCGTCCTTGGTGCCTGGCCTCAGAGGTACACCAAAGAGGATGACGGACCTGAGGCCCTTGCGGACCAATGGCTCGAGGAAGGGGATGAGCTTGTTCAGGCCCCAGCGCTTCTGACCGGGCAGAGAAGGGATGAGCGTCTCGTCGTTGTCGTCGTCGGAGATAAAGAGAGGGAAGATGAGCATCGACTAATCAGGGGTTGTTAGTATGATAACGCGCTGGGAGTGTGGTACTCGGCGGCGCCTACCTTGGTCAGCTGGCGCTCAGCCTGCCACGAGCGAGCCAAGGGGTGGTGGTAACCACCATGGAGCTGGCTGGAGATGTCTCCGGAGATGCTGACGCTGGTGGCAGTGGTGCTTGCATAGGACATGTTTCGCGAAATGTGCGAGGCACGGTCGTCGATGGTCGAGACCGAGGGAGGTACTCGGGCGCGGTGCGCACTTGGGCCGTCGCGAACGGCGAGGTCCTGTACGAGACTAGAGAAGGACATGCTGGGCAGCGAAGATACGAGGATACGAATTCGATTGGCGCTTTCTAGTGAATGCGCGCTATGTTCAATGGTTCGAGGAGTGAGCTGGTGACTTGGAAGACGGGACGAGAAGCCTCAATTGTGTTCAGTGAGTTCGGGTGTTTCGTCGCTCTTAACAAGTAAAGTGAAATATTGCGCGCACAGACAGCTAGGGTCGTTTCGAAACACGACGAGAAACAGATAAGCGGAAGAGGAGGGATCTGTGACTGACGCCCCGATAAAAAATGCAAATCAGTGTAGTTGTAGTAAATGGGAGAAAAGGAGAAGTTTCCGAATCAATCAATTCAGGCAAAAGTTGATTGGGGATTGGGGGATTTTCACGGTCGGTTGCTCCATGGTTCAAAAGTTTTGCCCCTCGAAGAGTCCAGCCGGTCCCCTGCGTTGCGTTCCGTACAAATAAACGCACTGGAATCAGCTTGCGGCGCTCGGCATCGCGCCATATTACTGCAACCGCCCCCATGTCGAGCCGCTCTCGTAGCCAATCAGCTTGTGTCTGTTGAAAACCACCCACTTCCGACATGTTCTCCGCTTTCGCCAGCTTCCGTTCTTCGGTGGGGAGTATCAACGGTCAAGCCGAGGCCAAGGTGATAAGATCCGACCGGAGACCCGGCATTGGATGTAACGGCGTATCAGATGGCGCATGCATCTATCATGTTGCTTTTCTGTCAGCCAATTTATCGCATTCGATACAGGTTGCGATATTCTCACGCTGCCCATGCAATGCAGCTTGCTCATGCCAGCCGAGGCACACGACCGCCACGGCCAGTATACTTTGTGTCTCCCCCGTATCAATCATGTTCTGGTCGCATTTAGGTCTGATGTCAGCTTGGTGTATCTATCACATGTGGTGGCTGACCAAGCGGTCAAGGACAAATCCGAACTTCAACATCTATGTAAGCTGAGAGTGTCCAGGCCATCGCCTATTCTTGGGGCGTCAATAGAGAATGCGTGCAACACTTCATATGATTCTGTCTGACCTCCAGTATCTTTAATTGTAGACAGCTGAATAGAGTTCGTGCGGGGATGATGAGAATCAGTTCGCCCCAGCAGATGAGACAGGGTACAACCATAGTTTATACACAGTACATTATAGTCAAAGCGGATGTATAAAATACACAAATCTCCATATCGCGACAGATGTTTACCAAATTGACGTTGAGCGGACCTAATTCATATATGTTTGACAACAGCAGATTAGGCGCTGGCCGTTGATGTTGATGTCGGCATAAACGCCTTGTCATTTGCGATACACCGCCAAGAAAAGTGATCTTGGAAACTGGTGGTCTGAATTATCTTGAGCATGCAGAGACTAAGCAACATTGCAATGTTCAAAAACACCGAAGTGTTTTTCTTGCCGTATAATATCGGACACTATTCAGGCCGTTGCAAAGTAGCGATCCGCGACGGTATACTGACAGATGCCGAGAACTAGAGATTCTGCATGTGTAGCTGGCAAGCTGCAAGTCTCTTCACATATCGCCAGGAGCAAGCTTTGGGTCATTTGAAAAATCCAAGCATATCACCACATCATCCAATGCCATTTCACTGATGGACGGGATAGAGTCGGAACATTGGCACACGATGTAACATGGATTTCCACTTCATGTTGTGCTCAAGAGTTGATTCTCGTACCCATTCTATGTCGTGACGACTTCCGTCGTCTCTACATGACATCCAACGAAAGGCCTTGGCTCCTCGTAAACTCTGGGCCAAGAAACCTGTAGGCCTCATACTTGCTGCGGGCTCTGCACGTCACACCCCTCGTCGACGGGGGCAAGTTCCGTGATGATGTCGAATTCGGTGTGGCCCCATCTGCTCGGTCGTTCTCTCCAACCTCTCGAATCTACCCTCGAGTGGCCGGGGCTTCACTGCTCTCGGAACATATTCCGTCTGACGATCGTTGGAACGCTCTGCTCAAAGGACAGGTCTTTTTTCATGTGAGATCTCAGTCACCGTTCTCTCCATCTTTTGATCATCAAAACCAAGCAATGTAATTAAACCCCCTTTCAAACGCCGGACCTGTTGCATTACATACACGCATGAACGACCAACGCCAGATCTCATTGACCATTATCAGGAGAAATTGCCAACGGGTTTAGGCCGCCAGCTTCCTCTCGAGCTCCCTCTCGACCTCGTACTTGAAGTCGAAGAAGTTCTTATCAAAGTGGTGGACACGCACGTATCCGTCCTCACCACCACTGGCGTAGCCCTTGCCGGTAGGATCCGAGGCGACGGTGTTGAGGGGACCGAAGTGGCCACGGACACGGCCGACCTCGTCCTCGAAAATCCTGTGGTAGAAACGGGCCTCGAATTTACCCTGGCGGGCAGAGGTTGTGGTAACATCCATGGCGGCCTGGCCACCTCCCAAGATCACAAGGTCCTTCTTCGGGGCGATGGAGGCGCTGTTCAGGGGGGTGTCGGCAGGGTACGTCTTCAGGATCTCCAGGTCTCTAACCGCGATCAGACGGGCCGTCTTGTCCTTGGATGCGGTGATGAAGTAGGTTCGGTCGGGGCCCCATTGCAGGTCCGTCACTTGCATGTTGAGCTCGTGGACGGGGAGGTTGTCCAACTGTTCGCCAGTCTAGAAATCATGTGTCAGCACATTCTTTTTGCTGCTTCCCGTCTCTCCTGCTCGGGTGTGGATTTCGCCATTTACCTTGCCGTCGTACTTGCTCACGCTGCCGTCCTCGTGACCAGCCAGGATGTACTTGGCCAGATAACTCCAGCCAGCAACAGTGGCCTTGCTCTCGTCGCACACAATGGTCAACTCCCTCTCGTCACTCTGCTCGGCGTCGACGTCGGGGTTGATGTTGAGGACGACGATGGAACCCAGGTGGCCCATACGCTTCTCCGTCACACCGAGGATCTTGCTGCCGTCGGGGCTGAACTCGACGCGCTTGATGGCGGTGGGGAACTCCCAGGTCTTGAGCAGGCGGCCGGTCTTGATCTCCCAGAGTCTGATAGTGTTGTCGGCGCTGCCGGAGACGATCATGGTGCTGGTAGGGTCGACATCGACGGTCCAGATGGCACCAACGTGGCCCTTGTATGTTCCGAGGCGCTCGCCATTGTGCGCAAACCACACGCAAATCTGTTGATCCTTGGAGACCGAGAAGAGTAGGTCGCCGTCGGGGTTGTACCTGGGATCTGGTCAGTATTCGGGCATGCGGGCATGGTGGGGTCGTGCAAGTCTGTCGCGTACTTGATCTGGGTCAGAGCACGCTCCTGAAGGGACTGTTAGCAATAATTCCGGCGGGCAAAACGAGGACGGCGGCAGGAACGTACATGACCGGAAAGAAGGATAGGTCTCATCTTTGCGGTTGGGCTGTGTTTTGTGATGGGGCTGGTGCTGCTCTCCCCTTCCGTCAGTCAAAAGTTCGCGAGAGTTTTGCAAGTATTTTGGTGGACGAGGGGCTCATGGAGCTTTTTGCCGATAATTTCCCGCCGATGTGTGCTGCTACACTATGGGTAGGTACGTACAGTAAATTTTCTGGTTGGTGGACAAGGCTCAGGTTTGCTGCTAGTGATGTTTCCCCAGATTCCTTTTTTTTTTTTTTTCCTTTGCTGCAGACGGCGGGCAGATTACAGCCTTCTTATCTCAAATTTGCCTAAAAATGCAATGGCGCAATGAACATGATCCGTCCCACCGTGATGTGCCCTGTCGATTTGTGCTTGTTTGTGACTCGACCATTCCTTCACAGGCTTCCATCATGGTATGTTGAGTCACCGCGAGTTTGCTGGCGCCAGACTCATTTCTCGTGCTACGATGCTTGCTGCAATGCCAGGGCTTCTTCTCCACATATATAGTAGGCTTTACGTACGAAGCCGCCGTTCTCGCGCCAAGTCTGTAGTATTATGGTAGACGCCGAATTTTTCTATGCTGAGCGTCAACGTAGTGTACCTGGCTAACAGAGTGTATTCAAGTGGTATGTATTATATTTGGTTACGAGAATGCCGATAAATCACCGCCGGACCAATTCTTCTGCACGAGTCCACGTTTGCATTTTCGTGAAGTGATTTCTCCTTGCTTTCTCACGACGATTCAACACGTCTTCCGAATACAAGCGTTCAAGCGTACATACCATTTCACCGCGCTGGTCCCCAGTCTAGTCCGCCCATTGACTCCGTCCGCCACACTGAGATTGACAGGACCCGGCGCTATTATACGGCCCATAGCGTCGATTCCTGATACATAGATACAGTGAGAGCCACCACGCAGCCCTAAAAACGCTGGTAGCCAGCCTATTGATGAGTTATCCAGGGGAATCTTGACACACTCGAGTGACTCATTTGTCGATCAGTCAGTTGAGTACATACAGTACCAGAACTATCCTGAACACTGCGCCATTGAGGACGGTGACCTAGTGTTGTGGGCGATTGGCGACTGCGATCACTAGAGGTGGCCCTGCAGGATTTCGATTCGCGAGTCAGAGTTGGCCGTGGCCCCAGGACCCGTGCGGCAGAAAAAAAAAATACTTCACCAACAAGATGACCTTGACAACCAGTGTTCGGCATGGAATCGTCCCCAGCAGCTCGACATCACCGAAACTGAACACGATCCTGCGAATGTCAGGACAACAGCGATTGGCACAGTCTGCAGGCCTGCGGCTCATAACACCTGCGCCTGGTGCTGCTAGACTCGGCAGACTTGGAGGTGTCGCACTCGCCCGCGCCTATTCATCATCGGCCCAGTCTCCGGTGTACGGCCCCCGAAAAACTGTCTGCAGGTAGGTCAGGTCCAGTCCCTTGGGAAGGGATTCCCACGGCCTCCTTCCCGATACGTTGCGCCCACACCCAACTTTATTCGCCGCCAGGGCTGATCAAGCCTTTCAATCCTCAAACTTCTTCTCTCCCAGCTCACCAATATTTACTTTTGGTGTCGCCTGCTGACTTGACCACACCGTTATAGCACTGCATCCTTTCTGAGCAGTCCTGCTCCAGCCCATTGCCGTTCCCGGCCTGTCTCTGCTACTTCTTCATATTCTTTCGTTCCCCACCGCAACTTCTCGCGCAGCTACCCCGCCATGGGTGCGCAAAGGCTTGATGGCAACGCCATCGCGAAGGCCATTCGTGAGAGGCTCGCTTCCGAGATCGCCGAGAAGCAGAAGCTCAACCCGCGGTACAACCCTTGCCTCAAGATCATCCAAGGTATGTCCCAAGAGACTTTCTGACCTCAATTGGCTGTATTGCCGTGATGCCGTGATGCTAACGTGAACTTCTCTGTAGTTGGTGACCGGCCAGACTCTTGTATGTCGTGATATGGATGCGATGATATCATCGCTGCCCTCGATGTGTTTTCACCTCTAATTTTGTGACAGCGACCTATGTCCGCATGAAGCTCAAGGCCGCTGCCGAGGTGAGTGGTACCCACTGGCCGTTGAGTGCTCAATTGTATTAATGCATTACTGTATAGGCCAACATCAGCTGTGACAAACTCGTGTTCCCAGAATCTGTGACTGAGGCCGAGCTGCTGGCCAATCTGCACCAGCTCAACAACGACCCTGCGGTCAACGGAATCCTGGTGCAACTTCCTTTGCCCAAGCACATTGACGAGTATGCCGTCACCTCTGCTGTTGCCGACGACAAGGATGTCGATGGCTTCGGCACCAACAACATTGGTGAGCTGGCAAAGAAGGGCGGCAAGCCCCTCTTCGTTCCCTGCACTCCCAAGGGTATCATGGTTCTTCTTCAGGAGGCCGGCGTTGAGCTCAAGGGCAAGTACGCCGTCGTCCTGGGTCGCAGTGATATTGTCGGCAGTCCCGTCAGCTACCTGCTCAAGAATGCCGACGCCACAGTCACTGTCTGCCACTCCAGGACTAAGGACCTGCAAGAGCATCTGAAGAAGGCAGACATCGTCGTGGCAGCCATCGGAAAGGCCAAGTTTGTCCAGGGAGACTGGCTCAAGCCTGGTGCCATTGTCATTGATGTCGGTACCAACTATATCCCTGACAGCACTAAGAAGAGTGGTCAGGCCCTGGTCGGTGATGTCGACTTTGCTACAGCATCAGAGGTGGCCTCCGTCATCACCCCCGTCCCTGGTGGTGTCGGTCCCATGACCGTTGCCATGTTGCTGCAGAACGTCGTTGACTCTGCCAACGCCTATTCTGACCGACAGAAGCAGCGACACATCGTGCCGCTTCCCCTCCACCTCAAGGACCCCGTTCCTTCGGATATTGAAGTCTCTAGATCGCAAGTCCCCAAGCACATCACCAAGATTGCCGAGGAGGTCGGTATTTCGGCTCACGAACTGGAGCCATACGGATCATACAAGGCCAAGGTCGACCTGGGCTTGCTGAAGCGCTTGGAACACCGCAGGAATGGTCGCTATGTCGTCGTCACCGGTATCACGCCCACGCCGCTGGGTGAAGGCAAGTCTACTACCACCATGGGTCTCGCACAAGCCCTTGGCGCACATCTTGGCCGCCTCACTTTCGCCAATGTCCGACAGCCCAGTCAGGGGCCGACCTTCGGCATCAAGGGTGGCGCTGCCGGCGGTGGCTACAGTCAGGTCATTCCCATGGACGAATTCAACCTGCACTTGACCGGCGATATCCATGCCATTACCGCGGCCAACAACTTGCTCGCAGCTGCCATCGAGACTCGCATCTTCCACGAGAACACACAAAAGGATGGCCCCCTCTACCGCCGTCTCGTGCCTCCCAAGAACGGCCAGAGGCAATTTGCTCCTGTCATGTTCCGACGCTTGAAGAAGCTCGGCATTGACAAGACAAACCCGGATGACTTGACCCCGGAAGAGATCACCCGCTTTGCCCGACTGGACATTGACCCCGAGACCATTACCTGGAGACGAGTTCTTGATGTCAACGACCGCCACCTGCGTGGCATCACTGTTGGAACTGCCCCTACTGAGAAGGGCCAGGTGCGGGAGACCGGCTTTGACATTTCTGTTGCCAGTGAATGTATGGCTATCCTTGCCATGAGCACCGATCTCGCGGACATGAGGGAGCGCTTGGGCCGCATGGTCGTTGCCACCTCCCGCGCAGGTGACCCTGTGACGTGCGACGACATTGGTGCCGGCGGTGCGCTCACTGCACTGATGAAGGATGCCATCAAGCCCAATCTGATGCAGACTCTGGAAGGGACCCCAGTGTTTGTGCATGCAGGTCCCTTTGCCAACATCTCGATTGGCAACAGCTCAATCATCGCCGACAGACTTGCCCTGAAGCTGACCGGTACTGAACCTGACGAAGATTACAATGCCAAGGCTGGTTTCGCTGTGACTGAGGCAGGATTCGACTTCACCATGGGCGGCGAGCGATTCTTCAACATCAAGTGTCGCACTTCTGGTCTCGTACCTGATGTTGTCGTCATCGTCGCAACCATCCGCGCCCTGAAGGTTCACGGCGGCGGCCCCCCGATTGCTCCCGGCGCGGCACTCGACGCTGTGTACAAGCAAGAGAATGTTGAATTTGTGCGCAATGGCTGCGTCAACCTTGCAAAGCATATTCAGAACGCCAAGAGCTTTGGTGTTCCCGTCGTGGTTGCTGTCAACAAGTTCGCCACGGACACTGATGCTGAGATCGCCGCTGTCCGTGAGGAGGCCATCAAGGCTGGTGCTGAAGATGCCATCTTGGCCAACCACTGGGCTGAGGGTGGTAAGGGTGCTACCGACCTCGCCAAGGGTGTCATTGCCGCTGCAGAGAAACCCAAGGACTTCAAGCTCACTTATGAGCTCGATGGCAGCGTCCAGACTCGCATGGAGGCCATCTGCAAGAAGATGTATGGTGCTTCGGCTGTCGAATTCTCAGAACTCGCGCAGAAGAAGGTCGATACCTATACCAAGCAGGGTTACGGTAACTTGCCCATCTGTGTCGCCAAGACGCAATACTCTCTGAGTACCGACCCCAATGAGAAGGGAGCACCCACTGGCTTCGTTGTGCCCATCAGGGACGTGAGGATGGCCGCTGGTGCTGGATACCTGTACGCTCTTGCTGCTGATATCCAGACCATCCCCGGTCTTCCCACGGCACCTGGGTACCTCAACGTGGACGTGGACGTGGAGACTGGCGAGATCGATGGTCTCTTCTAGGGGAGTCCCAGCAACGATGATTCGGCAGTGAGGGAGAGTCCGACTCGACATTTCCAACCAATGGCGGAGATGGTTGGACCAGGACGACCAAGGTCCGCAGTTCGTCACTTGAATGTGTGCCGAAGTTTCTTTTCAGATTTGATTTAGACTTGTTCTCTCAACAGAACTTGCAGAGCAGCTCTTGACAGCGAGCGGGCAATGTTGTAGATGCATTCCCAGCAAGGGATCCGGAGCAACTGGTGGTTCCCTATGGGCATTTGATACCTTCAACGGCGAAAACAGGAAAATTATATGGAATTTTTGTTTAGTTTTGCATTGTTTATACGGATAAAGGCAGCAGCATGTTCTGTTGTATAGAATAGACAGAATATTACCTTTTATACCATGCAGGAGGTGTTCTACTTGTTCAAACAAAGACGCAGCTCCTTGAGCACTTGCTGTGCACATTCACGCTATGAATTGGTGAAGTGAATTGAGTCCAGCTCATCATTTGGCGCCAAATCAAATGGCTTCTTGATGCCTAGCTTATGCACAACTTTCTATTGGAGTAACCACATGTGCAGTCTCCAACATACCTATATATATATATCAAGCAGGCAGTACATCCATGTACCTACCTGACGGATGGTGCTTCAAACGCTGCATGTGGGCCCGCTTTGAAATGCCCATCCGCCGACCACTTCAACGCGTTCCTTCACCTTGTCAACAATAATCGGATTCACCGAATCTTTATCTTCGAGTCAACAACAATCGGAACTACTGGATCTTCTCACCTTCCATCCAACTCTGATCGTCGCCGAATCTTCACCTCCCAGTATACAACATTTGAAATCACTGCAGCCTTTCCGTCCAGTCAACAACGATCCTCAGTACTGGGTCTTTTCCTTTCAACGTTCATCTTCATCACTGGATCTTCACGATACAGTCGCAAATCGTACTTGCCAGACCTTCGCTTGGTCAACAACCATCGGAGCTACTGGACCTTCTCGCCTTCCAGTCCGCGCCAAGCATCAACATTACGCCGCGCCTTCCAGTCTACACCAATCCGCCACACTCAACCTCTATCTTGTCGGCGATACTCGAGATCACTCCGTAAGCATAATCTTCCCATCAATAGCAGTCGCAATCACTGAAACTCTACCTGTGAACAGCAGTCGCAAGCCGTAAAAACAGCCATGGCCAGATTCTCGAACCTCTCACCAGAGTCGGTGAACGAAATCTTGGGATACGTGTATCTCGATGATCTGCAGTCATTCATTCTGTCGAGCGGCACCAGTAAACAGTTTCACGCTGCGGTTCACGGCATCCTGAACCTCAAGCGCCTACCTGTTGAGGAAACCACCGAGTCCGAAAACGACCGTGCACTCTGTGTCGAGTCCGACAAGACGTACGACTTTCTCGGCGAGAGATTCTTTCCCTTCTTTTCCGTCACAGACTGTCTCCTCGAGGATGAAGACAATGAGGTTATCGGCACCATCCACGGCGACCACATGCTGCCTTTCAAGCTGTGCCCGTGGGCGCAGGATGCTGGACTGCGTTCAGCATTCTCTCGCGCAGACGCGAGCTGGCGAAGCCTGAGCGTGATGGCGCCCGGTCATGAACCTATTACGCGGCTCGAAATCGTCCGTAGCTACACGGGCGACGAAGACGAAGGCATTGCAGACAATGTCGAGGTCCTTGTCCTGGAGCTGCCCGATGGCAAGGAGGTCCTGACTATCGGCCTCGTCTATGATCTGCTGTTGGACGCCAACGTCCACTTTGATAACGAGACGACGGATTGCATTCTCTACGAGAACCGTTGTCTTATCGATTACGAATCACTCAGCGTTGATGGTGGTTTAATCCGATTAGACTTGGATCAGACAACAAAGAAGGACCAGCACAGCGCCATTCTCCAGGTCGAGGGTGCCACCATTACGGAGGATACGGAGCTTCCTTCCTGGGTTGTCCGCCACGATTGGACGCCCACACATCTAGGTTCCAGATACTCTCTCAAGAACTTGCTGGAGTAAGGAAGGAGCCCTGAGGGGTGGTGGCAGCGGTGTTAAGGGAATGTGGTTTCCCATGGGTCTGGAGTTTGGATTGTTCTTAGCAAGGTAGAAATGAAAATAATAAGTTTATGATCTAAATTCGAAGCCCCGAAATTCATCTAAACGCTCTTTCCTCATTTTTGGTCCGAAGTTTGGCTGCTCCAGCGCCGGAGGAAGGAGCAAAAGAAAAACAAGGTTCTCTTGCACCATAGATAATTCACCAAATTCCTCTGAACGCTGTTTCTCTCCATCTATAAAGCATCGGCCAAAACCGTCCCTCTTCACACTTCGGACAACATCCACTTATTAACAGAAAATCTCCTCGTCACCAGTCCTTAAGAACCTGTAATACCTTCACCAGCTTTATCCACCAGAATTATTCGTCCCATCATCCACCATTACCAACAGCCCATCGCGGTATTTGTTGTTCTCTACATCAACATGTCGCCCCCCACCACCACCACCACCACCACCGACTGCGGCGACGATGGTCCTTCCTTTTGGGAGTCCCTCGCCATCATTATGGTGGTCAGCCTTCTCTGTTCTTGGGTGCGCAGAATGACGTACCGCGCCCCCCTCTCTCCGAGCAGGGCCCAGGCCCAAAGAGAGGAGGCCGAGAGGTTTGCCAGAGCGCAGGAGGAGGGGCTCGACAGACTCTTCAGAGCCCAATTCGAGGACGCGGCAATGTTGTTGGGCAGAAACCAGGACGGGGAGGGGGAGGCCGAAAGGTTAGCCAGAGCTCGGTTGGAGGAGGAGGCCGACCGGCTCGTCGGAGCGCGGGTGGTGGTGGTAGCGGAGGAGGAGGCCAACGAACGCACCACCATGACTTTTCGAGAGCTCTGGGAGGGCGTAAGGTCGGGTGAAATTCCCATGGAGTCGCTGGCGCAGTACACGCTGGTGGAGAGGTAGGGAAGCACTTGGTGGCGGTGGCGGCGGCGAGCGCTCGATGGTGACCTAAGAATTTCCTTCGAGGTACTAGGACGATTTGAGACGACAAAATCATCGTTTCTTTCTATATCGTGGGATCTGGAACCGTTACTTTCTCTCTGTCTCTCTCTCTCTCTCTCTGTGTCTCTTCCTTTTCTCTCTTTTTGTACCAAAAAGTCATGGATCATCCCATAGTAACAGGATTTCAGCTGGAACCTTTTGGCCCTGGTTGTACAGCGGGCCATGATATCCACGTAGCAAAGAATTATGTTATGTTCCTGCCCAAAAATTGGCAGCAAGTCCCGTGCTATCGCCCGCCAGTCTTATACTCGCGTTGAGCTCAGCATCGTGACTTTGATGAATGATGATATGCCCGGTGTGACGAATACTGCCTAGTCGCCAGCAAACAGCACGGGTCCGCCTACCCAACTTGAAGCTGTCAATAGATATCACAGTATTTTACGACAGGATGACTGACACACCACATAGCGCTCTAGGAACAAGACAATCGCATATCCGCAATCTCTGCCGTCTCCATGGAAGCATCATTTCATGATCGTCAATGTCGCCGATGCCGTCGATCTTTCTGTTCTTCAAGGTTTTAGAGACAATAGGCGCGACAGCGATCTCTTCTACCTTTTTTGATGC
Source organism: Pestalotiopsis sp. DP-2020a (assembly GCA_018115615.1). NCBI lineage: Eukaryota > Fungi > Ascomycota > Sordariomycetes > Amphisphaeriales > Sporocadaceae > Pestalotiopsis > Pestalotiopsis sp. DP-2020a. Next base: position 354,733 of record JACVEI010000077.1, on the reverse strand, counting down.
TCCAAGATTTGAAGCTTTTTTGACGTTAAAAGTTGCTCAAGTCGCTCTTGATTGAGATTTCTGGTGTTCAGGTTTCTTCCCATGACACCATCAGGGTCGCGGTCTCGCTTCTTGCTGTGCATGATTCCACGCCTGATCCGGGAACACATCTCTACGAAGACGACCTGGAGCCATTTCTTGACTCGGGGACTGGAGTGCACGATGTCGAGATGAGCACGGCAAAACGGCAGCCGACGCTCGACTCCTCGGCCTTGGGACTTTGCAGAGAGAGTCCAATGGATTGTCTCGGCTCTCGTTTCCCTTGCGAAGACCTTGTCGACCTGGTCGTGCTCGCGACAACCCTCTCCATTGGAACTTCAGCATCACGGAAACGAATCCCGCTATATAGCCCAATCTTATATCGTATACCAAGATACGGCTAATCTAACCGATATCATCCCTGAATTTTGCTACTGCCGTTGCCTGATAGCTCTCTGCAGCCAGGATCGTGAACTTGCCAGACTGGCAGAGAAGAATAGCAAATGTACAGATTACGGCATTGATGAGGCGTACGAAGCGTACATGTTTGGAAATAGGCAACGACACGGGGTCCATATTTTATCTGAGCATCAAATTAGGTTAAGAACTTGTATACTATTAGGTTGCATACTCTTAGGTTGCGGGCAATAGAGCGATACCTTGAGTCTCTTTAAATACATATGTTTATTTCATTCTTTCACACATTCGAGGACGAATTCAGCGAGCAAAGTGGTTTTTAACTAATCATTTCAAGTGCCAAGCGGTTACTTGAGAAACAATGCGTATGACGTGACTACCGAATAAGCAATCGCTGATGTGTGTGAACAAACAAGCAGTCCAATTTTACCCGTACTCCATGCCTCAATAATTGCTCAAACCAGAATTCCAGGGGTATAACCCGAATGCCACTGTTTTGTGTAGCATTCGTATCAGTATGCTTCCCTCTATTTTATGCTACGCCCCCCCAATGATAGCCCTGTACTAGGCATTGGCGACAATAATAACCATGTTGTGGCATGACATGGCTCGCCTTAACAAAGGAAATGGCAGCACCTTTTGCACCAATTAGCGTTTCTATGGTGCCGACGTAGAAACCTTTTTCGCTTCGGGTTGATAATGTGAGCCATCGTTGCCAGGCCCGTGGACACTTTCCAGAGATCGCTTCTGACCCTGACCCATGATCTGGTTCAGAACACCAGCACTAGGTACCGTAGTTGGAGGCGGCGCAGGGCTCGCGGTTTTGGCGAGCGGAGGATGCGTCACTGTTTGAGGCAGAGGGCTGATCGTCTTGGGGACGGATGTATCGTGCAGCGTTCCGGGACCAAGGCTCTGGGCCGGAGCTGTGGGTGCTGAAGCAGAAACTGGCCTGGCAGGAGGTACCGACTGCACAATAGGAGATGCCATCGGACCCTTGGAAATTGCCGTTGTGGTTGCCGGAGCATGCATAGGAGCAGGCGCCGGTGATGGTGAGGGTCCTGGCCCTGGGACTGATGCTGGAGCCGGTGTCGAAGGTTTGGCTGCCGACTGAAGGGGGGCTGAGGCTGGTGCGGGGGCTGGCGCCGGGGCAACAGCAGGGGCAGAAGCCGATGTCATGACTGTCGCTGGGGCTTGTATCGGGGCTTGCGGTGGAGGCTTGGACGGGGATGTCGCCAGTGCTGGGTTACTCATACCGGACGTCTGGCGGTTGGTTGAAGGACGTGCCACAGACACGGCGCCGGGTCGCATGATCGAGGGCCGAGCCGCTGGTGTCGTAGGCTTTGCCACAGACGGCGAGTATGGAGTACCAGTCGTTTGCCCAGGATTGGCCCCTGCAGCCGAAGATGAGGTAGGTTGGCCTGGTGTCGGCGAGGCAGATGTGGCGTGTCGGACCGCAGGACTTGGCGATGCTTGCAGAGGCTGCTGAGGCGAAGCCGCAGAGTTGACCTGGGAGCTGAATTTCTTTCGCACGTTGTTGATGATCTTGGTGACTTCTGTGACGAGAAGATCGTTCACCTGCTCCCAGCCCTTGACCTTGCCGGCATTGGGCAGTCCCTTGGCTTGATTGACAGCCGACTCCATGATGAAGTCAGCCTGTGGACATTTGCTTCTGAACGTCTTCATGAAATTGTTCCTAAAAATCGCGAGTGACGACTCGACCTCGGCGTCGGCCAATGATGAGGCCGCGGGGCTGGGTCGAGGTGCAGGTGTCTGTTGATTTGGTTGAGGTGCTGCTGCCGCGGGAGCATGTGCGGTGGTGTTGCTGGTCGGCAGAGGCGCAGTAACAGGCGCAGGCGCAGGCGCAGGTGCAGGCGATGCCGTTGGCTGGTAAGCGTCGTCACCGATAATCTTGAGCACCTCATTTTTGAGTCTCAACTCAACCTTTTCAAACCCGGCCAGAGTAGGCAGTGTTGGTAACCCGTAAGCCTTGTCGATCGCAGTCTCAACAAGCTGCTGGATCCTGGCAGGACTGACGCTCAGCGAGGACAGCATTTTCAACATTTGCTCCTTGAAGGCTATGATCCTAGGGTTGTCGGCCGGACCACCGAGACCGCTCTTGGCCGCAGCAGGGGCGACTGGAGCAGCACTCTGTTGCGGGCGTGGATTCTGGGCTGTGGATTGTGGCAGAGGAGCATGTTGCCCATGAGCATTCGGTGCCAGGGGTGTTGCGTTGAACTGGGTATTCGTAGTTGTCGAGGGTCTACCATATGGAGAGCTGTATGCACTCTGAGGCACGGGTTGCCGTGGGAGGGCGGACGAACCTGGCGCTGCCGCCAGGTGCGACGATGGGCCTTGAATTTGTGTTGCATGGCTAACCTGTCCATTTGTTTGAGATTGTGCAGGTGCATAGTGTTGGTTGGCCTGGCTTGAGGGCTGGCCATAACTTTGCTGGTGCTGGGCGTTGGTCGTCATATTGCCTGGCAACCCATCCGCGAACTGTAGAGTACCCTGCTGCATATATGTTGGGTGGTGATAGTAAGCCTGCTGGCCCATCTGGTGCAACGACCCCAATTGCCGTTCAGGAGTAGGCGCCTTGCGCTTCTTTCCTGCATCAAGGTCGATCCCGTGAACTCGCTGCCATAAGCCTGTCTCGTCATTCTTCCTGAATCCATCGTTCCCAATGAGATTGTGTCGAACACTACTTTCCCAGCCCTTTGTCTCTGCTGAGAAGAAGTACCAGGGATATGCTGCGGTGATTCTTTTGTATATCTGCTTCAGAGACAAGCCCTCCTCGGGAGCCGCCTGAAGCGCCTCGTCGATGAGATGAACGTAGTTCTTGGCCGGCTTCTTGAGTTGCTCTGGTGTGTAGTCTTCGATCTTGAGATCCAAGGGCGGCGATTTAGGTCGGACCTTCTTGTCCTTCTTGTCTTTGGACCGCCTTTCCAGATCTGAGCCTTCTTCGCCGTCTTCCCTCTTACGCTTGGTGTACTTCCGCTTCTCTGGCCTGTCTCCATCTTCTGGCAAGGGGTTCTTCCTAGGTCGTCCCACAGGACGCTTGATTTTCTCGCCCGCTGGTTCTTGCGGGAGAGTTTTCTTGGATATTTGTTGGGCTTCGATTTGCTTCTTTAATAACCGGCGCTCCCGCTTGGACATGATTCCGTCCTTGGGTGGCCTTCCAGGACCGCGTCTGCGAGGCATCACAAAATCTGGAGGAAGCTCTCCTGTGCCTTCAACGGACTGTAGAAGTATAGCAGCAGTCTCCGCGTCCATATCCAGGAAAGGGAGCGCCTGATCATCGCCTAGATAGTCGACCTGGTCATCGAGTAGTGCGGCTTCTTCGGCATCCTCGTCTTCTTCCGCAAGCTCCTCCTCAAGCAGCTCCTCCTCCTCCCTCAGGGGGTCCATCAGAGCAGGAGGGGTTGCCACGACCTCTGCCGGAGACGGGCTGTCGGTGTTGCGCAAGAACTTCTTTCTCTGTTCCTGGTCCGAGTGCTCAAACTCCAAGCTCATCTCTTTGCCGCCGACAGAACACCGTTTGCTAGACGCTTCGTCTGCTTCATGCAAATCTTCGGCACCAGTCTTGCCATGGTCAACGCCATTGATGACGAAATGGAATATGACATCCTTGATCTGAATTCGGCTCCCACAGCGAATGGTGACAGGCTGGTCGTATGAGTAATGGACATCGTCGCAGAAGAAGCCGTTCTTGTGCATTGCAATACCCTCAAAGACTCCCCTTCGTTCGCTGAATTGGATCTTGAGATGCTGCCTCGATATACCCTTTGTCTTGGCGGCAATATCTGGCCCTGGGGAGTGTATACCGACGAATGGAACGTGAGAAGAAGACGGCTGCATGCTGGTAAGATCGACTGCCGCGGCCCCCTCGCTATGAGAGACGTATTGCAGATTGGTTTGGGCTTTGTCGTCCTGGTCTTCGTTCACCTCCACTTCGTCATGCTGTGAGGGGGCCTTCTTCTTGGGCGCATTGCTGTCTCCTCCGTCCGACTCTGGGCCCAGGATACCTCCCTCTTCACTGACATATGACTTGCTAAACTTGACTCCATCCCGAGCCATGGGAGTCGGCGGCGGCAGGCCTCTCTCTTCGGCTCTTTCGCACGCCTCTCTGTACCGGTTGAGACGTTTTGTATCTTTGCGAGCTTGCTCCATGGCTCTCTGGTCACGGCCAATGATGACGGCGTACGTTGTCATCTGGAACACACTGTCGGCAAATTCAATCCTGGCAAATGATTCCAGCTTTTGGCTGGCACTGGCCGAGGCCGACTCAAAGGTGCCATCGTCTTGACCGCCCTGTGATGCGGCAAGTGAAATCTCTGAAGGCGCAATTGCGGTTGGATAATCTGAGGGCAGTGGAGCGTTTGCGCTGGGCGCCATGCCAAGCATAAAAGCGGCAGGATCAATGTCGTTTACCGTGTTGGAACGAGACAACCTGCGGTTGTTGAGGTTGTGCTGCGGATAAGCAACGTCGTCGTCGGTGGTTGCGACAGCTGCATAGCCGTGGTATTGGGCCTGGTGGGCTGCGTATGCCTCGGGGTTTGTCAGGCCTGCCAGGCCTTGCTGGGCCAGCAAAGATCTGTCCATGGCGGAAAGGGTGGCAGCAGAAATGTCTTCGTCGGTCAATTTGGGCAAATCGTCGTCTATGGGGTTGTCACCGTTGGTGCTATGTATCGCGGTCACCGCTGGGGTGGAAAGCGGCGATACGGTAGGCGGAGAAGGCATGTAGTGATCTGGAAGTTGCGACGCGCCTGGGACGGGATCCAGCAATTGCCCTGGGGAAGTAACTGTCGCATTGGGTTCTAGTTGGGTCCGCGATTGAGGCGGCAATTCTGGTTCTGCTCTTTCCATCTTGTAGTCGAGGTAGTTCGCCGGCAGCAGCCCATCTTCGATATTAGGTGTGTCGTCGGCAAGAGCAGTCGGAATGGTGGCGATGGTCTGATCGGTGACAGGCTGAGGAAGGCTGGACTCGGCCTCCGGCTCAGCTTCCAATTTAATATGCTTTTTGGCGGCGTCGGTTGCTGCTTCTATTTGCGCAATAGGCTCTGTATTTGGATTCTCTGCTATGGGGGGCGGCGGCGAAGGCGACGGCGGACGAGGTGGAAGGGCGGCAGCAGAAGCAGCAACCTCGCCCTGGCTGGTGTTATTGGCAGCCAGGGCGCCATCTCTGGCGTCGTTGGACGAAGTCATCGCTAGTCACGCTTGACAGCTCGTTCGCCGACCGTCTCCTTGGTAGGGGAGTGCGACGCGACAGGGACAGGACCGAGCAACCGGCGTCGTCGTCGTGGGAAATGCTGTTTCTGAAGCCCGGAGGTCAGAGGAAAGAGGGTCCGTCTTCAAGTTCTCTCTCTCCCAGCCGACCGCCGCATCTAAAAAGTTCAAGCAGACCGACCGATCAATCAGTTCGCTCTCCGCGCCAGGCCTAGGTAGCGACCCCTGCCCACTGCCTGCCGTCGTGGAGAAGCCGACGTTCAGGGTTCTGATTGGCTGCTTAGGAGCTTTTACTGCAAAGAGCTCTGCGAACTTTGGCGCTGGTCATCGGCGTTTTGCGCTCTAGAGCAGCCGGTGTGGAGAATGTGGCTAGCTTCTTTTTGACGCTTTGGGCACTTGTCGGTTCCTACTTCGGGACGCAGGAAGAAATACTTTGGGTTACGCTACGCCTTGTGAAAAAGTTGTTCCCGTTGATGAGTTCAAGTGATGTTCCTGTTCGCATTGGGGACAGCAAAGTTGCGGTGCCCAGATGTTCTTTTGTGACCAGGTGCGTATTATATGACTCCGAGGATGCGCAGTACTTGTTATGCGACTACCGCGCAACATGAACTTACTCTTCCTCACACTATTGTACAACATCTGTACTCTGTAGGTGACTAGGTAACCTGGGTATCTGCGGTTATGGGCTGAAAATGGATACCTTAATCCAACGCCACGACCTCTTCATTGTTCAACGGGCATCTGAGTATTCTCCGGGGGCTTCAGGCAATTATTTTCATTTTTAGGGACTTTCATCAAGCGCCAAGGAAGCATGGCTCCGGGAGGCGCAACAAAAGCATATCCATTACTTTCAGACCCCGAATACCCTGAGATTCAGCGCTACTGCCGCCGAAGACCGAGTGTAAAAAGGCCCACTATGCAAAACGTTGCCAAAGCGTCGCATCTTCTCGTCTCGGAGATGNCCGAAGACCGAGTGTAAAAAGGCCCACTATGCAAAACGTTGCCAAAGCGTCGCATCTTCTCGTCTCGGAGGAGATGGACCGTCTGGCTTCTGCTGTTGACTTACTTGTAGATAGTGGAATCCTATGTTGTTATACTCGCGCTCCAAGCAAGACACCTAGACCTTGGCATTGGAATATGTTTAAAGATCTCCATTGATATGCTGCTCTCCGTCCTAAAACACGTACCACGGGCATTTGAACTCCACGCATATATGTACGTCATGTCGTTCATTGACAGGGGTGTTTCAGCAAGGACTGCTGTCTGCCAATCCAATGGAAAACAAGTTCTTGATCCGAATCTCGACAACTTCGTTCCAATCGCCAGTCACCACAGGTAACAGTTCTCTGCATGGTTGCGGAAAGATGCAATCACATCTCGGACTGCCTTCTCGAAAACGGTTCCCGGCACCAGCATGCATTGCTACCGGGTGGCTAGTCGATCAACCAGGGGAGAAACTGGTTTAGTCGCGCCAAGGGTCTTGCTCTAGAAGGTGGGACTTTTGCCACTATTCCCATGTTGCTTTAACACGCAGAACTGCTCCAGTTTCCACGTGGGAACATGTCTTCAAGAAATTTCTTTCCTTCCTTCCCATCTCTGCAATGAATGCTTTCTACTTGAAATATATGACTTCTTAAGCGATACGTGCCTTCTTACAGTGCCCTTGATTCCCACGTACACGCAATCTGGGATTCATCTGTTCAGCAATGGCGGGATCGCATACTCAAAAGCCCTCAGAAACATCGGGCGCCGTGCCCTCTCGCGCCAGCAGTCTTAGCGAAAAGCATACAGAGAGACACGGATCGAGGCGCGAGCCCCCGAGGCGCAGCAACACATCGGCGGTGCCAGTCAAGCGCAGCGTCTCGTATCAGGCCAGCAGCAAGGCAGGCCCCAAGACCACGGCAGCAGCAGAGCCCCGGCGCAATGCCTCTTCCGCCGCGGCCAAGCCGCCGCAGAGGCCCGGGCCGCACCGGGCCAGCACCAGCTATCAGACCCGCTACGTCGAGATGCTGCTCGGCCTCGACACGATCCCGCGGCTGCACAACATCTACGCCTCGCTGTTCCTGTGGATCCAGCTCAGCGGCTACGTCGTGTTCCCGGGGACCTTCACGAGCCTGGCGGACCTGTCCGACGACCCCGGCGTGCAGGCCAACGCGGCGGCCAGCGCCATCGTCGGCCACGTCAAGAACGTGCCGCTGCTGATCGTCGCGGCCGTGTGCTGCTTCGTCGGCAGCGCCGGCATGGTCTGGCTCATGGTCAAGTGGCGCCGCAACTACATCTGGCTGCTCAACCGGCTGCTGCTGCCGGGCTGCATGAACGGCCTCGCCGGCTTCATCGGCACCATCGTCCCCGTGTACACGCAGCAGGACGGCGAGTGGAGCATCACGGCGACCGTGAGCGCCCTCGTCGAGGCCTGCTCCATGATCGTCTGCGGCGTGCTGTTCCTCTTCATCAGCCAGGTGCTGCTCGCGCGGGTCAAGAGGAAGCACGGCAAGGAGGTGGAAAAGCAAATGGCCGAGGCCGACGAGGGGTTTATGCAAAGGACCGAGAGAAAGCTGAAGAGGCCCCCTCTGGAGCCCGGGAGTGTTGTCTAAGGTTAGTGGTTTATAGAAGGCGGAGAAGGGAAGGTTTGGTTGGACATGTGACTGTATACGACTCGCCGGTCGAGTCTCTCGTGATACCCTTTGTGCGATGGACATTTCAATTTTTTTGGTGTCAGTTGTTCAGCCTGTAGTCGTATGGATAACTTCTCTTGAACTTTAACTTGATGTCACAAACAAAAACGATCGTACACAAGTGTTCTTGCTGATTCAATTTCGTAAGCCATAATCATATCTGGTATCATCTAATCGTGTAGTTTCAAGCGCAAGGCGAATACCTCAAGTGTTGAGCAGAGGCGCCATCTCGTCGTTGCGTCTCTTTCTCTCCACCAGCTCCGCGAGTTTGTAAGCACCGTGGCACGCCAGACCGGCCAGGAACCCGACGGCGTCATTCTTGAACGCCAGGATACCGGCCGTCGTGACGAGCATGACGGTCCACCTCTCCAGGCGCTCCTCGTCCGAGACCCGCCGGTGCACCCGGCCGCTGAGCTCGACGCTCGACTCCCAGAGGTCCGTCGCGCCGTGGTTCAGGCTCTGGCCCACCTTGGCCAGCTCAAGGCCCGCGGCGATGACCATGATGCCGAGCAGCGACTTGGGAAACGCCATGATCAGGCCCATCAGGGACTCGCCGAGTACCAGGCCGAGCGCGATCTTGAACAGGCCGAGCAGTATGATGCTGGCTCCGCTGCGCGCGCCAAAGCGGTACTGGGCCGCCAGACCGCCGGCGCCGTGGCACACGGGCATGGCGCCAAACCAGCAGCCGAGCAAGTTCATCAGCGCGACACTGATGCCGAGCTCCGTCACGCTCGGGCTGGGCAGGTTGGGCAGCAGGTCAGACGCGAGGGCGCTGGCCGCGATGACCGAGTTCAGGGTCGTCAGAGGCAGCTGCGCCACGCCCATGCCGATGGCATCGGGGCTCCAGTTGGGCAGGACCGTGTATGGATCCCAGAAGCGGAACCAGGGGAGCCCGTAGTGATGGCCGTGACCCAGGTGATCCGTTGTCAGAATGACAAAGGCCAGGACGATGCCGACCAGGAAGACGATGAGAGCATACGGGAAGAGCGCGAGCTTCTGCGTGGCGATCAGAGACAGGAACGCGAGCAGAGCCCATACCCGGTTGTCCAGAGGCCAGGGCAGGAACCACACCAGCGGTTGGAGAAGCGAAGTGCCTGCCGAGATGATGAGGGACAGGCCGGCGCCGAACTGGATACCCTTGATCACGGGCACCGGGATGACGCGAGTCACCCAGCGAAGGAGACCAGACACACTGAGGAGCAGCACGATTATCGAGGTGACGCTTCCGGCAGCCATGGTCTCGCGCAGAGACGTTTTAGAAGCTATTGCGGCAGCAGCTATAGCCTATATAGCTGTCAGTGAGATGTAACCTTAAAAGCCGTTGGCAGTGGCCCGTCGGCATGATTACAGATACTCACTTTCATAGGTTGCACGGGCAGCGGGATCCCAAAGATGATACCCGTGACGAGATTATAGAAGCCAGAAAACACCAGAGTCGTGGACAACGAGATGGAACCGTTGACGGCCAGCGTGATCATGAGCGGCAGCAACGTCCCCAGGTCGCCCAACGCGCCGGAGAGCTCGTAGAGGGGAGAGCTGCGCAGCGTCGAGACATTATTGCGGTGGAACTTGCGAACGTTGGTAAAGAAGGTCATGACTTCTGGTCAGACTATTCGACGACCTCTTCTGTCAACATCCGAAATGTCGGCCGTGGATGTGGTGGAACAAATTCATGGAATGTGATGCTGAGAGCAAATGTCGAGAATGAGCTCACAAGTGCCGCGTGGTTCACCAATACCGAGGCTCCACTAATAAGAGGTGCAGCTGACATTGGAGGTGTCACACTGAATACCGCGGAGTTACGAGTGAGGGTCAGTTCAGACGTTGCTAGATTGCAGAGAATTCTATTTGTTGTGGGATCGTATGTTGTAATCAGTCAAGATCAACCATGGATGATTTACAGTCAGTTCCATTCACACAATGTATACATATGAGTACATATTACCTGCGATCCATGATGACTGCCTGGTATGGTGTAACTTTACTTCTTGCAAGTTTGATCATTATTGCTGTATCAACGCTGTATGCCTGATACAACCGGACTGGATAATTCTCCTCTTCTCTAGAAAAACGGAATGTTTGAATATAGACATATTCGCAGTTGTTGAAGAAGGAGAAATCTACTATTTCGGACGACCGTATGCCAAAGGTAACATGTATGGTAGGGCATTCCGCGTAGTCAGCGAAATGCTTAAAAGGCGGAACGGCGCCGAAGAGATCGCGGGGCAGCCACACCACCCGATACTGATGAGATCTACGCCGTTTGGTTTGCTACCACCGGCCCTTGCTCTGTACGACGTGCAGTACCGGTACGGAGTGCAACGGTCACCTAGAAGATATAGCAGAGTATAATACCGAGGCATGACTATACACTCCGCTGCATGATTCCGCTATCACTCTACCTTCAGCTCACGAGTAAACAATTGCCAATGCCAGCGCAGGCCTTGACATGTACCAATCCAACCAATGGTGGATCGTAGCGGTAGTGATCGTTGGTAGAAGTACTAAATAGAAGCAGTGGTGCCGGGCTCTTCTGCTTCCGAGACGCCAGGACGCCCATCTAGAAGTGAGTGGAGATTGAACACTTACCGATGCGCTGAAAATTGTTTCTATGATCATTTTCCTAATTAGTCATGTTTCGAGGTGTCATGGTCATCTCAGCCAATCCTTGCTTACATGAACCAACCACTCGGCAGGTCATTCTCTCATTGAGCTCTCCGCTGAAGAATTGGGAGAATTGGCTCGGAGGGCTGCTGGGGGCGCTGTGACCGCTGTCCTTGTGGGCGATTCTTGCTTGATTCGGCTCCAAAGCGATTGGCCGAGGAGATCATTCCAGTGGGTAAGCCCACTGCCGCAACCACCAGCATGGATCTTTTCATGTTTTGGCGCACGGGAACCAGCGTCTCCGGCTGCGCTTCCACCCACACTTTCTGATGAACCCCTTCATTGGGATTACTAGCTAGAAAGGGGCAAAGAGATTGAGCCCGTTCGAAAGCTCGACAATCATGGCGCATAACAAGACGGTGCGGGGACGCCTTCTCGGTCTCCCTCTGTTCTCGAAATCTTCCCTTTCCTCGCCGCTGAAGTAGAGGGACGGTTTGGACGAGTGACGTGACGCGCCCACAGCTCTGTTTCGCCTACGGTTGCGCTCGTGCTGGGTGGTGAAACACGGAGACCTCGACAAGAAACGCCTTTATATACACGATCGACAAAGGAATCTCGGGCAGCCTCGAAGTAATTCTTCCAATTCCAATTGTTACAACAAACTCCTCGTCGAAATGCCGTCTACAGTACTATACTTGGTCGCGTCGCTGGTCGCATACCAAGTATACAGATATGTATCCGGTTTGCGGCGGAATATCGCCAAGGCCAAGGCGACTGGCCTGCCATACTATGTCGTCCGTAAGTTGACAACGGAGACGCGCGCGAAGAAGACCGATATGCTGATTCATTTTTTTCTTTAGCCATGAGCCCGATGAACCAGCTTGGCCAGCTCGTCGCTCCTTTGGTACTTGGTTTGTGGAAGTTGCTTCCGCGCAAATACTGGGAGGATATTCTACCGTAAGTACAAGACAGTCCCAATGGCAGCCTCCATTTCGAGACACCAGTCCGCTGACCAGGCATATGTAAAGTGTCATGCAACCCGACTGGCAGTATATCCACCGTTTCGACGTGTTTGCGAAGTTGGGCGAGAACTTTGTCGTCGTAGCTCCCGGAGAGGTGGCCCTGTATACCGCCAGCGCCGAAGCGATTCACCAGATCACGTCCAAGAGAGAAGCTTTCCCGAAGCCGACCGAAATATACAAGATGCTGGACCTGTACGGAAGAAACGTGGTCACCACCGAGGGCGCCGAATGGCGGGCGCATCGTAAAGTGACGTCGACCTCGTTCAACGAGAAGAACGCCGCGCTTGTGTTCCACGAGACCATCGCGCAGACTTACGGTCTGCTGAAGCAGTGGCTCGGGCCGGATGGCAAGGGAGGCAAGACGATCAAGAGCGTCGAGGATGATACAATGACACTCATGCTTCACATTATTGGCTACGCCGGCTTTGGCCTTCGATTTCTGTGGTCTGACCAGACAATGAGCCCGGACACGGATCCCAAGCTGGCCAAGTTCTCATCGCTCGAGGCTCCTTCCGGACACAACCTCAACTTCAAGGACTCGCTTGCAGGAGTTCTACACGGCATTATTTGGCTCATTTTGCTGCCCAGATGGATTTTGCGAGCCCTGCCTTTTCAGGGTTCTAAAAAGGCGGTTACTTCGGAGAACGATCTCGTCAAGTACTTCAGGCGCTTTGTTCAGGACAAGATTGAAGACACGAGAGAAGGCAAATCTGATGAAGGCATGAATATCATGGGCATGCTCGTCCGCACCAGCTATGGCGACCAGTCGAAAGACTCCAAGATGGCCCGCCTTACCGACGATGAGATTATCGGCAACGCTTTTGTCATGATGGTTGCCGGACACGAAACAACGGCAAACGCGACACATTTCACACTGTTGCAGCTCGCCGCGAATCCCGACGTACAGCGGCTCGTACAGCAGGACGTGGACAGGATCTTTGGAGATGCCGACTCCAAGACATGGGACTATGATCAGTGCGTGAACCCGCTCATGGCATCCAACGTTGCTGCTTGCATGAACGAGACCCTGCGGGTGATGCCTCCCGGCGTCGAGATTCCAAAGAGGGTGTCGCCGGGCCAAGACCAAGTACTTGACGTCGACGGAGAGAAGCACGTCTTGCCAGCGGGCATGCGCATCGGCCTTCTAGCAGTCGCCGCGCAGCACAACCCCCGATACTGGCCAGGCAAGCCGAGCAAGATCAGCGGCGCCGACAATGATGTCCTCGACTGGGTACCTGAGAGATGGTTCCGCAAGCAGGCCGACGACGACAGCTCGGAGATCGAGGGCGCCGACAGCGAAGACTTTGGTGGCTTTGCTGGGCCCGACACTAGTGTGCAGCTCTTCCGGCCGGCTCGTGGCAGCTACATTCCCTTCTCGGACGGAGCGCGGTCCTGCTTGGGCAGACGCATCGCGCAGGTCGAGATGGTGGCCGCGCTGAGCACCATCTTCCAGAAGTACAGCATCGAGCTGGCCGTGGACGAGTGGGCCAGCGACGAGGAGGTGGAAAAGATGACCGAGGGACAGAAGAGGCGACTGTACGCCAGAGCGCAGGCCAAGGCCCGAGAAACTATGAGGAGCGCCACGAGCATGATCACGCTCAAGCTTCACGGTAATAAGTTTGTGCCAATCCGCATGGTGCCGAGGGGCGAGGAGAGATTTGTTAGCTGGATAGAATAACGACCATATTACGAGAAATACATGATAGACACCTGCATTGCACCATGAAATGATCATTCATATCAGCGAATCCGTTCAAAATGACAGTAATCAACATGTCCCGCGTGTCCAGCGCAGACGGGGATTGGTTGTCTCGTCTTATTACACGAGTCATGTCGACCCAGTTGGGAGGCCATTACGTAGCTGAGTGCCCAGGTATAGAATATAGAAGATGCATTCACCAATGGAAGTGGTAGAGTGGTCAAGTCGTGAAACAAAACGCCTCGCTGCAATATACTCTGTTCATCATTGACTACAGTCATTAATATTGTACTCTGCCTGCCTGCTGCTCTATATGTAGGTACCGTCATACAAATAGTTACAATCATACCTTAATTGATGCTTATTTGGTTGCTTGCTTTGGGGCTGTAAGTTGTCGCAAACCCGAGATCGATTCCCCAGCCCCCCGAATTTTGACATCCTGGGGGGGCGGCGGCTTGAACCAAGTTGGAGACCCACCCGCTGTCACCACCGCTGTAATGTGCAGTAATGTAGTGTACGTACCCCCGAGAGCCCCCAGCTGCCGTCAAGTCCATCGCTCAATCCCATTGTAGCTAATAAGCAGGAGATCCCAAGGTGCTTTCTCCCACTCCCCGCGACCACTCAACTTGCAGTATGATGACTTGACCCCCCCGGCTCCTCGACCAAAACAATAGAAGCAGAGCACAACACGCTTGTTGCGAGATAAACAACACAAATCCCTCCATCCCTCCCTCGGATTTGCCCAGCTGTTATTGCTACTATTACCATCCCTCCTTCCCCCAAGCTACCTACATACTAGCACTACCACAGACCAGACCCGAAGACGCGCCCCTCCATCTACTACATACATTCACGATAAAAGCTTCTAATCGCTGATAACACATCACGGCATATCCGTTGCTATATCCGTTGCTATATCCTTCCGAAAATCATATCAATCTGGTCGCATCAGTGACGCGATCACGTTGATACTAATTTCATCTTCAATCAATACAGTGCCTACACGTCACAAGTCCTCACCATGTCGGGCGTAAACAGCTGGCTGCAACGGCAGCGAAAGGGAGATCTTGCCGAGCTGGCGCAGCACACCGGCCTCAAGAAGTACGTTGCCATGTTTACTGCTCATCCTCGTCATTGATGCCGTACGGTCTCCCGCGTTGCGCGTGTCGCGACGCTGTTCTCCGTAGATAGCTTCGGTCCAGCACCGAGCTTCTACGATGCGGACGCGGAGACGCGGTGGGTCAGCCCTACCAGAGTCGCGCGCGCCAGAGGCATCAAGTAGTAACGCGGAACTTCCTGTCAATACGACGGCTAACACGACGCGACAAACAGCTTCGAGGGCTTCAAGAAGCCTGAGCTCGAGCTCGCACTCGATGAGTACCTCGCCGAGAACTCGACCACATTCTCGTCGGACCCGAAGCTCGCGTCCTACTACAACAGTCGCGCCAGGAACATCAGCTCGCCCTTGAAGAGGGGCTCGATCGCCTCCGACGCCACTGACGAGAAGATCAAGGTGCCGAGGCGTCGCACGATCAAGGCTGCTGAGCCCGTGGAGGACACCAAGCCCTTCGAAGATGCTCCCACCCTGCCTCCATCGCTGGCTTCTGCTATAGCTGCAGCTCCCGAAGAGTACGTCGGCTGCAACTTGCACATTCGCGCCTAGTTGGCGATGTGGTGCAACTCGAGTGCGCGCTCACTAACACTTGTGACTATAGATCTACGTCTGAGGAGGAGCCAGCTACCACCACCAGCATCTCCAATGCTCTTGTCCAGACTCCTGGCCGTGCGCTCACCCTCGCCAGCCGCATCCCGTTGCCTGCGACTCCCGCCGACGTTGCAGAG
This sequence comes from Pestalotiopsis sp. DP-2020a, assembly GCA_018115615.1. NCBI lineage: Eukaryota > Fungi > Ascomycota > Sordariomycetes > Amphisphaeriales > Sporocadaceae > Pestalotiopsis > Pestalotiopsis sp. DP-2020a. The sequence goes on along the minus strand of JACVEI010000077.1, from coordinate 339,233 downwards.
GCTGTCGACCGCCACACTGTGGCCATCCGGAACCGAGCCAGCTCCATCTACAAGGAGTCGGGCATCACCGAGGTGACCCACGCGACCAGGGAAAACCTCTCCACGGTCAACGCCATCATGGCGATCGTCTCAGTGTTCGAGCTCTACTTCTTGCGCCCCGAAGTCCTGCCCGACCGCTATGCCTTCACCATCCCTGCCATCAGCTTCCTGGGAACCAATGACCGCCCCGTCCACGTCGCCGACTTGTTCTTGCTGCTCACCTCTTCATTCTGGTCCCCTACGCTCACCTGGCTGCTCACCAGCACCGTCTTGCCCACTCTTGCTGGCTACTTCTTCAACCTGTCGGCAGCCAACCAGCCAACCCGCCGTGTAACTCGAAACACCAACCCCACCCCTGACTACGTCGTGGATCCTCTGACCTTCAGCATCGTCAAGGCTTTGATGTCGTTTGTTGTATACGGTCAGGGGGTCACATTCGGTGGCTGGCTCAGCGAGGAGTCCATCGCGCGCATCAATGGATCCGTCTATGGTGGCTACAAGGGCATCTTAACTGGCACAGCTGTAACTGCTCTCCTGAGCATCTACGACGCCGTGCTCAAGAAGTAAAGCCTGGCTATGAAACGACGTGTTCCAGTTGAGCCAGGACTCGCTGACGAGCACATTGGATCACGCAAACACGCGCAACAGATTTTGCACATATTCATCAGTCCGTTCAAAGCGGGCAAATTCTTGGATTATCGGGCTGTCTTGAAGATGCTGTTATATATATACTCTTCTATCGAAGCTGGCGTTGAACGGTGTTGCGGGCGTTGTTTGATATTTCGGATTCTTCCGCCTGATACCTGCCTCTTCATTTTAGGCGATTCCCTGCCGTTGGGTTCTCTTCACCCAGGGTGTTCACTTGCGCCTTTTTGTCGCATTGTTTAGCAAACTTTTTATCTTTTTTTGGAGAAACGATATGATGATGATGGTGTTGCTGTGTGCAGCTTTCACATGTTGGGCATCGCGGGCTATCGTGCGTCCATTATGCAGCGTATGTATTAGCGATGGGAGGTCTGGGAGGAGTTGAAGAATGGAGAAAACGGTGTTTGAGCTGCGTACGAATGGCATGTCTCTGGCGGGAAGTAGTCGTCTCTTGCAGCGTTCTTTTGATCGCGATCAGCATGGTCACGATGCATACGATATTGGATTGTACAGGGTTTTGTTGAATGATTGAATATATTCTTGATGTTACTGTTTGCCTTGACTCTTGTCGCTCTATGATGGATCACCAAGTACCTGGCTCTTCTCATTTTGGAATGCCCACCGTGGATACGACCTTGACTAGAAGATACTTAGCATAACAACCGAGTGTCCAAATCAGTAGTCATCGGAGGATTATAATAACCATGAAGCCCAATCATAAACGAGAGTTTCTTGGCGTTCCAGCTATTTTACTACACTCAAATTGCCGACTTGTCATCCATGACAGCTGACAACGATTGCGGCAATGCCGATTGCGATCCTGGCGATGGATATCAAAAGTCAGCGATATTCGTACAAGCAGAGGTAGGCAGCCTCGCGCCGACGGTTCGACAGTTGGGTCAACCCGTGATGGTAATTCCCTTCGTGAGGGTTAAAATTGCAGTGCAATAAAAGCCGGGCGGCGTCTAATGCACGTTTGATGCACTCCAGCCAAACCGAGCCATTGAGAACAAGAATATCCGCTGCAGGCGCATGTGTAAAAACATGGGGGGGGTGGGCCACTACGACATCTCGTTCACTCCGTGAGGTCCAAAATTGCATTGCAGACAGGTCAATGCTTCCAGCTATGACTATACTGGCCCGTGGTGAGTTTCCATCTCGAATCCCTGCCAGGCATCTTCTCAACACCATGTAGCCTGCTCCGCCTTCGTCGAAAGTGTATCCCCGAGGCAAATCACGGCGGCGCGCGGCTGGGCGATGCGTACGATCACCCGGCTTAGTTGCCAGGCCTGACAACCAGCAGCGGATGAGATGGCTTAGTATGTTGTCTATTTCGATTTCCCGTTGCGAAATCCGTCTGGAAATGTCAGAAACAAAATCTCGTGTCTTCGGAACTATTCTGAGTCCTGGCCTCGGTTGCTTCAAAGGGTGATAGTGATGCCATGACCCAACTCACACGCCAGGGCTGAGGTTCACGATGGCTTCTCTGCTGGACATGTACTTCGCGAACTATAGATGTTATGACCGAAACGTTAAGTCGTCCCATAACAGTCATTTTTATCAAGCTATCAACACCATTGATGCCAAGGTAACATTGTCTTGATGTTAAATTCTTTTGTTCATTTCCTGTCTGTCTTCTAAAACTCAACAAAAAGCAGGAAAGGCCGTTTGAGGCCTAGCATATGTTTCACCTTCTGCATTGTGATCTCTGCTCCCATATATACACATACAACGAACAAACATAATCTCTACAATGAGAACCTAGAACGCCGTCGCTCCTCTTTCGGCCATCTTTGCAAGCCTTTGCCTATGTGATGACCCACCATCAAATTGACAGACTCGTGCTTTTTTCATGCCGTGTCGAATCCTGTCGATGGGTTTTGTATCAGAATTATATGGTTGGCAATTCTGAAATGCCTGATGCCTTTGGATAAAATGATTCCTAGCCTGCCGCTATGTGAACGCCGCCCTCTTCATGCAGTGAAGAGGGGAAAATGAAGAACTGTTCCAGTACGCCGCCAGTACTCGGTACTGGAGAAATGATGGTGATGGGTATGCACACCCAAAGGGTGGGAGGTGGGATTCCCAGGACCCTAGTTCGCTCCGGTCTCTTGGCAACACTGTCATGATCGCCGTCTCGGGTGTCGAACTGTTCTGAGATCTTGCTCTATCTATATCCGAGCAACAAAGGAAAGATCTTCTTGTGAAGGAAAGAGCTTAGAGACATCGTCTAGCTATCCCACTCGGCTGGGTTTTCCCACTTGATAGGATGTACCAGCATGCTGCGCAGACAGAGTCTTCCAGAGGTCTCCTCGTTGGCTTCCTCGGCGCGTCCACCTCTAATGGAACCCTCGCCGGCTCGGCCTCCGCCATCGCCACGGCCGTCGTACTGTGCGTAACCAAGCCACCTGCGCCATAAGAGACCGGCAAACTCGCTGTTGTAGTACCACGAAGTACCCTTGTGGTTGTGCTCGTTGGTGATATCGAACGGGCTTCCATGACCACTGGAAGTGTGGTCACGGCCACCATTGAAGTTCTCTTCAATGGCTTCGACCGGCCACGCACGATCCAGATACACGGGATGAGGTGCATAGACAGCCTTGAGGCCGTGGTGAAGAGCCATGGAAGGTGGGAACATCTCGCTGAACATGCTGTGGTGTAGACGCCATGTTTCCTCATGCATGACACTAAGCAGGCGACGAGACAGACGAGAAGCAGTGACGATGGCGCAACGACGCGGCGGCTGCTGAGCCTTTTGGTTGTAGCCGCTCGCATCACTAGCAAAGACCCAGCCAGACTCGTTGGTGTCGAAAAGAGGGTTGAGAGTGATGAGATCTGCGTCCTCGCCCACGCCACACTGGCTCATATCGCTACCCGTGGAACAGCTGGTGGGCATGAAGCCTTCCTCTCCGTTTTGCAAATTCGTCTTGCCAGCGAAGATTACGGGTCCGAGAACGCCTCGGCGGCCTGCAGCTCGAGTCTCGTGGTCGACGATCTCAGTGAAGTTCTCCCAGGTACCGTGCATCTCAGGAATATAGTACTTGCTAGCACGCTCCCACATGCCAATGCGGCTTTGCTTCGCACCCCACTTGCCGAGCTTATCGAACAGCTCGTAGTAGGATCCAACCCAACGCATATCCATCTCCCAGTTCCAGAAGTGTGCGTATTCTGGGTGCATGTTGGCGAAATGCTGGAGAGGCATGTGGGCACTGCGGTACACGCCGTGGATGTCGCCGTTGCTGGGGTTCTCGAACGCGTCTCCAAAGTTACCCGGATAGTAAAGCTTCATCTGAGGCTCTGACCAGAGAGTGCATAGACCATGGAACTCCTTAGGAACGCTGGCGTCAAGCACTTTCTGAGCCGTCTCGGGGTCTGCCCAGATGGGTAGATCAGGTTCGCGGACGTGCAGCAGGAAATGCACGTCGTATTCGCCTCCGGATCGCAAGTTGAGTTCGGTGATCATGGCACGGAAGTTGAGAAGAGCGTGAGCTGTCCACTTGAAGCCAACGTACGTGCGAATGACGACTGCTGTGCGGTCAATCTTCTTCAGGCCCTTCTTTGCCTCTTCGGCGTCTCGTGTTTCGTTTCCAGTGTTGAAGCGGTCCTCGTTGGATCTGAAGCATCGCTCCTGAGCACCTGCCCAGTCCATGCCGTCCCAGTCAATCTGGCCGTTCTTCTCCCAAACGGTGCGGCTACCTTCATTTTCGGTGTCAGTGCCTTCGCCTGTGCCTCCTTGCTGGACAGAGTATCCGAGACCGTAAGCACCATAGCGACCGAATCGATCAAAGCAAACATCCTCTCGGATTCCGAACAAGTCGTAGGAACCAATCGCTGGTTTGGCTTGGCCCTGAGGAACACCGTCGTAGGCGTAGACATCAGGAGCCGGGATTGTCTTTTCAGAATCGAGGTAGCATTTGTTGACCTTGTGGTAGCTGTTCTTGTACTCGCTAGAGTCGTACTTTGGGTGGGGACTGTATGGCGATGGTGTTGGGAGAGCCGTGTTGTGCACAGAAGCCACTGAAATGGTGGGCGATGGGTGGTCGTATGGTACCGGGTACTCGGGCTTGTACTGAGAGAACGACACCAGCGATCGCAAGCCGTTGAAGTATCCGTCCAGACTAGTTGCCGTTAGTTGAGGCGTTCAAATGCACCTGGCAGGCATCCGACTTACTGTTCGTAGTCAAGCCAATGAGGCCCATTGGGCTTCGGCTTGTTCTTACCCTTGCCCTTGGGCTTCTGCTTGTTGGAGTCCTTGGATTCCTTGGAAGACTCCTCTGAATCGTCCTTGGACTCGTCTTTCGATTCATCCTTGGATTCGTCCTTTGACTTGTCCTTCGAATTGGCCTTGGAATCATCCTTGGAATCGTCCTTTGAAGATTTGGACTTGTCTTCCTCGGAAGTCTCTTTGCTCGACTTGTCAGATGACTTCTCCTCGCTGCTTTCCATGACTTGTTGGCCATCTTCTCTCTCCTGGCTAGACTGCTTCACGAGTTTATCAACCGTGTCTTCGAGATTGTGCGGGAGCTTGTCTTGCGGCACATCGATCGAGCCCATCTGCACGAGGTCCAAGACATTCCTGCTGTGGTAGCTGCGGTTGTAGAAGGTGAAAGAAAGGACAACGATCACGAGAATGGTCCATATCACCACTCTCCTGTATAAACAGTGTCCAAGCAGGGTCCTGACCCGAAGCTTGGGCTGTGGTTTGTTTGAAATGGGCAAGAAAAGTTCCCCTTTTCGCCCCATGATGTCTGATTTCTCGAGTCGAAACTCTGACTGATATGATATTGAAAAGCGATTCGGCGTGCAAAAAAGTGGCCGCTACCAGTCCGATCTGAAGCCTCCAACGGCAAGCCGTGAGATGTTTAGATGATTGCTATAGTCGACACCATCTGAAGCTTATACGGCTATTGTGGCGCGCTTGTGGTAGCAAAGCTACACTGGCTCCGATGGACTTTCGAGGCTTCGAGAACCGCGTGCGCCAAGACAAAAACCGTTATGCGGATCCCGAGTTAATAGTCGAGATCTGTAGTACAAACAAGCGTGGTACTGCCTGCAGATAGATATCCTCCGGGAGAATGTCGATTAGGACCGGGATGCTACGACAAAACAGTCGAAAAAAGGCGATCCGGTAAGAGAGTGTACAAAAAAACAAGAAAGATGAACAAGTGAAGGGTGACGCAGAAATAATCTGGTGCCTGCGTATTTTGAAACAGGATTGGTCGAGAGAGGGAAAGAGCTCTCTTTGGCGGGGGTGGTTGAAAGTTGAGGAAGGAAGGAGGGACCGGTGGTGTGTGTAAGTCTCGGTTGTGCTTCTTTTTTGTCCAACACGTTGCACGAACAAGAGAGGCGAATCGGCAACAGAGCAGATCCCGGGGAGCCAAGAAAACGTGCGGATTAAGAAAACAACAGAGCTCGAGATCCTCAATGGCTGTGCACAGCACCAGGTTTGTATGGAGACGGGTTCTTGGTCGTCGTAGGTAGAGAGAGGCGACGAGAAGAGTGCCAATGCCCAGACAAAACCGGAAACCGGGCGAGTGTGGGTTTACATCTGATGTTCCCAAACGGACGGAGGCTTTCTATTCTTATTCCTCGTCCATGTACGATATGTACCGCGACTATCAACGTGCGGGATGGGCAGAGTAGTAGGGAGAGGTACCTTGGTTACGGCACGGATGGAGTCGAGTAACAGGGACGAGGGATCGGACTGAATCATAGTTACCACCGAATGGGTGGGAGAGTCTATACATGGGCATGTACATTACGCAGCTACACAGTTTCAGAAGACCTGGATAGTCCGCCGGTGAGGATATGTACATGTTGTACATACATTACATGGACGCGCACCGAAATGACGAGCTGAGCAGAATTACGGGGACCAGACATTGGATCAACTCTCGACCCCTGGGGTTTCCATCTCTCCTTTGGGGGGGCCAGGGACTCGCTCGGAGCTAACAAACTTGCAGGCTTGCAGGGCGGTTTTGGTTGGGGGTTGCAAGACCACTACCGACAAGCACTACTATCGGTCAAAAAGGCGGCGTTTGTGCTCGAAGGGGCCGGATGGGGGCAAGACTGTTTTTCTTGCCTCCTCTTTCTTTTTGTCTACACTTGCACCGCACGCTGCACTGCAGGCGTCCGACTGGCTCCAGCTTGACTCTGGTTGTTGGACCGATCAAGCAGCTCCCCGGTCGTTATCAATGCGTCGTACCTTATTGAGACGTGTCGTTGTTTTCTGCTGGATTGAGAAAGCACCGGCCAAGGAAACGTGCTTGCGCGGTGGCTACATTCCCCAAGATGGGCAGAGCCATTGCAAGTGGACCAAGACTCTCAGGCTTCAGCAAGGCGGCGGAGCCTGCTGCTACATTGTAATATTGTATTGAGAGCGCCCAAAAGGTTGGTTGTATATCTGTCGTAATAGTCGTACCTATCGTGGGGCTTTTGGCGCGCTTCGAATAGCGGAGCCCACCCCGGCTTGGCACCCTGCTTGTCACCCTGCTGCTTGCTGCACAGTAAAAAGGCCTCGTCACCTACTGCCTTTGGGGGTCTAGATCCGCTACAGTCACCAACCAAACAGCTCTCCAGCTCTCTACATGGGACGCCCTAAACCAGGTCTGGGGCTTCCAGCGCGTGGTTTCGGTAGTGGCAATGGGACGCTTGAAACAAAAGAGCAACCGACGACGATACGATTTCTGAGAATCTAGTTTCGCTTACTGATCCTTTTTTGACCAGTCCAATCAGTCCATTCTCGCACGCATCTTTCTATTTCCATCGACCGACTCCACGCCAGATGCCACGCAATTCCAGAAAGGCAGAAGGAAGAACGAGACGCTCGAGAGGCTGGAAGTCGTCGACATTAAGGTGCTGATCTTACATAACAAGCCGAGACAGATTCCTTTTGACGAATGGAAGGAATATTTGTAGTGTACCACACCGAGGCTGCCGATCAATCTTTACTGTCCAACACGTCTGCGACCCGCCCACGGTTGGCTGACTCGAATTTCGTCTCAGCCAACAGCCAACGACGGCACATCCAGTTGAGCCTCCACGGCGCCAAGGAGTGATGGACAGGGGATAATTCAGAGGCCCTGGTCAGCGTCATTGCACGGAAGTGCGCCCGCCAGTGTCCGACCCTGGCACCCTCGACACCCTCTGAGGAATATCCAACGGTCGGGGCTGATATGCGGGAAAGCTGTTGGCTGCAAGGCCACTGCACTGCCAAGGCATGATGGGAAGATCGACGTCCCCTACAGATCGACGCTCGGCGCTCTGACTGCACTCTTAACTCGCAGAAAACACCGAGTCGGCGGCAGTAGCGGCCGGGGGTCTTTTAGCGATACGCCCGGCAGCCCATTTGAGCTAGCCCCTGAAAACCCGCTGACGGAAAGAGAACAGAGAGGAAGAAGAAAAAAGCGGGCAGCACGAATGTGAAACACTTATTCCCAGTGGCCTGGTTATTCTTCCATATGGTTGCTTCCCATCACAATTTCGTTCCTTCGAATAGTGCCTACTATTCCCGCCCGAGAAAGCACGGGGACTCGGGAGCAGAGTCTCGCCATCAATAGTGTCAGACATACACATGATCCTGCTCGAAGAGCAGCATCGTACCCACGCCCGCCACGCCGGGACTTGTTTATCAGCGCGCCAGAGGACAATGCAGCCGACGGTGCATTGCCTTGAGCGCTTCCCATGAACTTGCAGGTCCCGTATTGACAGGAAAGGCAAGAGATCGAAGGCTGGCTGGAGCCAAGAAGGCTTGCACCGAGACCCGAGCGACGAGAACGAGCCCCCCAGTCCCAGTCGGACATGTGAACATTCGGTTAAGCTCGTCCAATATCTTCCCCCGGTACTGCAAATAACCTTGAACTTTCTTCAATATATTGTCCCACTCAAAGTCTTGTTTGCGGCTACCCGTTCTGAAATCCAAAGGAGGTATACCCCCGCCCATTTTCATGGGTGTCGATAAGCATCAATAGAATATCCATCATCACGTCATTCCGCCAAATCGAATGGATCCCTTTTCAAATGAGTCGTCCTGTTCTGCCAGACCTACCGATTGAGACGAGTGCCGAGTTCATCTGATGAACGGCTCTTGTGTTCCCCAGAGAGATGCTATCGAGATGCTATCATCTGAACGCCAAGACGTGCCACAAAATAGGCAACTCATGTCAACTCTAATTATTGATATGTTGGACATCAAGCTCGACCGGGTGGAACTCGTACACAGAGAGCCACTACCGTCGTACTCGGCGGTCCGTCCGGCGGCACTGAAGTCGGGCCTGGGCCCCAGAAATGCCATTCATTTTTACATATGACGGGTGGTGCAAGATCAAAATTTTGCCTCGTCACTCTGCTTGTCTTGTCAACCACTGCTGATGTCTCAGCAAACACGTACCCGACGTACGAGGTGTTGCACTGACATATCCTTCGTAAGACCAACCGAGTACGGGGTATAAACAATCACGTCAAAAAGTGGCCCGCCCAGTCGGCTGAGCGAGGGACGCAACACGGATCCGATATTGGCAGTTTCCATGATTGTTTCCGATATGACACTACAGAGTATTGGCAGAGGTGAACCTACATGGTCCAGCCTTTCTTTTTATTTTCCCCACCATGCTTCTACCAGCGACCAAAGCTACTTTGGGAAGCAGATGTGTCACAGCATTTGCGACTTGAGCAATTCTAGAATTTTGATCAGGCAATTGTTGGACTAGTGCTCAGTCACATTCAGCCATCTTGTCTGCTCGTTCTTGAAAGTCAAATCGATCCTGCATCAGATATGGATATGCCGTCTATTCTTACTGTTTTGAAGCTTTCATAGTTTGGTATCTTATTAGCCCTCCCGAGCGGCACCTTATTTGGCAGAGAGGCGGCTCTCCGTCAATCTAGCGCCCGCTTATCGTCTTGCCGTGTCTAAGTTGGGAGTTGCAATAGTGACAACCCCGTGCGCAGGTTCCTTATCCAGGCAGGTATTATTCGTCCGGTCCGGTGTTTGAATACCTGCCTCAGCTGCGTGCTTCTCCGATAATTGGAGGCTGAACCAGAAACTCACCGCAACGTCTGTCTACATCGCTGGATTGACTCTCAAGATCGTCTAGTCGCTGGCATAGGGGTTGTGAGCGGAAGTGATCATCATCTGCCATGTCAGATTTTGGCTTTTGGTCCATCAAACGGCCTCAGCTTCGAGCGCGGAATCCCACGGGAGATGGGCCGGCCGGCATTACCGATATCATATTCTACAGATCGGCCACGCGACATGCGGATGAACCATTGTTGCCAGCGCAATAGTGTTGCGCGGTAGTGTACCTTTTCCTCTTTTGTTCTCCTATTTCCTTCATCGCGATCGCCGAGACTGCCTCTTCGTCCCGTTCCCAAATTCGTTTCAGCAACCTTGCACGGCCAGCCAATATCACCATACGGGGGAAATCCAGCAAAATGACGCAATTGCTATACACACACAGTGATTGCACCTCGTATTACAACTGCGCTGCATAGGGCAAGGCCGTCAAGGATCATGCAATGAGTAGGATCGCATAGGATGCGCCCGCTGGGTCTGCTGCTTGTTCTTAATGTTGGCTGTCGGCTCGCCTTGGGCTTGGCATCTACACTATTCGGATCGTCAGAGTGTGTGGAGGAGCGCGCTGAGGCTGTGCGCCGAGCGCGCATCTCGGGTCGTAGATCCCGTCTGATAATCTGATCAATGCGACAGGGCGCCCGGCACATCACAGAGAAAGCAAAGAAAAGGCGAACTGTTCTGGCTGTTTGACAAGTTGGGTTGAGTTACGGGCTGGTCGGTCCAACGTTGCGATAGTGAGACGGCACACGCGCCAGCGAACTGTCCGCATTGTCGTACCGAGCGGCCTTTTGTTTCAAAGACACCGAGCCAATTTGTCAACATCATCTTTCGTCAGGGTTCGTCTGGCAATTCAGAAAAGAAAAGACAAAAGTTTGCCAGTCGAAGATTTCTTTGACTGCCCTCCAAAACTGCCGACTCTGCTCACAAGACACTGGGTGTTTTGCAGCTTGTCTGGGCAGAAAGACGCGGTTTTGGTCTTCTCCTATTCCTGCCACCCGCCACACATGGGACAATGATCTGCAGAGGTCTGTGGCAGGGGGTTTCGCGACAGCAAGGCAAGGCAAGGCAACTCCAGACTTTCTGGCCGTGCCGCGGGTGGATTTTGTCGCGAACAATTACAAGAAGTCACCAGCAGCGCGCCTTGGTCCATTGCGTCACTACGTTGCGCTCAAAGGTGACCTTTTAAAATACGTGTTTCGCCCGAGCCCAGTTGGCGAACCGTCCCCGTCGCGCGACGAACAACAACATTTGTTACCTGCTACACTTTGAAGAGAGAAGCTCTTTGTGCGCCCCGCGCTAGTAGGGCATTCGTTTTGGAGGTGCACGACCACCTAAACGCAGTAACGCGACACCCGCACCGACTAACGTGCCCTAGCACCAATTTTGGTCGTGTATTTTGTATATTTTCCTTGTTGCCGTTGCTGACGCTTTCCAAGCACAAAGAAAGCCGTCTGGATTATAATCCATGCCCTCGGCCACGTGGTGACCTCGTCTCAGATGTGGTGTCGGGTAAATTTGGGCTTTGCTGTCGCCGTCGGCTGAGTCGGAGGCTTATTGATGGGAATTGAATCCGACCACAGGGTATGCGCGTACTGCCACGAATACAAGGTGGTACCAGTAATTAATCGGATTGCCCAATGCGGTACTGTATGGGTAGAGAGGTATTATACTGGTGGTTCAACTATAATTTCTCCGTTTTATTCTTGTCCTCTCCCCACAGGTCAATGCTAAATTTACTGCTTGTTCTGTCAAACAATTCAGGTCAAAGCTGCGCCGAGCGAAAGCGAAATACTTTGTCGTGCTGGGTTGTACCGTCCAGAGAGATGTAACAAGAAAAGTCGCCGCCGAAACGGGCTCTCCACTTTTTCTCTTTGTCAGTGTATACCTACATACTTCTAGAGCCGAGCTTGCGAGCGCCGACTTGATTAAGGTCTTTTGGTTTCACGATATCATGTTTCATTGTTGCAGACATTATCCCAGCCGCGTCAACAGGCTGATCTAGACTTTTCTGAACCTGGGCCTCTCTCGACCGAATAAAATAGTGTAGACACGCAAACGCTCTGATCTAGCATGTAGTATCGGCTGAAAGGGCCCAGGCTGCGCTGACTGTTCTGGACGAGGGTCATCCTGGGGAAGGTCTCCCGGTGTGCCGACGCGTGTCGAGCCGGCTGCCGAGATCATCGTCCTGGAGGATGGCAGGATGTTGTCTGAGCTCAAGGTGTGAATACGTATCTTGAATAATCACGTGCAGATATTGCTTCTCACAACTGTGTGCATATGGGTGGTGTTCGACTCGAGTATGATGTTTAGGTTCTCTTTTTATAGCGAGAGTATCGTGTAATATGCGTACCAGTACCAGGAGACAGAAGGAAGGTGTAGTGAACGTAAATCATATTTGTGAAATCCATGTAGAGAGCACATGTTGTTTTCTCTTTAATTTCGCAAATATAATATTTTTTTTAGAAAAAAGATTTTATATTCGGAGAAATTTCAAAGAAAGAAAATGCGAAAAAGTCGTTTTGAGATATCTTTTTGCCTTAGCTCTGTAAAGCAATTTCAACAAGTGCTTGTATTATTGCTTTCGCAGATTTGTCTGAGCACGGAGACTTTTATTTAATCACTGTATCAATAACTTATTTTGAGAAATAAACTTGTGGAATCTGAGATGGTATATAAGGGCATTTAAATAGTTCTGGAAATTCGATCTATTCCAAGCTAACAATCCTCTACCACGGAAATTTATCTGACTCCCGGTATATCAAACCTCTTCTTTATTTTGTCTCGTCGCCGTCACCGGTATCGCCACCTTGGCCTCCGCGCTGCCACTTGAAGCAGCGACCTCGGCGAGCTGCCGCCGCGCCGCCTCCCGCTGCTTCAGCCTCGCGGCCCTCTTCTTGCCGTCGATGGACTCCCTCCACCGGCGGCCCCAGGTGATGGTGGCGAGGATGCACAGGCAGCCGACGATCATGAAGACGCAGCTGATGGTGCTGAACCAGCCGACGCCGATGGCGTTGATGGCGGGCAGGACGGCGCCGGTCGACGCGCACGCGAACAGGTAGCGCAGCACGTAGTTGCCGGCCACGACCTCGCCCGAGCTCTTGGGCATGACGTCCAGGCAGTACGTGTTGAGGCTCGGGAAGCAGAAGAGCTGCGCGAAGCCCTGCAGGAACAGGATCACCACCGCCAGCGGGATCCCGCCCCGGTCGAACTTGATCGTCCACCCGTACACCAGCATGCACGCCGCGATGAAGGCCATGAATGGCATCGCCGAGTACAGCCGGTCCTCGGGTATACGCACCCCGCGCTTCTTGATGTATCGCCGCACCATGTAGTCGGCATATCTATACAACATGTGTCAGTCATTTATCTTTCTGAGCTTGTATGACAGTAGCCTAGCATGTTTGATGTCTCGGGATGTACAGTGGGCAAAGCCGTGCCCGGGTCGCATGAAAGACTTGCCAGGGGAGGAAGAAACAGCCCAAGAACTTACCTTCCGCCAAAGAATGTGCCGAGTAGATAGCCGACGCCCGGCGCCAAGTAGAACAGACCGCCTTGGAGCGGCGTCGTCAAGCTGAATCGAGGGTTCAAGACGTATCGGATTGCGGCGAGGATGCTGTACATATTCCAGAGGAGAGCCGAGCTGGCAAGTGCTGCGAGAAACAGATTCGGATACTCATACAAGCGAATCACGCGCCACGGGTTTACCATGGAAGCCAGTGTTCTTGCTTTCTCCTTTCCAGAAAAGCCAACCAGGTCGTCGATTTTCTTGTGGAAAATAGTCTCGGGCAGCAGGAAGAAAGTGCCGACTACAGCGATAGCGGCAAGGCCAGTCTGCAGCCAGAAGATCACGCGCCTAGATCCAAAATTAGATTGAGTCCTATGTGCTTGCGATGATATCCTTTCGCAAAGACTGCTCATGCCAAAGGCTCAGGTCGGATACTCACCATGTTGTATAAGTCACAATGATGCCACCCAAGAATGGCCCAAAGGCCGGGCCAATCAATGTGCCGGACAAAAACCATCCCAGTGCTGTAGCACGCTCCGTAGGTCTGTATATATCACTGCATGAAGTATTAGCATAAATCCCCAGTCTGCAAGATCCTTTGATGCTCACCCTATCACCGAAGAGCCAACAAGAATGAATGATGTTCCCTCAAATGCGCTGAGAATGCGAAAGACGAAGAAGGCCGCCAGGTTCGGCGCAAGAGCCGTTCCAATAGAGCAAGCGAGAAAGGCGATTGCAGTTACAATGGTCACCTTTAAAATCACTTGTATTAGTATACAACATCAATAGCCACTTATTCAGATGAAAAGGATGCTTACCCATCTTCTGCCATAGACTTGACTCATGGGACCCCAGAACATAGGCGAGAGCCCCATGAACAACATGTACATTGCATTCGATATATTAATGATAGATCCAGTCGTTTGGAACTCTTGAGCAACCTCGGGACTTGCAGCCAGTACGGATGTGCTCGAGATGGGAGCCAGGAAGGAGCAGAAACTAAGCAGGCCAACAATGATTCTCTTTCGATGAGCTGGCAGCCTGTCATAGATCTCGTCTGGAATCTCGACCACGGTGGAGGCTTGGTCTACGGGGACGTCTGGTCCCATGGACTGGTGCGTCGAGTATCTTTCGAGCCCTTCGCCGTCTGCGTCGTGCCCAGACGAATCCGAATCATCATGTGAGTGAATGGCAATGCTGTTCTCTCGTATGCTCCGAGTACGGACGCTATTTAGGCGTGAGCCGCTGCCCTCTTTTTCTGCAGACATCGGGATTTGTGTTAAAAGAGTTTATTGATAGGGTAGTGACAAGTCGAAATTCATAGACATGGCATCCTGGAAACATGAAAGTCCAATGTCAAAACAGGAGCGAGAGATCAACAATGGAGTCTCTGCAGTAGAACAGATTGAAGTTCGGATTGTACGCGCTTGATGAACATGAATTTGTCCTCAAGAAATGCGAACAATTGGCAGAGATCAGAAAGATAGTGACTCAAATTGAAAGAGAGAAAACTGCAGGCACGGAGATGCGACTCGGAATCAAGGTTGTCACCACCCACTTTCTTTGCGCCTGAACGTCTGGGATCATTGCCCAGTGACTCCACACGAAAGAGCGGCTTCCAAAGCTTGGCCGAGCATCGGTGGCTAGTACCGCGCTGACTTTGCCTCGATAGGGAAAGAAGTTTTAAAGAATAACCGTAATGTGAACGGCAAGATCGGCAATGGCCCGAGAGCCAATCTCCGGTACCTGAGGATTTGGAAAACTTCCAATAAATACCCTGCCAAGTCGATGATCAATTCTTTGATCCCTTCATTTTAAGAATTGGAAACATGAACACATTGATTTTGAAGAGAAACCAACACTCTTGAGCGAGACGCGACGAAAATGAGGGAAATGGCGAAAAGGTGCTCGATTTATTATTTATTCCCGAGCCGATATCCGCAACCGGCTCCAGACTCCTGAACCGGAGAGCATCCGATAGACAATGACGCAGGGCCGGAGCGGGAACGGCAGAAGACCGCGAATTGGATCCAGTGAAGCGGAGGCCCCATCGCGGAAGGGCTGCAAGTTGATAATGTCGTATTCCGGAGCCAATCAGCCATCTCAAACACTTTACCTGTTACGCTTTGTGCCACATTCCAAAGACTTTGGCTTATTATGTAAGGTACTATAGTCGACGGCTCGCCATGGAGTTGTGTGGTTGGCTACGGCTCTTTGCCGTGGGGCATATTGGAATGCCTTCATTCGGCACTGAATTTTCGGCGTGCATGCCGAGACCGTGCCAAAGCGTGCCTCAGTTGTCAGTGAACCAGTGTCTAGCTCAATGTACGAACCATTTCTCGCCGAATAAGCATCGCAAAGAATCGATAGATAGTGGACTTTCTGCCATGTCATAGGGAGCCCACTTTCCGTGCGACCTCTCTTTGCTCAGAGGATGGTCAATGATGCAGGCCAGGGGAATTATTCGCTGTGCTGGAGTCATCGCAAGATTGTGGGCGAGTGTCGGTAGGCAAAAGCGCACTGCATCTTCCGAGCGCCTCCCATGGCTCGCAAGGAAAAGTCTCCTCGGAAAGGCGAAGCATTGTGTTGGATTGGAGAATCCGAGCTTGAAGTCCAGCTACTATTGCGAGCACAGGTGCATGAGGTGTATGCAGCAGAGGTGCAGGGAATTTGAGATGGTCATGATGCTTGATGCGTCGCTTGGCTGGTTCCTCGTTGGAGCTTGAAACCAAAATCGTGCACTCCTTCGCCAGCTGTCAGAAAAAGTGGCGGGTGTGGCTAGTGGGTTGTGGCTCTTCCCCTCGTTGACAAATTTTGGCGGGTCTGATTCTTGGTAGGCGAAATCGAGCCCTAGCTCTGCCACACAGCCCGAACCGAATTCCCAAATTCTAGCGGGACTTGAACGGACCTTCGAAAAATCTCATCATCACCCAACGACCCGACCACCACCCAACACAGAGCAGCAACCCGGTAAAAGCTGTCAAAATGGTACGTATGCACTGAGTTTTGGTATTGGAGAAGAGGAGGAATGCTGTCACGACGACCTGGACGCGCTTTAGGAGGATTGCGATGCGATACGACTGGGGCGACGAAATAAACGACTGCCGACCGAAACGCAAAATTATCGAGCAACACCAAATCATGATTTCAGCTCTCAGGAGTCGCCCATTACCCAGAATCGATCAGCCGACCGCCGCCAGTCGCCATGGTTTTGCGCAGGATGATTTTCGAACGGAATGAGGGGCATGGGAGATGCATGACACTTTCTTCAAGTGGCAGAAGGCTAACCACAGTCTTCAAACACAGGTCAACATTCCCAAGACCCGTAAGACCTACTGCAAGGGCAAGGAGTGCAAGAAGCACACCCAGCACAAGGTCACTCAGTACAAGGCTGGCAAGGTTAGTTGAAGCCAACAACTGCATGTCGCGCTCCACGGTCCGAGGACATCCGCGACGGCAAGCCGAACTACGATCCTAACTTTGGCAACTACAGGCCTCGCTTTTCGCCCAGGGAAAGCGCAGATACGACCGCAAGCAGTCCGGTTATGGTGGTCAGACCAAGCCTGTCTTCCACAAGAAGGCTAAGACCACAAAGAAGGTTGTGCTGAGATTGGAGTGCGTTGCCTGCAAGACCAAGATGCAGCTCGCCCTGAAGCGCTGCAAGCACTTCGAGCTTGGGTATGTCCCCGAAAGCGCAGTCCGCTCGAAACCATCGCATGCTAACGAATTGACAGTGGTGACAAGAAGACCAAGGGTGCTGCTCTGGTGTTCTAAATGTTGTCAATGTTACTCGATCTCTCACGTTTTTCACATTTCCGGTACATGGCATCAGGGTGGTTTCTCATGAAAGGGCACACTGGCGACAGGAGTCTTGATCTTCTTCGGCTGAGGAGCCGGGTATAGCAAGGAATAGGTTGAAAATAAATACCGATACGAGTCTTTGCTGCTGAGCACCAACAACACACGTCCGATCCGATGCATGTGAGGGGTCTCCGACCAGTGATGAAATGGCAAGGGTTATGGTGGCAATGGGCAATGGGCTATGGGCTATGGCCAATTCAAAGCTTGTCTCGCCCACAGGTGGGAGGACTGAATGGCGATTCTGATTTGTGCTGTGGCACCACATGGTGTTTGACTTCACATCTAGACGTGGATGAAGATACCACCACTCTACCAAATCAGCTTGATGTTCGATTTCTGCATAGTATGCAGCAGCTGTGCTTCCGTTCTTGAACTCGTAGAGAACCAGGACACATCAAGATGGAGATTGATGTCTTTTTGATAATTCTACCAGCTGCGACAACGATCACGTTCGAACGCGACCAGCCAGTCTGGTGGTCTGGGTCTTCGCATACGGGACCAGCGAATTCTCGCTGCCCCCTGCGCATCTGTGGTTACGAGTATCTAGCTGGCCTGATTCTAAGATATTTATAGGAGTCTATTCGTCTAAGAGTTCAACAACTCCTCGCTCTTGGTACTGATCTGTCTTGTCGTGATATCTACCTAGAAGCCTTCGCCTGTCATCACCGTTCGCCCTCCACCATACCACAAGGTCCCGACACGGACGTCGAGGCCTCTCTCCTGGCCGACAACCCACTCCCCGACGAGGTCGCTGTCCTCGCGATCCCAGACCTCCGTTTCCAGCCATCGGTTGATCTCGTCAATGGTGTCGACCCATTTCTTGCGCTGCTCGGGCGTCGCGTGGTCCTCTTCGCCGAGGTACCGGCCCAGGGTGATATGCGCGCTGGGAACGACGTAGCGGGAATCGATGGTGATGCCGGCGTTCTTGGCCAGCTCCCACATGTCGCGCCTGAGGTGGTGATACGTGTACTGGTCGCTCTGCTCGACGGCCTCGCCGTCGTCCACCGCGGCGGACAGTGGGGAGAGGGCCGCCTCGCCGCTGGCGGGCAGGAACGAGACGGCAAAGGCCGACAGGTCGTACGAGATGACCGGCTTGACGAGTCGCGCCCGGTGCCGGAAGGTGTAGTTGGCCACGGTGGGTATGACGGGCTCCAGGACCTTCTTGATGGCGTGGATCTCCTCTGGGGTCTTGGAAAATGTGATCTCGAGCGTCGTGATGTGCATGCGGTGGAGAGGCATGAGCCAAATGTCTGGTCTCTTGTCAGTGTCCGTCTGCTAGTCCTATATCCGAGAATTGTAGTAAATAGCGTGGCCAGAGTACTCGAAACCGCTGATCTTGGAACACAAGCCACTCTGTGGGCTTTAAGCCCCACCATGTTATTGCAAACGCAACGAGACTCCCACTCACTAGGTGCACATGCCTTCAGCTTTTCCTGAAGTTTCTCGGCGAGTGCCAATACATGGAGTGGAGGACGCCCCCAGAATGTCATGCAGTTTCTCTGATCCTTGAAGCCAGGCTCAACTAGAGGGTTCTCAAGTCTGAATAGGTACGGGTCGATGATGAGCTCTTTAAAGTCGGACGAGATGAACTTTTCCCTCTGTTGGGCGGTTCGCTTCACACGATGCGCCGCATATAGAGTTTGAATCTCGGTCTGGTATCTTGAATTAGTAAGAATTGGAGAAGTGTGGTTGGCAGGCAATAAAACTAGGTCCGAGTATAGTCTCTGTGCCCTTGGACACTCATTGCTGGTGAACTTACAGGATCATCGTGACATGCCTCGATCAGAGCATTGTAGGGGTTCTCGCCAGGTTTCAGCACGACCCCTGAGAGATCCTCGAGTTTGTTCTTGACGTCGGTGGACTCTAGACCTGCTGCCATGATGGTGATTCTGGAAGCCAAGTGCGCAATTCCCTGCTACAGTAATACAAGGGTCTTGGAAAATTTGTCGCTGTCCTAGGCTCTTTGTAAACGCAGGTTGCTCTGAATCTAGATGATGCTTCGCTCGACGACCCCGACGGAAGATCAGCAGCACCTGCTCATGACTTGAGTCTTAGACAACCAGTCTTCAATGACCCCGCTTTTGGAGGCCGGGGGCGGAGACCGTCAGAACCATGGATGGTCGAAAGTGGTGACAGCCTCCTTTTATATCTTACAACCCCCAGCCAGAATACTGTCAGCTCTTACAGGTAGAGATTCTACAGGCGATCGTAAATATCACAACACAACCACCCACTTCGGTATGATTTCTTGCTCTCAGAGAGTAATTCTTGACCACCACGTTCCTTCCGAGGTTTAAGCGTGTCGGATAGATCCGAGGATCGAACTTCCCGCGCTAGCGCTCTAGCGCCACTCTTAGCGCCTTTGGCTCTTGACAATCGAAGAGCGTTCCTTCTCGAGATGATACACTTTCCTTCACAGAGGCATCTTCATCTTCTGCTGGCGATTAATGGAAATGCGAATCCAGGCAACAAACCTCGAGTCTACAGTCTTGCCCCATCACTTGTGTCTTTGGAGGCATCGCGGGACTGCGATCAATCTCGGATTGGTCGGGCATCCAAACGTTTCATCGGTCGCTCAAGAGCAGCACCTGCTCCCTCGAGAAAACCAGGACACGATGGCGCACATATTGCCGTTCACTTGGCCGACAGAAGCACCCCAGGCATGTTTGCCCTGGTTGCCGTGAGAATCTCGCAGCTCCAACAGACCCCAAGTGCTTTCTGAGCGGCAATTGCATATTCGGCACCTGGAGAAAGCCTCACACCAGTGTTGCACCCGGATCTGTGCTGATTCTGCCGATGGCCGTCATGTTGTCATGTCACTGTGCGGACAAGCCCAGAGACCACCAAGACAATCGATGTGACCTGGATAGAATTCGTCTGTATGTTGGGAAAGGAGCCGTTACTTTTGAAGACGGGCCTCGGATTACGACCAGACACGATAAGACAGGCAAAGTTTGCTTGCCTCATCCACAAGCTGCCGCCCATGTTCTGCCAGGATAAGGGAGCTTGCGAAGACTTGTGTGGTGACTCGGCTTCACCATCTGCCTACGTTTTCCTACAACAAATTCCTACACATCTCAAGTGAGCTGTTGTAGTCTCAGCTATCGACGCCCTTGGTTATTCCTTGGGAGTAGTGAGGGAGCTCTCTTCAGGAAGGCACAAAGATCCTCTCTATCATCACGGGTTTGCTGCGAAGTCGCAATCATCCTGTATTGATAAAAGGCCCTGAGGCTAACCAATGATATATGTCATTGTCTGGCGCAAGCTCAAGGATGACCCAACCTCGGCATAAGTGTTGGTTCAAAGGAAAATGGCCAGCCTCCAAAAGTGATGGGATTCCTACTTTGTCGTGGCACTTTGCAGATGCATTGACATGTCAGCACAAAGGGTTTCTGCTTTGCCATGTGGATTTGCAGCCTGGACCTCCAGATGTCCGACATTTCACCAAAGTTCTCTCCAAAACACAGAGGCCTCTTTGTATCCGCGGATCGCCTTTAGACCACTGTTGTAATGCTTGCGCATTTACCAACTGCATATGAAAGAAATTTCTTGCGTGCGGACAGGAACAACCAACCATAGGTCTCGGTAGAGTCACTGCTCTCACCAAGGTCGTGAAGTCTTTTCGACATCATGTTCGCAATGAGGGTGTTCAAACGACCCCAGGAAACGTGCATCTTGGTCATCAGTTCCGAATTGACGTAACATCTATATGTCCTTCATTTTTGGTGTGTTTCCTTGATCGGCCACTCTCACAACAAAAACAATACCGGCTGGTCAATTATCGGGCACACATCTTGGTGCTCGCCAGAACCTCCACGTTTTTCTGGCGTTAATTTAAGCCGGACATGAGACCGGTACTTGCACAGACTTCCGTGTGCTCCCGCTATTATCAGCGAATCCTATTTGTCTCTTCCGATCACAGTCCGGATACGATCCTGGCACTTGTCCGGAGTTCCTGCGTGCGCTCGCCGGCAACAACCGGGTATGGTCTCGGCGCCTGCCCGGGATTCCCGTGTGCTTTTGCCAGCAACGGCCGGATATAATTGCGGTGCCTGCCCGGCGTTCCCGGGTGCTCTCGCCGGCGACAACCGGATATAATCCCGACACCCGGCTCGGGCTATCGGATATGATCCCGGCGCCTGTCCCGTATACGCCGGCAACGACCGAATATAATCTCGGCGCCTGCCCGAGATTTTCGTGTGCTCTCGCCGGCAGCAGCCGGACATGATCTCGGCGCCTGCCTGGGGTTCCCGTGGACTCTTGTCCGCAACCACTGCATATAATTACGGTGCCTGCCCGGCGTTCCCGAGTGCTCTCGCCGGCGACGCCCGGGTATGATCCCTCTCGCCATTGTCCTGCTGGCAAACAAAGCTTCAGTTCAAGCACTTTGGCCACAGCCACAGGGGAAATCTAGCAGCCTCGTTGCCTGGCTGTCCAACTTCTTGCAGCCCCGTTGCATCAACCTCTGGCCCCGTCACTAGGTCACTTTCCACTGTTTACGGGTCTCCCACAAATTCCTTTTTTCCTACAGCTCTCTTGCAAAACCCTGACCTGCCCCTCACGACACTCTTACTGCTTGAGCAATTCACCACACCACTTGTTACTTGTTCTGCTCCTGCGGAAATTCCGAAGCTGCTTCTGCAGATTTCTATCCACTGTTTGCGAGTCAACCACAACATTGGTCTTGTGCCTTTGCAAATTTTGAGCTCTCAACCTCCTACGTCTCTACTTTTTCCCGTTCGTCATCACTGCATCCTCCACTTTTCTTGGACTTCCCAGTTCTGCCCTTCTTCAGCACCACCCATCAAACTCCACTTGAACCCGTCACATTCATTCCTCGACGGGCCGAAGAACAGCAGATTGCGCCACGACGCTTGGCTGGTACTACACCCATTTCCATCTCAGTCACGTCAGCATCTGGTGAACGTCTTCAACAGTCACGATCGCATCGCCATCGCCCAAAATGGGCCCGGCACCTGGCGACGAAGGTCACCCGAGCCGCCGCCGTCAAGGCCGACTGAAGAAGGTCGAGCGCGACTCGAGTGACGATGAGACGTCTGGACACCTTGCTGCCGCTCCGGTCGCAAAGAAACCAAAGATGGCTGAAGAGCCAACACCAGGTATGACCCGATCAACTACCCCGCAGTAATATTCTAGAAGCGCTTTACTGATAAGACTTGACAGCAGACCCCTCGAAGCCGGTCCTTGCCACTGCACCCCAGGGGCGCGGCAACGAGCTGAAGAGCGAGTTGCCGCCCATCAACAACGTGGAAGAGGCCTTTCGGGACATTCTGAGACGTGCGCTCGATCAAGACGTCGAAAACCCGTTCCCAGATCTTCTCGGCATCGCAAAATTCGGCGGCTTCAAGATTAATGTGTCGACAATGTGCTCTGGCACGGATGCACCCATCTTTGCGCTCAAGATGCTGGCGAATGAGTTCTTTGCCCTGACAGGCGTCGAGCTTTTTCGTTTTCACCAGCAATTCGCCGTTGAAATCGAGCCCTACAAGCAATCGTACATTCGCAGAAACACTGACGCAGTTGTTTTCCGTGATGTCCGCGATTTCGCCTCAAAGGATTTGTGTTCAAAGCAAGTGTAAGTCTCACCACCGTCCACATTGATGAAATGTCATGAAACTGACTTTTTATTGCAAGAATGACTGCATTGGGCTCTATGTCGCAGGTTCCTTACGATCGGCCCCACATTTTGATCGTCGGCACATCTTGCGTTTCCTTCTCGAACCTGAATACAGCCAAGCAAAAGAACTTTGGTGGCGCCGCTGCCGTCGGTCTTCATGACTATTTGGAGAAGATGAGGGCACGTAACCAAGATGCGGATCATTCCCGAGTCGGCGGATATCTGAGCCAGATCGTGGAGAATCTGGACATGAGCAGCGAATCCGACGCGACTTTCTTCCCAGTCCTGTCGTTCATTCTGCATCAGCGTCCCACGTTTGTCATCTTTGAGAACGTTCTCGAAGCACCCTGGGCAGACATGGAGAACATCTTCCTCCCTGCAGTCGGCTACTCGGCCGGTTTCACCGCGTGTGACACCAAGAATTATTACCTGCCCCAGACCCGCAAGCGCAGGTATCTCGTTGCTTTCGACAATCTCGAGTTCGGCAAGGAGAAGGCCAAAGCCATGGCAGAGGATACCGTGAAATTCCTGCTGAGATTCGATCGCCGAGCCTCTACCGACGTCGAAAAGTTTCTGTACTTGAATACAGACAAGGCCACACAGCTGGATATACAACAGCTGGAATTCGAGAAGAATTCCAAGATTGCGACAAGAGAGGCTCCATGGTTCTTCTCCAAGCAGAGACATGAGAAAGTCCGCCAGAAGGAGCAGCTCGGATATGCCCATCCCTTTTCGGGTCTGAAGCCCACTGGAGAGCACACGTTCTACGATCGGGCAAACAAGACCATCATGAACCGTCAATCGAATCGGGTGAAAGACGTCACAGACATTATTCTTTTGCGAGGTTTGACAGCCGTGCCCTCATTTGATCCCAGGTTCAAGACCAAGGTCTATGACCACAGCCAGAATGTCGACAGAACTTTGGCACCGGTGCCTTCCGGCGTCTCCGGATGCCTGACTCCCGGCGGTATGGCATTCATTTCCAACCAGAGTCGGTATGTGACCGGCCGTGAGTACCTTCAATTGCAAGGCCTCCCGGTCAACGCCCTTAGTCTCTCAAAGGAGACTACGGATCAGCTCAAGAACCTGGCCGGAAATGCCATGACAACCACGGTCGTTGGAGCAACGTTTCTTTCCGCGATCATGGCAATGCGGAAGAATGACACGCTAATGAAGAAGCAATTCCCACGAATAGATCTCGAAGACAAGAGATACAAGGGTGCTCTTTCATCAGTACCTGAGCCTGCCATCGTCTGCAGTGTACCTGAGCGGGCTTGCGACGTAGACCTTTCGAGCTACGTCGAGGCCACCACGGGCCAGATGATTGACCTGGCTCAGCGGGTACGCCCGTATTGTTACTGCACGGGTACCGCTATGTATAGCTCGGCCATCTTGTGGAAGTGTCAAATATGCGACGCTATACGGTGCGGCAACTGCAAGGGTAATCCCAAGCATGAGTACGAAAAGCTGGAGCTGGTTCCCGAGGCATTCGGCCAGGAAACAGCCGAATTGATGCTCATGCTGCATCTTCCCAAGGTACTTCGCAATGTCTTCTCGGCCGGCATGGCCTGCCAGCTCTTGAAGAACCTAGACAAGAGTTGGCAGGCGCAGTCTGACCATGACGACATTTCGTCCATGCTCCAAACTGACGTCTTCTATTTCAACTGCGTCCATCGATCGGAGACGATTTCCGTCTCATACAACTCAAGCTCTGGATTCGAGTTGAAGGTTATGATTGACGTGTCGAGCGTGACCTGGTATCTGTTCATCGATGCACATTCGACCATCGGCAAGAAGATGGTCAGCGGCAGCTCAAATGAGAACTCATTGTCAGTCCTGCTCAAGAGATCATCCAAGCCAACCGGACAACACCTCCGCGAATTTTGTCTCCGTGGACTACCGATTGCGCGCGCTCAAATCACCGACCGTAGCCTTGCGAGCATTCCTACGGATCAGCAATGGGTGCCTTGGAGCTTCGAGAAGCCCTCACGAACCTTCAATGGATCAGAGATCTCCAACATCCAAGTCAGCGTGGAGAAGGATGATGTAGGCGTACTCACCATCGATCTGATACCGGACGAGACATCATTCGTAACCCCGGCCGTCCAGACAGTGATCCAGTCTGTACTCGGATCCTGGGAGCCGAAGCCGGACTGCGACGTGGCAGAGAGCAGTCTCTACGTCCGAAAGCACAAAGACGATCCGGACAAGCTATTCCTATTCAAAGACCCATCCAGAATAGGACCGGTGGAGCTTGACACATTTGTTTTGTCAAAGAACCCACAGCTCATTCAGTGGCACGAGCACAGGGAGGTGTTGCTGTCGTTTGTGCCTCTAGTGGGCAATTCCGGTCAACTACACAAGCTCCCGGCTGGAACTTATACCATGCTGATCACCATGGATGGCTACTGGGAATCATCTGATGTCTAGGCGACAACAGACCCAAAGCCAGACAAGGTCAGATCAGGCGAAGAGATTCTCGAGCGGCTGCAACTTGCAACGCAAATAGACGCAGGGACGTGGGTGTGTAGTGAAGACAACCGTTTCCTTGCCGAGATGACCATCTCACTAGGAATTTCGGACGTGAGCATCCTGCAAAAGCTCGCCTGGCGTTGTGAATACGCCAACGGAAATGGATTTGTCACCATCGACAAGGCAGACCATGACTCCTTCTTCAAGGCGATTGCATTCGCCATACACGGCCTCATCGGCTCGATGGAGCCATTGAGTACCAGCTGCATAGAGCGTAAGCCTTGCGAGGCCTGTTCGCCAAGCACCCCAGCAGTTCATTGGGTCAGCAAATCCGACGAAAGCAACTTCGTTCCCATCCACATGGTGGAAGACGTTGGCCGGTATGAGAGCGCCTTGAGGAAGCAAGAATCTGCTCTGAAAGTCATGGCCCAGGTCCTTCCTGATCAAGCGCATGTGGAGAGTTCTTCCGTGTGTGTGAAACTGACCGTCAACCCATCGAGACTTGCACATCGTGCGCTGTCGTACCTGCCAAGCAAACTTTCAGGTCGAGCTGGTCCAGTCAGATTGGAGGCGTTCATCGAGCCAGGCCATAGCGACTCATTGGTATTCAACCTGAAGCCGTTTTCGGCATCCATTACCAAGCCAGATCCTCTTCCTGGAGCAGGACCAATCAGCCAACCGCCTCATTTCCGAACAGGAAAGCTGTTGGATCCCAAGCAGTTGGTGACTGTCGATTACATGATTCGACGGGAGAAATCGCCTGCCCTCTTTATCGAGCGTGAAGACGAGGAGGAAGTCTTGAAAGGGTTGCCTCTGCGTGTCGTTGGACGTGCAATGAGAGATGCGTCTTGCGGCGGCGGCATCATTGCCGACAAAGTCGGAGCCGGCAAGACTGTCATGAGTCTGGCGCTCATATCATGCCAGACTGAATTTGACCAAGCTGGATATGCTCGACGTGTCGAGCGAGAGGCAGAGGACGGCACCAAAGCCCTGCAGGCCACGTTGATAATCGTGCCTAAGCACATTATCACTCAATGGGCTAGCGAGATAGCCATGTTCCTGCCTGGGTTGCGCAAGTCAGTCATCGCGTTGGAGACCGTCAAGGACCTCTTCACGATCGACCTAGAAGCCTTGAGCGACGCGAAGATTGTCATTGCCAGCGATAGTCTTTGGCGAGAGAACTCGTACCGCGAGGAGCTGGCGAGATTCGCCGCCAAGCCAAGTATCACAAAGCCGTATCGTCAACGACCATATCGTGAGTGGTACAATACTTCCGTGCAAGCTCTTCGTGGCTTTCTTGGCCAGTATCTGCAGCCGGGAGCAAGCCAAGACGACGACTTGGATCTGGCGTCTGCCATCAATGATGAATATTATCAGTGGCAAGAACAGAACCACGAATGGGTCAACGGCATTGTCCAACCAGGCGGGCGAAAGATCGCCAAGGGCAAGAAGGCGCCGGCAAAGAAGACGAGCGTAAAGCTCAAGCAGCGTGTAGACATGGATCCCTACATGTTCTTTGACCACAAACCCATATTGGAGCACTTTAGCTTTGCTCGAATCGTATGGGACGAGGTCAGCTATGAGAACCTCGAGGTGGGCCAGTTCATGTCCATAGCCATGGCCGAACATAAATGGCTCCTGTCGGGGACGCCCCCTCGACAGACCCTCGATGACATAGCCTCTCTTGCACAGGCGTTGGGTATATCTTTGGCACGAACAGTTGACCTTCGTGCTGGACTCCCATCCATCACCAATTTCCCCACGGAAACGGATCGCACCGAGACGGAGACTTGCATGTCTTACGGACGGCTCAAATCTGATAGGTTTGTGAAAGACCGCCACGAACAAGCAGAGCGTTTCCTGAGGACCTTTTCTGTGTCCAGCGAAGCTGCAGAGCTGCAGATACAGACGCACGAGCATGCCATCATCTGTGCACCCACTCCAATGGAGAAATCCATCTACCTGGAAAGACAGCAGGTCTGGCGCTGTGCCCAGATGAACGTCGATTTCCTGGACAAGGACATCCTCCACGAGATGCTGCGCACTATCGGACATCCTCGCGCGACGGCCGCTCCGCATGACCTGAGCGCCCTAACGTTGAGCTACGCAGCCTCCCTCCCGACCTTTAGACAGGATGACGATTTCTCCCTCGCGACAGTCGCCCAAGACCGCCGCAAAGTCCTCGATGGCACAGTGAAGTATCTTGTGCAATTGATAGACCAACTTTTATGGTTGGCACATCGGCTCGAGAAGCTCGCACCGGCCAAGCCCAAGACGGAAAAGGCCAAAGATGCAGATGGAGAGTCGGGTGGTGTCGACACCTTTCGCCTTTACCTCTACAGACTCGGGAGATTCCAGCACCAATTCTTTGGCGGAAAGTCTGTACACCTGGCCATTTTGAAGGCTCTAGCTGAGGATCCCAATTCGCTCGGCGGCGACTTGGGAAGCCATGTTGAGAAAGCGGGTGTCGATCTCGCCAGCTTGTCCTCGAACAAATTGAAGGCTGGCCCTCTTGGAGTGGAGGAGGACTATCTGAAGAAGCTCTTTGATGCCAGGAACATATCCTGGAAGAAGTTCTACAGGGTTGAGAAAGACCTTGTGGCCAAGCTTGACCGCGTCAACCTGATTGAGTTGCTTGAGGAGCTCACCAGCTTGAATCTCCACTCAATGGATGACCAGGAATTGCGCGTCGAGCTGCTAAAGCATCTCGATGAGATCATTCCTGAACAGGACGAGTTCAGAAGCTCACACGCGATTCCGGATGCTGATAAGCAGCAGGTGCCGCTGCGACTCAAGACGAAAGGCGATCTTTCCACTCTGGCTCGCATGCGTGGCCTCAAATGCAGCCCGTCAATGAGGAAGGAAGATATTCTGTACATGATCGAGCTTCACGACAAGGGTGGCGCAGGCTACTCGAACTACCTCATGGGTACGGATATCCGCGCTCTTGTGGCCGCAGAGCCGCCGCCGATGATGGGAACCAATGTCAGAAAGCGAGGTGCGAATCATTCGGAGACGGAGAATAAGTTCAAGGAACTGTGGAATCTGTTCCTCAATGCGCTTCTTGTTCTCATCGTCCACAACGACTCGGTAAATCGCACAGAAATGTTCGCCGCCTTCACTCAAAACGGCGAGTTCCGTTGTGAGAAATGTCAAGGAGACACGATGTTGAAGGTCAATCTTCTTTGTGGACACGTTTTCTGCGAGGACCACCTCCAAGAACCTTGCGGCGACGGATACGATGGAAGCGGCTGCCAATCGCCCGTAGATGGCAATGTCGTCGACACGAAAGATCTGTCTGCAGCCCCGCGAAGTCTGCAGATCCAGAACATCGTGCCCCAACGTGCCCAGTCCGAAAGCCGATCTAGCAAGGTGAAGTGCATCATCGACCTGATTCATCAAATCCCACAAGACGACAAGATTATTGTCTTCACACAGCATGAAGGCATGATACACACCCTCGACAAATTCATGCGGTACGAGGGCATCATAGCCAGGACGACGTTGTTGGGCCTTCATCATAGCAGGCCCGTGTACCCCACCGCCAAGGAAAGTGCGGCTTTGGCTCTCAGGACAGCCAACAAGGCTGGCACCAATGTCGAGGATTTCAAGAAGGGCAAGTACCGAGTCCTCGTGCTAAAGGTCGACGCCGCTGAAGCTGCCGGGAGCAACCTGACGATTGCCAACCACGTCATCTTCGCAACACCACTGGCGGTCAGTGCTCAGGACAAATACGAGTCCTACATGGAGCAGGCCAAGGGTCGCTGCGCCCGAAGGGGTCAGAAGCAGGATGTCCACTTCTACCACTGCGCCGTTGAGGACACCGTTGAGGTCGACATGATCGAAGCCCGGACCAAGAAGCACATCCGAGTGCAGCCCGGCCGCAGTCTCGGCTGGCTTGTGCCCCGCGGCATGACCGAGGCCGAACTCTCTCTGAAGCCCGACTACTCACCCCGCCACAGTGAGTCGGAGCGTGTAAACTCCATCTTGAATCAGAATGAGATCTGGAAGGCCCTGGGCGAGGTAGACCACGCCGTCATTCGCGGTTTCACGGATACCTCGTACGTCAAGGAGGCCAAGGTCGACTTCTCCAACCTAGCCATCAGAACCAAGAACAAGGGCAGCGAGATCACTGAAGCTGCCGAGATGCAAGACGACGTTGCCTTGTCAAGCATCGTCAAGGAAGAAGAAAGTCATAGCGACGAGAACATGGACGGTTTCGACGATCCCCACGCCGACATCTATGACTAGACAGCTTGAAAGGGCGAGACGTTTGTAGGATTGACCTCAAGGAAGTGGAAAGAGACAGACATTGATGAGATTGACCTAAAGGAAAACAAAACTGGAGTTCGGCCCATAATAGTTGAGTGTATCGACTCGACGCGAATGGAAAGGGCCGAGGTATTGAGAATGGGAAGAAAAATCAGAAAAGACAAAAAAAGGGAGGAAAATTAAAAAAACCACAAAAAAAAACCGAAAAGGTACGCTGTTCAACACAGAGGCATGTAGACCCCGGCGAGGGCTCAGCCACTAAAGTAGATAAAAAGATTCAACATCACCCAAAAACATGTGTGCATCAAAATGGCAGTGACTATTCTTGTGATTTCAAGTGGTTATATTACAGCTTTGCTAACGTAGTCTCCTCCGACACCACCTCAACTGTGATGCTGTTCCCAGACGGGCCTCCCTCTAGCACGACCTCCTGGCAGTCCTCGACGGGGACGTCGTTGGCGAACTGCGTCACGACAAAATCAATAGCCGTACCGCGCGCCCCGAGCGCCACCATGGGTGCGTGCCACGTCCCTGCGCCGTACGTCACGGCCTGCTTGCCCGTGGCGATGAAAGCCTGAACGCGGCTCAAATCCGGCAGTCCGCGCCCCGGCAGCGCGCCCTTGCCGTCGGTAGCCTGCGTCGGGACGGGCAGGACCTCCTTCTTCCCGTCGTGTCCAGGAGCGAGTGTCGGCGCCACGACGACCAGGTACCGCGTCCGATCGCCGTCGCCGCCCAGCGGCGCAAACGTCTGCGTGGTGAAGGGGTGGCGCTCGAGGACCTTGACGCCAAAGGTGCCGCCGCACAGGACCTCGTCGCGCGCGCCGCACACGAACATGGTGACGCGCGGCGCGGCGGGCGTCCCGCTCCGGCTCTGCTGGTACAGGTCGCGCACGGCGCCGAGCCGGCGGTACTGGATGGCGGAGCCCTGGTTGGCCGAGGCGGCGCCGCAGGGCAGGGCGTCGGCCACCGTGTCGGGCGGCGTGTTGTGCGGCAGCGACGAGGGCGCCGGATTGGTCAGCACGTCGCCGAAGGCGGCAAAGGACTCGCGCGTCAGCGGCGCGGGGGCCAGGCGCAGCGGCCGCGGGATCGGGATGGTGTCGACGATCATGCTGGCGGAGGGTGAGCCTTCGCGGTGAGCTAGCCGATACTAGATGGAGTGGTGCTGGGGGCCTGGGATTGAGAGAGTTGATGTTTGAGAAATGTGAAACGGCGTCAATCAATATACGGCCTGTTCACTACTTTTCCTGAAGTGTCCTCTCTTATTCTCTCCCTTGAGTTATCGACCATTCGTGATCGGAGGTCTCTGGTAGCACCGCTTTTGCTTGGCGACCGGACCGGACCGGGTTTAGGACGCTGGGCTTGATCGGTATCTTCGGCGGTCTCCGGATGCGTATCCACTGGCACATTATGGACCGTTTGTTCGTTTGTGATGCCGTTCGAAAATTTGGGAAGCCTGCAATGATTATGCTGGTATTATTTTCTATAGTCTTTCTTGACTGATAGCTACACTAAATAATGTCATGTGATAAATCTTGGTCATGCTCGACTTGCGCAAATCCAAGACAACAGGGTTGCTTGATTTGACCTTGCTTTTGAGGTACAGATCTCATATTCCGGCTCAAATCTCGGGTTCTTCTTGAATCGAGACTGCGGGAGACAACCCGACTTCGTTGTCGCCTCCGTGCTTCCTCCCCGGCCAATATTTTGAGGCGAGCCCAGCGTTTCTGTGCGGGAACCAGCAAAGCAAGATCTAGAAACCGACGGCCAGGAACGCTAAACTAAAGCGTTTAAGCTTAACTGTAAGCGCTGATCGTCGAGGCGCGACATGGCCAGGCGCGATTTCTCCCTTTTCCATAGATCATCAACACAATTTTCAGCTCGCCATGGACTGAATGGGCGTGATCAGACACTAGCGCCGCCCGTCTCACGACCGGGACTCGACCTCTATTCTACGTTGGGCAGCCCGAGCTGAGGCTAGGCATCACCGCGACGATGCATTGCGGCACAGCAAAATCGACCGAGTCGGCGGGAATCCTGTTAAAACTTTTTATGCAGATTGCCTCTTTGAACATGCACAATTCAACTTGCTATTGTCTACTGTCGCTCACACTTCTGATCCCGTATCTCCTCGCCAGACCGGGGTAATTGCGTCAGTCAACTGTCTTGTGCCATTGCCAGACCAGAACAAGCTGCTCACTTGGATAGAGCCGCCGGTCCGGTCACGAACCTAGGTCAGTTCAAGTCCGAGTGCAAAGTATTTCTTCCCTCAATTATGTATCGATGAAAGATTTGCGACTGACGCGCAACGCAGCGTTCGCCCTCTGCCGCCTCGTACGCACGTGCGCTAGAGGCTCATCACATTTTCGCGCACAGCAAGCGGTCCAGCATGAGTCTTTGCTGTGGACTCTTTCGAAGGCAGCCGGCACGACAGGGCGCGCCGGCCAGGAATGCGCAAGCGCAGCAGCAAGGACAGCAGCACGATCTGGACGATGTAGAGTTCACACCGAGGACATCTTTTGCCAGCTCCTACAACGAGGAAAGCAACGAGGAGATCACCACGACTAGACAGCACGCCATCGCCGGCAACTCTGCTCCTGCAGCGGCTCCTCGACCTGCTCAGTCGAGTATCGTGAATCCCGAGCTGGCCGGGTACTACTCGCCCGCGGCGCCTCGCGCGCCTCGAGCACCTGGCCCGCCACCGCGACCTCAGCCGTCGTACAGACCGCCGCAGGAGTTGAGTGGATTCTACTCACCGTCTTCATCTGCTGCGGCACAGTCGTCGGGGCAAGCCTCGGCTCCGAGGCAGGCACCACTGGCCAATCGTGCGAGAAACCCCAAACCGACTACGTATAACTAAGTTGTGAGCACATATCCTTACTACCTTGGACAATTGGAGATTGTAATATTATTCAGCCGCCGCGGGGAACGATTCATGCGACGTGGTCATGAAGATGGGACAGAATCAGTGTATGGGCCCTGAAGGCTTGGGGAAAATGTAATGATGTTTAGTATTAATGACAGGATCTTGATCCTTCCGCAAATGTATCCTTGGTATCGATGATTCCGTGCCGATGATGAATTGGCAGTGATATGGAAGCAAGTCTTTGGAGTGCAGTGGCAATCACTGATGAATGTCATGCTGGCAAAGGCCGCGCTGGCGATCAGGACGGTAAACACCCATTCACAGCATGGGAAACATCAAGGGAAACAATGCCATGTATGAACCACTCCTCACTCATCAGTCACCTTGCCAGGCGGTGCGCCCACCCAACTTGTTGACGGGCCGCCCGCGCTGTTGCCTTGCCAGAACAATCAGGCAAACGGCGCGTTTCTGTGGGCAATGATAAAAAGCGCCGGGTTTTCGTTTGGACAGCTTGAGCTCTAACTGCCCAGCAACTACTTTCCCTCGCGTCACACCTTTGTCGGCGTGATTCTCTTCTTTTCACCTCACCAAAATCACAAACACCAGATCGGCGTCAATAAAAAGCGTCAGATCGCAACGCAACCTTGCCGCTTCACCAAGCCGTATCTGTACATCCGCAGAAATGACTGAAGCAGGTAATCCCAACTTTCCCTACGACGGCGACGAGGACTCTCTTGTTCGAGCCGCGCCCACCAACGCCAACATGGACCTTGCTTCTCGCGACCCGTGGTTCGGCTCTGCCGGCCTCGCTGGCAACAACCACGGCGGCGCCCAGTCCCCAGCCCAGAGCTCCAAGCCAGGCTCGGACACTGCTGAAACAGCATCAATCCCCGCCCCGACTGTCGAGGACGCAATCGATAGTTCAGGCGAGGCAGGCAACAGCAATGCCGACAACGGCAGCAGCATTCACGGCCGCCTATTTCACCCCACCCCGGCCTATCGAAAGGCGCTGGATTCCCTGCGAAACCTCTCCGCTGCTGTTCAATCCGGCGACTGCCTCGACTTTAGTGGCGGCCGTATTTCCCCGTTGACCCATGATTTGATCACTGGCCGCCCATTCCTGCCCCTACGCGAGTCCACAGTATCGCCCAGCGCAAATTGCAGCGACTGCAAGCACGACGATTTGATGAGCAGCCTGATTCATCGTCTCCAGCACACGGAGCCTGAAGCCACTTGCCACGCTCATCCCGATCACCTCCCCTCCTACAGACTTCGGGAAGCCGACGCCCTCAAGAGCATCCCTTGTGATTGTCGTTCTGGATTGGGACGTCGTTGCGCTGCTTCCAAGAAACAGAGAGCCGCGACACAGGGACCCCGACCCGAGATCAAGATGCGCGTCCAAGCCGAGAAAACTGGCGATCGCGATTTCACGTTGCGAGTCCATTGGGATGATGAAGAGACTGGCGAGGCGATCGCCACTCCTGCCAGCAGCGGCCCAGCCGTTACCCGCGCTCCCCCCGCCGACTTGGGCCGTCTCCGCGATGATCTCGATGATGCTCCTGCTCAGCTGATTGAACCTCATAACAATATCGAGCTCGTCCGGGAGACCGAGACCGAGACCGAGACCGAGACCAAGGAAAAGGAAGAGGAAGAGGTCGACCCCCACTCCCTGCCCGAGATTCACCATCAGCAGCAGCGCAGCACTGCTTCCGCCGCTCCTGATGCCGGATCTCGAACCCGCGCCATCCCGCCTGGCAGTCTCCTCAACTATGCTGTCGACTATGGACATCGTTCCCCGGTTTTTAACTTTCCGTCGTATGTGCTTGTTTCTTTTTGATCTGCGGACTTGCTATCCAAATGATTTTGACTAACTGATACCCATAATCAGCCCCCAGCAGCCCTATGCTGCCCAGCCCTACGCTGCCCAGCCCTACGCTGCCCAGCCCTACGCTGCCCAGCCCTATGCTGCCCAGCCCTATGCTGCCCAGCCCAATGCTGCCCAGTTTTATGCTGCCCAGCCCTATACCGCTCAGTACATGGGCAACGAGCCCTATCTGGTCGTCAACCCGCCCGTGGTTCCTCCCGCCGTCCAGGCCACTGTTCCCGGCACTGCCAGTTGGTGTAAGTTGACACTCCCCTTGCTCCTCCACCACGTTACAGAGAGACTCGAACTGACTGGTTTTCTCATAGCCTATCCCAACTATCGCCAGACTTCTTTCCACAGCGGCACCGCTCACTGGCGCACCAACCCTCCCATCGTCGTCGGACAGCCCGGACCTCAGCAGCCTACAATCGTCAATGGCGAGACCCACAACATCATCTACTACCGCTAAAGACAATCATCTTCCATTTCTCGGCAGATGAGTGCAGTGGATGATGCAACGTGGTGTAAAGCGAGATTTTGTGCAATAAGCAGACCGTTCATGTCTGTCAAAAATGCACCAGCCAGTCTTGTTGATCCCAGCCGAATCGATCTCATGTCCTTGGCCTTTTCGTGTTCTTGATCAAGCAGATGCCGTTACTTGGGGGGAAAAGGTGAAAGAAAATAACAAAAAGATGAAAAAGAACAAAAAAAAGACGAGCAAGGGGAGAAGGGATAGGAAATGCGGAAGTCACAGAAGCAGATGCTATTACTTGAGGGAAAAAGGTTGAGAAAAAGAACAAAAAGAGACGGGAAACGAGAAAAGTTACAGAAGCGGATGTCATTACTTGGAGGAGAAAAGTTGAGGAAAGGCATAAAAAAGAGAGGAAGGAGAAAAACCACAGAGGCGTCAACTGCCTTCCGTAGCATGTCCTAGTTTTCAGTGGAAGATCAGAATCTTTTCTCAATGGACTTGTATACAAAAGCCACGCGTGTCCATTGCCACCTTGAGTGTGACGTTGATTGCTCAAGTCGAAGAGCAGATTTGGAATGAACAGACTTGGGAACGACATGTAGTCAGACGGTAGTCAATCGAGACCGTCCCCGCACATGGCCGACTTACATACAGAATACTCAGGTGTTACATGAACTAAGATAACGCAAGCGGCTGCGGCAGGTGACAAGAGCTCCGCACGCGTTGGAGGAAAGGAATAAGAGTATGACTATGAACCAACGCGCATTGCCTTATTTCGCCGGGATAATTTCTCTTTTCAATACGTGAAGCAAATGAAACCACGGTGATGGGCAGCAACACGACATACCACGGAAACTGCCACTGCGGCGCTTACCGCTTTGAGGTGGCGCTGCCCAAGATTACCGAGGTCATCGCTTGCGACTGCAGCTTATGTGCCAAAAAGGGCCACCTCTGGGTTCTACCGTCCCCTAGCGACTTCAAAGTCACGAGGGATGACGGCAGACTGGTCGAATATCGCTCTGGAGTATTGTACAGCCAGGTGAGAATACTTTGCGCAGATTAAGACTCGAATATGCCGCGGCGCATTTCGCTCACCACACGAGCTGACAGTTCTGCAATATTTGCGCTTCGCCAGTCTTGGGTGAGCATGTGACTGGGCCGTTGGCAGGAAGGCTCGCCATCAATGCTCGTATGATCCTGGAGATCGACCCGTTTGAGTTCGAGTATGCTCTTGATACCTAGGTGCCAATGCTTCTATCGAGGCGGAAAACGCTGACTCGAGCGTCACGAAGGATCACCAGCGTTCATACCGATGATCATAGAGCCATACCAAGGCCCGCCTCTTCGGATGACCCTGTTGCAGTACACCACGGGTCTTGCCACTGTGGCAAAGTCCAAGTGGAACTGCTGACTGCTCTTGAAGACGAACTGAATGAGGACAACTGCAGTGCTTGTCGCAGAGTAAGACGGTCCCTCAAAGACTACGGCCCGCCAGAGGGCCCGAGTGTCTTCGACAGGGTCCCCGCCGAGAGGCGCGAGTTCGTCCTGTCCGTATACCGCAAGAACATCAACTCTCTGCCGGTGCAGGTCAGGAGTCTGGAGACGGTGGACATGGAATCGCTCAAGGTGCTGCAGAAGTACACGGGTACTGAAGGTTACGTGCTGGATCCGTAGGAGTCTTTCGACTGCGAAGTCTTTTTGAGGAGCTGGGCGACTCGGCCGAGGTATTTCATGTATTAATGTATTCGCGGAAATCATGTTCATATTTTGGAAGTGTCCAAGTACTTGCGGAGGCGATTCTAATATCTACCTACAATCATCCTACAAAAGTCTCCGTACCTTAAGTCGCGTCGGCGAGGATACGCTTTTTCGTTTTACGCCAAAACAGAAATAGAATTATTTTGCAGAAATAGCACAAAAGATTTCGGATGAATTTTCATATTTCCAAAGATTCATCCGAATTTAATTTCTTTTTCTCAGGCGGTAGATTTGCGAACTTTGAATAAAGCACATTCCGTAGTCCGTACGGAGACTTTTGTAAGTATAGTATACCTACCTGAGTATCTGCATTGTAAAAAATGTAAAGAGCCGGTCTGGAATTATCATGGTGAAGAGTTCTCTCGCCTCCATAATCCAAGAATTGTAGTAGGCGCGTGCAATATCTTCACTGCTTGGGTACGGAATCCATACCCCGTTGCATTCAAGGCCCATTATAGCGACCCGGTAACTCGCGCATAATACATGATGGACCAATGAAAACAAGATATCGAATCGACGAGGCGTAGACATCAGCCAATGCCGGGGACATGAGATAGCCCAAAGAGAAGGTGATGATAGAGAAGATGGTTCTGAATCCCTTCGAAGAAAACGGCGAAGAAGCAAGCGCCAGGGGCATCCTGCCGACCATGCAGCGTCGTGTTGCTGCAGCCTCGGCTCTGTGGACCTAGTATTGAAGCCACTTGAATCAGTCTCGCCGCAGACGTTTCTTTGCCAGAGCTGACCATCACAATTGTTGAGAATGATTATTGCTGACCAAGAAGCATCAAACGATATCCGGCGCCCACCAGCCCCTGGGCAGACTTGATAAAGTCCAGACAAGGGGTGGCGTCTCCGCGAGAGAACAAGACGATCCGTCGAACCCCACTCGTAGACCCGAATTATTCCATAAAAAAACGTATCTACGGCCCGAGCACCCGGTATGGGATCAAGAGGGAAGGCCATGTTGCTAGCATCCTCGGCTGAGATGGAAGTTTTGACAGTTTCTCGGGCAGAAGGATTCCTGTCGGCCATGGCGACGGTCAGAATCCAATTCTTAGAAGAAAAGAGCTGTCGGGCGACTTGCCGCATTTTGTAGGATTGAGATGTGTACTCATCGGAAACAAAGTGTCTTGCTATCCGACTACGAGAGACAGGCGGCCCTTTGTTCCTTGCCTGCGGTGCATGAGGCATCACCCACCTGGAGCAGAGACCTTATAACTCCGATTAATCCACCACGTTTCAACGCTCAGCCTCCTGGTTTACCGGCGCACAAAGGGTTTGAGTCGCCTCCGACCCCCGATTTGGTTTGGTTTGCGCGGCGACAATGCGGGTCCTTATATGCGGACAACAATCGAGCCAAGGAAAGACTTTGCGGTACAGTACGCTCTATGCGCACACAAGCTACCAGCAGGATGCAAGTAAGCAAAAGGCAAAGATTGCATGGTATAATGTGGGTACGGTAGCAAACATGGCGATGGTGGCATGTCGGTCGCCAGGTCCCAGCCTTCGAATCTAGAAAGGGATATCACGTCAGACGTCTGCCACTGCGCCAGCAGGGCCAAAAGTGAAGCTCCACTCTGGTACATAGCTAGACTATCAGTGTGGATATAAACATGGCATCTGATAAGGGAATATGTCCACGCCGGCCTGCGGATAAAGGCGCCGATCCCCGGCCTGGAATACGTTCCATACAAAAGGAACCTCAACAACTCAATCAAGGACTGACAGAGTTGAACATGAATCACATTCTGCACCGTTATCCCGTGGGCGAGGAGCAACACTTGGAATGCCACGAAGCGAGCAAGCGACGGACCAGAGGCGAGCACAGCCCCTAACCTGCAATTCACAAAGATGGATATGGCATGGACTCATGCTTATTGGCACAAGGAATCGATACTAGCGTGATCGCGAAATATGGGGTTCGAACTTTTATCCCTGCCGTTGGAATTTCGGCAGGAACCTCGGAATGTAGGGCCTTTTAGGAGTTCCCTGTAACATCCAGGCAGGCTCTACGTTTTAAATTCTATAAAAGCAGGAG
This sequence comes from Pestalotiopsis sp. DP-2020a, assembly GCA_018115615.1. Taxonomy (NCBI): domain Eukaryota; kingdom Fungi; phylum Ascomycota; class Sordariomycetes; order Amphisphaeriales; family Sporocadaceae; genus Pestalotiopsis; species Pestalotiopsis sp. DP-2020a. The sequence goes on along the minus strand of JACVEI010000077.1, from coordinate 300,736 downwards.
TCCCTTGAAAGTATTGTATAGTAACACAAAACTCCTCTAAACGACCTTTCTACGAACATCACTGACAGACAAAATTTCCTCACCAAGGCTTACTCATTATGCGCTCGTATTGCCTTTTAGGTATCTTTTTACCGATTGCTGCTTTGGCCTCCAACTTATGCAAATGCTTTCCTGACGACGTATGCTGGCCTTCGCCAAGAGAATGGGATCGTCTCAACGCCACGGTGTCGGGGCGGCTTATTGCAACCATCCCATTGGGTTCCCCGTGTCATGATCCAGTCTACAATGCGGAGGCATGTGCTAGTCTGCAGAGCCAGTGGTTCGATTCTGGCATCCAGTAAGTTTGACAAGTCAAGTGTCGCTCTTATCGCGTCTTTCCCAAGATCGCTTTTACTAATATAGGCGTTAGCATGAATTCGTCTTCTTCAATAATGGCACCTTTTTTCACCAATCAAAGCTGTGACCCTTTTACGGCAAGAGATGTTCCTTGCACCCTGGGTAATTACGTCCGCTTTGCTGTCAATGCTTCCGGGCCAGAGGATATTCTCGCTGCTATTAATTTCTCGAGGGAAACCAATGTTCGCTTAGTGATACGGAATACGGGTCACGATTACCTCGGACGATCTACAGGTGCGGGTGCTTTAGCGATTTGGACTCATCATCTCAAGGGTATCGAGCCCGTGGATTGGCGGGATGACTTTTACATCGGCAAAGCTCTGACGCTAGGGGCTGGCGTGCAAGGCTTCGAAGTGCTGGAGGCGGCATACAAGCTTGGACTTGTCGTTGTCACCGGTGAATGTCCTACCGTTGGTCTCGCCGGCGGTTATACTCAGGGCGGCGGGCACTCTGGCCTAAGCACCGCATTTGGCCTCGCTGCTGACAACACGCTTTCCTTTGACGTGGTGACTGCGGCGGGTGAAGTTGTCACTGCTAGTCGAACGCAACACGCCGATCTCTACTGGGCGCTCAGTGGTGGAGGCGGAGGCAATTACGGCGTCGTGGTCTCAATGACTGTTAAAGCCCATCCTGACAGCATGGTAGGCGGTGCCACTTTTTCGATCTCGGCCAGTGCCAGCCAGACGGAAGAGCAGGTCTTCGCAGCGGTGGATGCCTACCACGACAGCGTCATCGATATCGTGGACTCGGGTATCATGGCTATCTACTTCTTCGGTGCTGGTTTCTTGCAGTCACCTGCCATCACGGCTTACAACAAGACGAAAAGCGAGCTCGAGCAGATCCTGTTACCCTTCCTCTCCAAGATCGACTTACTTGGCCTTGCCTACACAATCAATTATACACAGTTCTCTTCATACTACGACCATTACGACCATTACTGGGGCCCACTTCCGTTAGGCAACATCCAGGTCGGAACCACTTTATACGGAGGACGCTTGATTCTCCGAGATCAGATCGGTAGTCTCAGCCAGCCAGCGCGTGATCTGGCAGCGCAAGGCACTACGTTTATCGGTGTTAGTACCAATGTGTCTCGTTTTGGCGGATACAATGCGGTATTACCGCAATGGAGACATGCCGTGGTACATGCAACACTCGGCTTGCCTTGGAATGTTACTGCGCCTTGGTCTGAGGATACTTCCCTTCAATCGCATCTTACCAATGTTGTGGTGCCTATCATTGAGGCAGCGACTCCTGAAAGTGGCGTTTATATGAACGAGGCAGATTGGGCACAGCCTAATTTCCAGATGGAGTTTTTTGGAAGCAACTATGAGACCCTTTTGAGAATCAAAAACAAATGGGATCCATTGGGTCTTTTTTGGGCTGTCGACGCGGTTGGAAGCGAGGCTTATACTTTGGCCTCAAACGGTCGCTTATGTTCAGTATCCCAAAAATCATACTCTTTTCTAACGGCGGTGTACGGCCACAAAGCTTGGCGTGGCGTTGGCAGCCTATCAGATGCTTTCGTTGCCATTTTTCGAAGACGTTCAATTTAGTTCGTTCTAGCATAGTATCTTCAACTTTTGTTCGATCATAGATGCATTCAGATCATAATATCGTTTAATAGTTATTTTTAATTACTGTTTTGTTTGGTTCCGATCGAGTTTTTATTCGTGGTTTTATTCCACTTTCTACCCGAGCGGTGACTTCGGACCCAAAACGCCACAGCACTTTACAAAGTAACAGAACCAGATTCTGGACCAAACTTCCAAAGCGACGGATTCCTTGACTGCCAGAGGGACGGATCTTTTGACTGCCAGAGGGACGGATCTTTTGACTTCCAGAGGGAACGGTATCCTGCAAGCGGAGGTAGTTGCGCGCGTTGCGCGCAACTGCCGTTAGCTTGTTGATCACCGCGACGACTTGAGAAAACTTCTGCTTGAAGACCAGTCGCTGTACAATCACTTCTCTGAGCGGTTTCTAGCCGAAAACTTCGGCATTTCGGCGCCTTACCGGCACCGGGTGCTGGCGACTGCTACAAGTTTCCATCCCGAAAATAACGGAATCTGGACCTTCTTCAAAGAGGACCTGGTCTTCATCAAGACCAAAAACACCACGAACGGCAAGGTCGAAGTTCACAAGTCGACCCGGAACACGCGCTGTCAGAACAAGATATCAATGGAATCAAGTTTCAACATCGAGGACAACGGCACTTGGCTGATGGCGGACTACACCGGAGACGGGACGCCCGATCTGGTCTACATCAAGAACCGCGACACGCCCGACGGAAACGTGGAGATCCACGCGGCTATTGGAAGAACTGGCTACAAACAGCTCCATCATCGGAGAACCAAGATGCGGGCTGAGGATGAGGGCGCCTGGAACATGGCCGCCAATGGCGATCTGGTCTAGATCAAGACGGGGAACACGGGCAGCGGCAAGATCGAGGTCCACATCCTGAGCAGAGCCTCAAACTATGAGAGGTTCTCCGTGCACCGGGCGACGACATTCGGCGTGGAAGACAACGGAGTCTGGGGCATCCAGCTGTCGCCGGGGCTGCCGCTCGGCTCCGTCCCCGCTGCGGGAGGTGCTCCGTCCGGACATAACGATCTGTATTACATCAAGACGCGCGACACGGGCACTGGCACCATCGCAGTCCACATGGATTCGGGTCGCTCGAACTGGAGTCGGCGAGAGATGAGTGTTGGGACCACCTTTCCGTTGGAGGGTGACGGAGATTTGGTGATGGCATACGTGACACAGCAGGGTATCGACCAGCAGCACCCGGACCTTGTGTATATCAAGACGCGCAACACGGGATCTGGCAATGTTGAAATACATATGAACAAGTATTAGAGAGGCAAGCCGAGCATGAGACCAAGACAATTGTACCGGAAGCCATCGGGCAGGCCACTCCTCAAGCCGATGGCATGCATGTTAGCTGCTGTCGCGCTTCAATTAAACCCAGTCAGGTATCATCTGTACAGAAACCGAAGGTGTCAGAATATGGGGCGGAAAAATCGTCTGAATTGTGTCGTTCTATCTCTTGTTCTTTATTATATATTCTTGTGCTCTTGCACTACTTTTGAGTAATAAAAGCAAGGGACTTTTGGTGCAATTGTGCTATAGCCCGGTATACTCCCATATTCCGAACAGCCCATCATCATTTGAACCCTTCCACAGGATCTTCCGTTCAACAGAAGGCCACCCGTAAATGCCATTATTATATGGACTCGGTACCTCTGCAATAAGCCTCCTTCGCCTCCATTCAAGCCAAGTTGCCAAAAGATGAATTGGAAATGCTCTTAACATTAAGAATTAATATATCTAAATATAATTGCCATACAGACAAGAGAAAGAGCAGCCGTAGTGCGTCTGCGATTACTGGGCCGTGCAAACAAAGTCGTCCAAAAACGCGTAGTTGAACACACCACTGGGATTGGTCAGGACAATCTTGAGCGTACTGGGCCCTGCCCCCATGACCGAGAACGATGCCGAGTTCCAGGTGCCGTAGTTGCTCGTCGTGAGGATGGAGGTTCCGACCAGGGTGCCATCGACATAGGCGGTAATGGTTGCCGAGGGGGTGTATAACAAGAAGTACCAGTAAGAGCTGCAGCCGTAGGTGACCGATGCCGTAGTTGCCAAGGTCTGCTGGATATATGGGACGATGCCTGCCCTGAAAGCTGGTGTTTGCAGAGAGTATTTTTCCGAGTGTGGCCTGCTTGAGGTAACAGCTGCGTAGTTTGTGGTCCATAGGGAAATGACTCCGTCTTCAAATCCACCATTCACAACGACGTTGGTTGAGACGGCAAATGTGGCTGTCGCCGTGGTCCAGGTCGTGGAGGTGACACCAGTTATCGAAGTTGTGGTCACCGTCGTCTCGATTTCGCTGGTGATGGTAAGAATGTTGGTTACAGTCACATCAACCTCGGTAGTGGCGGTGGAAGTGATGGGCTCCGTGCTGGTGATGGTTTCGATTATCGTAGATGTGGTGGTAGTGCTCGTCGTCTCCTCGGCCGTAACGGAAATAGCTATTGTGACTCAATTAGATTCCACCAAAACTTAAGAATAATTCAAAATAGAATCGACTACATAGAATCAATCGCGCTTGGATTCTCGTGATGGAGTCGTGCAGGTTGTGAATAATTCTATTCGCCCGTCGATCGGTCTAGGCGTGCCTGCTTTGCTCCCGTGCCTGCCACAATCATGATCGGAGTAATCTTGATGCCTAAGAACAATCAGAATCGCCATTTCCAGAGGAAGGTGCCATCCTTCAAACAAATCCAGACTGACCGCCCCGAATCAGCCCCACTTTAGGTCTGTTTCAAGCTGGCTGATTGTGGTAAATGGGCATCCGATGAGTGCTGAGGCTATCGACAAACGGAAATCTGGCCCTCTGGTTGGCTATTAATTCTTTTTCTGCCAGTCTACACCTTTTTGATTCTGCCAGGCTGCAATCAGTAACCCCGCCAGAATCTCTACTTAAGTAGCTCTTCCTACCTCTCTCCCACAAATCTTTTCTTCTTCCCCAAACATCACACATCACACATTCCGCTCGCCCACCTGCCATCAATTTTTTTCCCATCATACATCATACACCCAACACCCAGGCCATCATCCATCCATCTTCAATCGTTCCACATACACAAGTCGACATGGCGCGCCCTGGCACCACCATGCAGGCCGTCACTCGGGACATGTTCCTTCGCATCTCCCGTCGGGCAATGGCCGGCATGACACTGGCCCAAGAGGCCGCGGACATGTTCCGAGACGCAGTCTTGGAGCAAACCAGTGTCCTCCCCAGGGACAGGGGATAAATCAACTCCACCGTATTCAACTCAATTCAACTCAACTCAACATCGACCCAAATTACGTCAACCAACTCAACTCAACCAGAGCATTCTGACTAATCAATCAACTCAATATTACCCCTTAGTGGAGTTTAGTTAAGTTGATTTACCCTCTGGACAGGGACATCAGCTTGAACTGGGTAAGTACTTCCTTTGCGTGATCTTCTCCGCTGCACTTGTATGCCTGACGCTTTCATTAGCTGTGTTTCTTGGTCACTCGTTCGGTGCTCGAGAAGACGCACCCCGACAGGGCTCGGGATATCCCCCGCTTTGAGACTGCGGACAACATGTTCGCATCGGATGTCGGGACCAGCAGGACTTGAGAGCATCCAGTTCCTGTTTGAACACGACATCATGGACTTGCGAGAGCAATGGGAGATCGTCTCCGTATATATCAACTCGGAAATCCAGCCATATCAAGGGCCTCGGGACCCAGGCCTTTGTGAGGACTTCAGGAGATTCATAATGGGAGTAGATCAGGATACGGCGCCATCTGGGATATCCATTATCAGAATATGGGATAAAATAATCGTCTGAACTGTGTTGTTCTCTCTCTAATTCTCTATTGTGTATTCTTGTGCTTTTGCATTATTCTTAGCAGTAGAAAATAAGGAATTTTTGGTCCAGTTGTGCTATAGCCCGGTATACTGCCATATCCCGAACAGCTCCTTATCATCCGAACCCTTTTATGGGATCTTCCGTTCAATATCAATCCATGTGTAGGGACATCAGTCTATGTATAGAGACATCAGTCTATGTGTAGGGACATCAGTGTAGAGGGACATCAGGTTTACAGATGTTCTGGTATGGTTTGCTTTGCTTTAGACGTCGGTCACAATCAAGACAGTTAATACAATGAACTGGAGAACTCCGAGTTCAATGCCGTCCTGAAGGTATGCGGTTCTGGAGAAGAAGCCTCCGACGGTGCCCATGCGATAATTGTCGCCATGAATTGGGACATCTTTCAGACCAACCCGGCAATCCCTGATGAATCCGTTGCAAACGCTGGGACGCATACACATGTCGATGCGCGCCCAGCACTTCCTCCCAGCTACACAACACAGCATAAGCCTTCCATGCCTCACGGTCTCGCCAGGCTCAGTGATGATGCTGCGAGTTCAAACGGTGGCGGTGGCACAAATTCGAATGGAACTGAAAGTCTGGCGGGCTTGACTGAGGAGTGCACATCACGCGGCAGATTGGACTGGGAAGCTATTGCAAAAAGCATGAAGTACCCCAAGATTGTCTTTGGAAGCAGTGCATGTCTGAACAAAGACGTACTTGGTAGACTAGGTTTTGACGTTGAGCTTATCGGTAGAGGGAAAACCTTCTGTAGCTAGCTAGATAGGGCTCGGGGTGGTTGCGAGATTCTAATGTGTAGTACTTTTTGCTCATTTGCCTAACGAGCCGCCCATTATTCAGCTCGTCGCGTATTCCCCTGGAGAAGATCTAACCCGATATCTCACGTTGCAATGACCTCCGGTTCCCAGGTGCCGCATTCGGATCTGAGCCAGACTTACCTCGAATACCACAAGCCTTTTGGGATAAGACGCAGAGCTGTGGTAATAGGCTTTCGATGGCGCCGTGGCGATTTCCATCAAGATATGATTTCAATTATTTGCAGAATTCCGCAAGCTCTCCATGAGTTCGCGGCCTAATCAATGAGGGTGACACAAAGAAGACAGGAGAGGTCGCGGGTTCGAGAGCCACCGAGCAACTCTTTTTATTTTATTATCTTTTTGCAACCTTTCATTCTCTTCCTGTCTTACTGACCACCATTCAGTTTTGCTTGCAATCAGCCCGCCTTTTACAGAAACTGTTCATTTGTGTGCCAAATATTTGCGTGACTCGCCTCATATCCCAAGAGCCTTCTGGACTTGACTGCGCGGCGAACCTTTCATAAGCCACAATACGATCTCCGTTGCCAAAACCAAGAAGTTGCCTACTATCCATAGCATGGTCTCCTTCGCTGTTACTGCAATCTTTGCCTTCTGCGCTGCCTTGGGCGACTTTTGATCACATAGTTCAAGAAAGCGCTTCGGGTCGTCGGTGATGACGCCGTCAATCTCGTTCCGAATGCTTAACGCCATCCACTCGTCTGCGTTGTCGGTCCAAGAGAAAACCAAGCGACTCTGCTGCTTGGCCTGCAGTCGGACCCTAGAGCCCCTGGCTGTTGCGAAGGAATAGTTGAACATGGTGAAACTCAAATGAGGAACGGGCAACAGTGCTGAAGCGAGAGAAGGGGACCAAGCGATCAGGGACATTGGAAACTCTGGGTGAGTTCGGAGGCATGCCACCAACCATTCAACCTGAACACCCAGTCAATAGTGGAGTCAAGATATTGAAATAGATGCAAAGCAACATACAGTCCACACGCCTAGGATGATTCTCTGGTTCCAAGGGACGTCTGTTGGGACAGAAGCAAGGGCTTCCGAGAGGCCAGCGAACATCTCGTCTACATTGTCATGCGTCTACCCTCTGACATTAGATGGTGTCGGTCTGCCATTTGCCATTCCCGTCAAGTGGAAGATGCATTTCCTTCGACGTACTTTTATATCGAGCAAGAGCCAGATGTGTTTCTGTTCAGGCTCAGCGACGTATCGCAGCAGGTCGACCAGGCGCGCTAAAGGCTCCCCGGGAGCGCACAATGTGCGCAGTGTGCTCAGGTGCTTCCAATCATGATCGGCAATCCGCGACTGGTCGCCAAAGCAGCGTTTGAGCGTAGCGTCCTGGACGATGGGAAAGACACAGGAGTGAGTGTTCCAAAATCAAGTAAGGGTCAGTCCTTTCGAGTTCACGCACATGCGACAAAACGACAACGCCATCCTTGGATAGATGCAGGTCGGTCTCAATGGCGTGGGCGCCGACGTCCACGGCACCTCGGAATGCGGCCAAGGTGTTTTCAGGAAATCGCACCTTGTACCCTCGATGAGCAATGGCTTGAGGAGCACCATGCGCCGTTACCCGGCGCGACGCAAAAGGTGCTACTGGAGTACGAGAGCTGGTCAGTAAAGAACACTTCAAGTCATGCCCACAAGCAGTCCAGAGAATAGATGGTGCAACGTGCGACACCAGCTTTTCTGAATACTTACGAGGCAATGTGCTGTCCATGTTCACCACGGGTCGCCCCGACTGGGGTATGGAAACACTTGAATGCAGGTAAGCTTTTGTCGGGAAAAGGCTTGAAAAATCCTTGGCTTCACTACACAGGTAGAGACTGTCCACTTGATGCCATATGCTGATCGTGGCGATGATTTTGAGGAATAGTTACGTAGATGCGAGGGCGGCGTTGAGTAGGGAAAAGACAAGGCACTGGAACTGGAATACGCGGGGTAAGGTGGACGTCGGGCGTCGGCCGTTTTGATGACGGGAAATTGGATCATGTATCATTCGTTTGGTTCCAGGCTGCTCACCATGCCGTTATGTTCTTTGCATGCTTTGCCGCACAGGTGCGTTCGTAACAGGGGTGATAAGAGCGAAGCTTTGTATGCAGAACCTGCTCACCATAATGGGAGACCGGGAGAAGTACGATTCAACTTGAAGCAATTGTTTGGTACGCTGAGAGAACTTTCCTACGATATCTATACCTAGACAGGATTTTAAGGCGCCCATTTCAGCTTTTGCAATACTGGAAAAAGGTCAAATCAATGCGAGCTCTTGTCTCTGGATGATGGCATAAGTTCGAGGTAGTCCAAAGGTGCAACCTCAGTGCCATTTGCTTGAGTGGCTACGACAATTTCGGCGCCGCGAGTGACCCAGACGGCATCAAATGTGACCCTCGCGGCCGAGTTCCCGTCAATGCGTCCAGTAGGCGCATGTCCTGGTTTTGTCTCGAGGTCCCCGACCCAGTGCCCGACCGTGTCATTATCTACGCTTATGGTGTATGATGCCCCGCCGCCGTCCAGATCGAAATATGCCACGTGGATATCGTAGTAGCCGTCAGGGTAAGGCGAGTAGCTGCGCAATGATCCAATCGTCGTGTTGAATACCGACTGCACAATAAGAAATCCAGATGAGATCTCAAGTGGCGAAGTGGCGGAAACCTCGTAGCCCTCGCGTTCAAAAGTCTCAGCTTCCAGTCTCCATGTGATGTTTCCTACCCTGGCTTTGTCATCTGATATTCCTGTCAAGTTGTAGAAATACTCGTTGATGCTATCTCTCCACACAGTCGAGTGCCCAGCTTGGTACTGAAGACGGAACAGGACGGATTCATAGATCATGGGGTCGACCTTGCCTTGAACAGCGGCCCAGATCTTGGACCATTCTGCAGCTCCATTATGATGCCGTGAGTGAAACGTCCTCGTTCGCTTTGCAAACCGTCATACACGGGACTGATCCCCACGTCTGTAGGCAGGCTGCCCGTGTCTTCCTCCTTGTCCTCGAGGGCCAGGCCGTGCTCGAGGAGGAACTTGACCAGCCACCTGTCGAACCTGTGCGTATTCGGATTCATGGATCGCAGACAATTATTCTGGAATATGACGAGTCGATTGATCTGATCAATTGTGAGTCAAAAAAGGGCGTATAAACCAATGCAAAGCATTCTTTCGACCTACCATGAATTCGATGCTAGCCCAATACTTCCGCAGCTGCACCAGCGACTCAAAATTCGACTCTAGCCCACGTTTGGCATCCGGCAGCTCCTCCGGCTCTCCAAACAGATACGTATGAAGCAAGACGGAAGATGAAACGATGGCCACGTGACCAACAATGTTGTACAGCGCCTCGGCCGTCTCGAATTCCCGTGATGCCCGCAGAATGTTGCAAATTATGGTGGCATGCACCTTGCAACGGCTCGCATAGGCTCTTCCATTTGGAGTGATAGGCCGGCGATGATCGAGGTAGAGATAGAAGAGGAGCGTCCAATAGTGATGAAGGCCTATGTTGAAGGCTACGAAGACGCCGCCCAAGCCCTGGGCGATGTAAGTTTTCAGATTGTCGAGTGAAAAGCGCATGGTGGGATCCAGGCTCTGCTCGAATTGGCCAAGCTGTGCGTCGAGATCATGTACCGTGAGCGAAATGGAGTCTTCGTCCCAAACGTCGGCGTCAGCAAGGTGCTTATGGAAATCCAGTATCTGGGCGTAGATCTCTACCGATCTCACCATGTGTCCCCAGAGGCCCGGCCGCCACCGTGAGACATCAACACCGGGATCTCCCTTCCTCAGGGCGTAAAACATTCCTTCGTCCATCGGCACGCGTGGGCGCTTGATTTTCATCTTGAACTGGCGTGACAGATTCGAGCCGGCACTTGCCCAAGTATCAATGATGAAGCAGGTCCACCACACTCGGATCTTCACCTCTCGAGTGACAGCGTCGTCTGATTCGTTTGTCACGGCTAGCTGGAGGAGCTGCGACATACGAACGGCGAGAGCTAGATGAGACCGGCGTGAGTGTTGTCCGCTCCATCGCATCTCGTGCGTAAAGGCTCACCAAAATATAGCGACTCGACGTCTGCATGATTGTCGTCGTAGCATATGTTTCCTACGAGAATGCAGGCCTGTACGTTTTCTAGGCAAATATTCTCAAAGTCGTCGTGTAGAAGCTTCTTGGCCCTCGACGCGTATGCTGGGCCCCTTGCCCGCACCTCCGGATCGACAGAGAACCTGGCATTTCGGTCAATTTCAGTCTCAGTCCTGAGGAGACGGGAAAGAGGCAACAGTGAGAACTGTCAGAAGTGCCGCAGAGCTCCATACCGCGCAGATACGCCCATCATGGCCAGCAAGACAGGCTGAGAGATGGCCCCGGCGAAGAGGCTCATCCTGAAGGTGTGCTCGTGGAAAATGCTGTGAGGCCTGTCATTGTAGTACCGGAAATACAGGTCCACCAAGTGCAAGATGTCGGCATCGGCATCAGGCCAGGATTCGTGGGGTCGCAAGGGCTGCACGACGGCGCGGACATGTCTGTCTGGGTTGGCAACAGCCGAGCACGGCAGATTCCTCTGCAAGCACTGGGTGCAAGCCGCGCCGGAGCCGCAAGCGCGGTCGCATCTCCGTTTGCCAGTCCTACACTGTAAGCAGGCCTTTGAGAGTCGCATTGCGAGAACAGGAACAAGGCCAGGCTCAGAGCGGAGGCTGCGGCCAGCTACCGAAGCGGCGGGTGACGTCTCGTGGACACTGGACGGCCATGAAAATATTTGGCGGATCCCACAGTTGGAACCGGTGCCCCTGGGCTGTCGACTTTAGGTGACTCCTGTAGGTATCCATGGCTCGGGCACTACCCACAAGTGTACCTAGGACATGACCATCATGATCACGTACCTGGCCAGAAACAATACAATTACCTTGACTTCTATATCTGCGATCCCTACCCTGCCGCGGAAGAGAATCCATTCCAAAAGTTTTCTCTGCATTCGACAACGGTAGTAATCGCAGCCCTGGAGAGTCGCAGTGCCCCGCAACTGTCGGATAAGACACTGCTTCTTGGGAATTCCCCGCACCCCGTATCCACTAACTTGCCTAGAAGGCCACTGGAAATGGACGCGGCTTCAGCACCTGCAGGTACGAATCAGGGCCACATGTACCCTCTGTAGGGCATCCACGATGCTTCCAAGTAAGTTGTGTGCACTCAAGCTCGGAATCCAATCGAATTTGCGCAGCGCGTATTTGACAGCGATGCTATAGCATTGATCAAAGATAATCTTAAATTCTATGATTTCTTTTCTCTGATGTATAAGAAACGTACAATATCTAACGATGTAACAGAACCCGACACCCAAGCTGTCCAAACAGTGGAGAAACACGTTAACCCCCAAAGAACACTCAGCACCGATGTTGTACAGCTCTTTGCTTGCTGTTTTCTCTGGAGCCGATGCGGTCCCCTTTACACTCTAAGATCTTCTTTTTATTTTGAATCTCGGCCATCGATTTGGAAACTTGATTCTGCTGCCATCAAATAAGATTGCGGACCAGAAGTCCCCCGCTTAGTACCTTGAATTGGACAGTATGATTGCATCCGGATTCCCAACATGATTCTGGAGCATTTTCCGTGTTGGTATACCATTATTCAATTTACCAAGCCCTCAAAGGAAAATCGAAAATAGTAGCTGGAGTAGGTAGTCAGGTCAAAGCTTATCAAGCTCTTGGGAATCTCGTGTGCTTCACCGTACTCAGAAACTCGGAGAGTTGCATGATGGACTCATTGCTCTGTAGAGAGAATCGTACGGCTAACATGATTGGATTTCCAGAAGAATTGAGTATCTGAGGCCGTGTCGCGTCTATGCTTGGTTTTACATGAGTAGTACGATTCAAGTTGTGATGAAATGGGTGCTGGAGGTTCAACGTGCCAACAAAGATGTCGCCCTGCACATAACAGAGGTTGGAATGAATGGGAAGCCCATTTTCAAAGTGTTCTTGTATTGCTTTCTACAATTAATCAAACGAGGTCAACCCGTTTGACAAACCGACTACCAGGTCGGAAGCCGCCTCTGTTGCTATTGCTATTCGGCTGAGCCAAACGTGGCTTTAACCTTTGCCAGCCGGTACAAGTCTTCTTCCTCAGAAGTCTCTTTTGGTCTGATATTGTCCGCAGCCTTGAGTAGGTCGCTTTCAATCTCAGTATATATACCCTCGGTGGAGTATATCAACTGCTGGTTTCGCCTAGTATCAGCCATCAAGACGAGCACAGATCGTGCAACCGCCTCTGGGGACTGTACAGGCACCCCAGCTGCTTTACATATGTCGACTGGAGCCAGTCGTGTCCCCGTCCAGCTTGGCGCTATCCCATTGACTCGGATTGGCAGCTTTGGATAGAGGTGGCCTGCAAGTCCACGCATGAACCCTACATATGTCAGTGCAACTCCAACGGTCTTATCACGTAGAGATGAAGACATACCGAGTACCCCATGTTTTGCAGCAGCTATAGTGCGTCAGTAAACTTCCAAGGTGCCTCAGTCTTGACTTACCGTAGTCTACGATACGGAAGCGCTGGAAGGCTGTCAAATCTTGTTAGCCTTCTTCCCGGGCCCATATGAACTCCGGCTCATACATGAAGTGGAAGCTGTCATGACTATACTGCCGCCATTGCTACTCTTTTTGAGGTAGTGGATGGCCAGGCGCGTAGTATTGATCACGCCAATCAGATTGATATGGATAACCAAGTTGCTCGGCTCTTTCGGGTCAAGACCATCGTCGAGGTCATCTCCGACGTAGTCGTCGCGCCCTGCGATACCTGCGACCGCCATCAGTTGTCATACACGCTTCCAGCGACTCTTTCTGTTCTTGTTCCAGGTTCATACCCGCATTTGCAAAGACATGGTCGACGCCACCGAATGTCCCCACAGCGGCCTCAAACATGTTCTTGAGCTGCTCCCAGGAGGTCACATCGACCGGCACAAACACCGCGCCACCTGTCAGGATATTGGAAGGCGGCGCCTCAAGATCGCCTATCACAACATTGGCGCCCTGGGCAAGTAGCAGTTCAACGCAGGCCAGGCCTATCCCCGATGACCCACCGGTGACAATGGCCACAGAACCACGGAGAGGGCTGAACTCGTCGTCGTTGATCGTGAAAGGGGCCATGGTATTCGCGCGGAGGCTTCTGCTATCGTCGCCAGGATTCTATTGATGTGATCTAGCAATGCGAAAACTGGAGCACCAATGGACGAGACGGGGATGTTGCAAGCGCCCACTCGGAATCGTTGTCTACCCCGAGTTCACTGCGAATCCCCGCACTTTCAGATATTCTCCTCACGGCGAAGCTTTCGGCTCCGGGTCGTATGCCCGCACCACTACGAGACAGCCGCGGTAAATCTTCTTGGCTTCTTGTTTATTCGTGAATCTAGGAGTGGAGGAATTTACATACAAAGTGCTAGAAGGAGCAACGACGATCGGCAACGCAGTACTGATCTTACTTTGTCCTTCACGCAAAGCAATACAACCGATCAAAACCAAGAAACGAAATCATCACCATGGCAGCCCTCGAATTAGTAGATCCTCGTGGCCGAGAATTCGTTGGTGGCGACTTACTGGCACAGTCGCTCAAGCACCTGGGCGTCAACGTCGCCTTTGGTCTTCATGGCGGCCATTTGGATGCCTTTCTTATGGGGGCTCACGACGTCGGCATCACCCTTGTTGATACCAGACACGAAACCGTCGCAGTCCAGGCAGCCGAAGGCTACTCCAAGGTCAAAGGCGAGGTTGGGGTTTGTTTTGTGACAGCGAACAGCGGGTACGTCGGCAGTCCACCCCTCTGCCGCGGCCTTCCGGGCACGTCATTGACTTAGTATAAGATTTTGTAATGGCATCCCGGGTCTGGCTACGGCTTCCGCAGACCGGAGTGCTGTATTTTGTATCACCGCATCTGCTCCGACTCGCGATGCCGAGATGAATGTCCTCCAGGGATTCCACGACCAGGTGGTCTTGGCCAGGCCCATGACTAAGTTTGCTCACCGTGTGGTGGACGTCGAAGAGATTCCGAGGCTTGTGTCTCATGCATTTCGGACGGCGACCGCTGGTGCGCCGGGGCCAGTGCTGATCGACTTTCCAATCGAGATCTTGTTCTCGCCGGTGCAGAAGAGCAGGATCTCTTGGGGATCACTGCTATCCCCACCTTCATATCCAGCCGGGCCGCACCCAGAAGCCATATCAAAGACCGTTGGCCTCCTTAGGGCCTCCCAGAGGCCAATCATTGTCACCGGAACGGGAGGCAGATTTCTAAATGTGATAGACCCCCACCCTCCAGGCCTATTATCAGTACTGACATATTGAACTGTAGAAAACCGGCGTTCTTGACCAGTTCTTGGATGTGGCAAAAGTTCCAGTCTTTGGGACGACCAAATACACTGCCCCGCTGCCAACAAATCATCCGCTGAGGGCTGGCAACGTCAACCTTCTGACGGCTTTGGGACAGATGGACCAGCCCCAGCCGGATCTCATCATTCTTATTGGTTGTCGGACCGGCTTCTTCATGGGCAGTCGGAGTGCACCAATTCTTCCCAGCAATGAAGCGTGCAAATATGTCCAGATTGATACAGATTCCGTGGAGATCGGGCGTTCCGTTCCCGTCGACATCGGCATCACAAGTGACGCTCAAGCTGCCGTGGCGGCTCTCACCGCGGCACTCCAGGATGAGCCATACTCGGGCACGGCAGATTGGGTTGCCGCAGTAACAAAGATCAAGTCGTCGCCGATGCCCTGGGAGCAGGAGCCTACTGAAACCACTCCAGGCCGACTCCACCCATATCATGCTCTTGTTGGAACATTCGAGTCCTTGGAACCAGGCTCTATCATCTGCATCGACGGGGGCGAAGTGGGCGGGTGGACCGGCATAGTACAGGAATCTGCACGCGCCTGTGCCACTCTCTTCACAGGTGGCTATTTGGGTTTCCTCGGTAATGGATGGGGATATTCTCTCGGCGCTGCCATTGCAGAGCCCTCCAGGCAGATCGTGAACATCCAGGGAGATGGGAGCGCTGGTTTCCATCTCGCCGAACTCGACACGTATGCCCGGTTCGGCTGCAACATCCTCACCGTCGTTGTGAACAACTACATGTGGGGAATGTCGAACAACGGGCAGGAGATTATCTTCGGCGAGGGTATCTCTGCTAGGCCAGCCAGTGCACTCAGCCCAAATATGAGCTTCGCCGAGGTCGCGAAGGGACTGGCCAATGCTTCTGAGAAGGTCGAAAACCTAGAGCAACTGAAGTCGGCGGTCAAGAAGCTGTCTCAGGTCGAAGGACCTGCGCTCCTGGAGATTATTGCTTCCAACAAGCCGACGTTTCCTGGCACCGTCTCCATGGTCGGAGCGACAGATGATAAGAACGTGCTGGTGATTCCGTATTACGATAATGTGCCACGTGCGTATTACAAGTGAGAGTTTTGGTAATAGAATGAGTCTGTTCATACAACGCTACAGCCTACGGTGGCCCCAAGCCCAAGAACTTGGCTTCCTCTTCCTGTGCATAGGGTCCTTGGTTTTATCGTGATAATTTATTTTCGACGGGTTGTTTGGATAGTGAAGGATTCTAGGTTAGCTGACGTTTCATAGCACAGTCCTCCCGAAACAAGAATGCTTGACGCGCTGATGACTTAAAAGAATTCCCCAGGATAGCGTTCTTGGAGGACATGCTCAACAGCCTCCAAGCAATCCGCCTTCCTGTACCGACCCACATCAGGCCACCCATACTGGCAATGGTTGAGAGACCTGTTATAGCAGCGTTGATCCTGACGAGCCCAACTTGCCAATCGGTCGACAGCTTGTCTTTCTACGGCTGGCAATGTCGCCCATCGAGACGGGGGTGGTGACATCTTCGATGCACGCCGCGGGGTTTCATCCCCGCCCACTCGAACTGGATCTTCCTGACGGCAAGCCTCCCAAAGGATTCCGGACCCTCGTCGGGCTGAACGCCATGGTTGCACAATGAGACTGGCAGAGCCTTGCAGCGGGATGAGGATGCACCGAGCTGAAATGTCAGCAAACCAGATCCGGTTCCAGCCCACCATCTCTCCCGAGCCTTGCCATAGAACCTGTGATTGGTGATTCTTACCCCAAGTGGCTGATCTCTGGGAGGCCGCATGGAGTCAATGACTTCCGAGCTATCGCGCCACAGCATTCCTTATTTGTTATAATCTTTTATTATAAAAATATGTAACAATAAATCGCGAAGCCGCTCGAACATTAATAATAGCCGTTATGCAAAACATATTTGTCAGATAGGGTGTGCTACAGCACACCACCAGATGTGAGATAGGGTTTGCTACAGCACACCACCAGATGTGAGATAGGGTTTGCTACAGCACACCACCAAATGTGAGATAGGGTGTGCTATAGCACACCACCAGAACCCCGGATGTGAGCGTAGATACGCGGGATCTCCCGATGATTAGCCAAAGGCACCTAAACTACCGCACAGAGTATAAAAGTTGGGAAAAACAGAGCACGCATCAATACATCACTAAAGACACCCTGATCAAGCTATTTTGCACCGTTGCATTCAACAGGAAGCTCTTTGTGTTTAATGATCAGACTAATCACTGGTTCGGCAGTTAAACGGTCGAATATCGAGAAACTTTGTTGGCAAAAGGGCATTAACAATTAGATTCGAGCCACCCCTGCTNAGTTAAACGGTCGAATATCGAGAAACTTTGTTGGCAAAAGGGCATTAACAATTAGATTCGAGCCACCCCTGCTGGTTGAAATATCAAAGCCTGGTAGTTCTGACAAAGCAAAACAACGACGTTGCGTGGGGATGTCGGCTCCCGTAGGCGTTTCAAAGTTATCACCACTAGCATGGATCATACATGGATAACAGCGCTTGGGCTAGACTTGAGCAGTGTTGTGCCAGGGTACCGGCCTAATGATGTAGTATTTTCCCGACTTTTTCTGTAATTGCCATTGACCAAAACATGCTTTTGGCAAGTTTCCCCTCCCACGCTTTAATTAGCTTTAATTGCCGGGCTTTTAATCTTTAGCGACGGGCTCTTGGTCGCTCCCGCAACACCGAAGTCAAGAAAAATACAGCAAGTTGGTTAAATATAAGATGAAGCCTTTTGTTTAGGCTAATGACTAAGGAATTGTTACCAAAGCACCTCGAAATGATCATCCTACCTACCGGCGCCAGTGGCTCGTTTGACATAAGCTCCGGCACAGCTGCCGGAGTTCTTATTGCAACCGTGAGGAAAAAAAGACGATCGTCGCGTCCAACTACGCTAACCCATCAAAGTTCTTCATCTACCGGATCTCTCTCGCGATCTTTCGCGCCTACTTCCACCCTTTGTCGAAATTCCCCGGACCTCGAGTTTACGCCATTTCTCACCTCCCCTATCTTCTTCATGAGAGAATACAAGGCCGCCTAGCCAAGGATGTGCAGCACATGCATGAGAGGTACGGGCACATCGTCCGAATATCTCCCAACCGCCTCTCTGTCGACGGTTCTATAGGGTGGCCGGACGTTTTCGCACCGCGTGGCAACGCTCCGGAATTCGAGAAGACTATCCAGTTCTACCAGCTGGACAGCCGAGTCGGGCTTTTTCCGACATACAAGGATGACCACCGACGCCAGCGTCGCCTACTTGCCCATGCGTTTTCCAGCGCGGCGCTACAAGAGCAAGAGGGGTATGTGAAGTATTATGTCGACCTCCTTGTTGACCGGCTGCGCAGTCAAATGGAGCAGGGCAAAGTCGTGGATATGACGAAATGGTATAATTACACCACTTTTGACATCATCGGCGAGCTGGCATTTGCAGATCCTTTCAACTCCCTGGCCAACAGCGACTATCATCCTTGGGTGGCTTTGATATTCTCCAGCATCAAGGCTGGTGGAATCAAGATGTTTATCGACCACTACTGGCTGTTGAAGCCGTTAATTTCTCTCGCTTTCGGTAGTGATATTCGGAAATTTGTCGAATCCCGGGAACTTGCCAAGCAGAAAACAGAGAAACGATTGGCGCAAGGCGTCAACGAGAAGCGAAAGGATTTCATGACGTACATTCTCCGTCACAATTCTGATGGCAAGGGCATGACACATGACGAGATCCTGGTCAACTGTCTCGCTCTCATTGTTGCTGGCAGTGAAACGACAGCCACTGCGCTTTCCGGTCTGACGTTCCATCTGGCACAGAACCCAGAGGCGTACCAAAGACTTGCGAGCGAAATTCGGTCGACGTTCGTCTCCGAAGAGGACATCGACATGAACTCCACGGCTCGGCTGCCGTATCTACAGGCTTGTCTTGAAGAAGTACTCCGGATTTATCCACCTGCAGCCGAGACACCACCGCGGATTTCACCCGGTGAGACTGTTGGCGGACAATTCGTACCGAAAGGTGTAAGTGCTGGCGGATCTTTTTCAGCGCAATCGTTAAGCATCATGTACTAACATATGGCAGACTTATATCACCATCTATCAATGGCCCACGCACCATTCTCCTCGTAACTTCATCGACCCGGAGAAGTTTGCGCCTGAACGTTGGCTGCCCATGAAGCATCCGTTGTACGATCCCAGGTACTCGGCGGACAACAAGGGCGCATGCAAACCATTTTCGTACGGTCCCCGGGACTGCCTCGGCAAGAACCTGGCCTACGCAGAGATGCGATTGGTGGTTACTAAAATGTTTTGGAATTTTGACTTGGAACTAATGCCAGGACAAGATGATTGGGTCTCGCGCCAGAGAGTTTTTATCGTCTATAACAAAAGCCCCTTGATGATTCGCCTTAAGCCTGCCTCCAAGTAGTAATCCAATAGCTCCGTCACAGCGTAACTAGCTGCCAATGTCAAGGAGTTGTAAATGTTCTTCACAGATAGGCCTAGGAACCTGCCAAATTGTGCTGTAATCTCGATGAGTGCTCCATGTCGCATCATCTTTTGTCTGCTTGCCAGCCAGCAAGTATGCCCATGGCGGATGATTCCATTCAGAGTCATCTGCTCAGGCTACTAGCCTCGGTCGCAATTCGATTCCGATCTTGTGCCAAAGTCGGGCGCTCAGCCCGCTCCTAGTTTGAAGGCCACGAATGGTAAGTGCGTGACAAAAATCACTTGAGGAGCTATCCCCCATATTCACATCCGACTGTTTTCAGCATCGTATATCCACCTACATACTCTCGAAAGAGACACTATATTTTAGGTATACAGAGACAAAAAACCATACAACACCAGGTATTCCCCAGTAGTTACCCACCTGGGTACTAATCAAGCCTCATGAGAAGCCTCAAGTCTTGTAAACACCAAGCCAATCTACTATAGTCTTGCCCAGCTTTACACAGTTCTCGTCAACCAATCTCCAAAAGTAATCTGCAGCCACGATAAGTATGCCGAGAACAGTAAAATACATGATATAGAATGACGTATCCATGCGCCAGTGCTGCACATTTACCATGTGCACCATCATAGCCCAACCTGGCCATAAGAATACCATCCAATGAAGCAGGTAAAATGCGAAGCTGATCTCACCCAAATACAAGATTGGCGCTGTGGAAAATAGCCATTGTACTTGGGGAAGATTTTCAACGGCGGCCATCAAGATTGGTGCAGTGGCATAGCTCCAAAAGAATGTCACCGTCTCGTTGCTGGCCCTCCATGCACTTGGCGTAAGCTGGAAGAATGTTTGGAATGGTTCAACTTCCTTTGGTCCATTCTCGGGCCACCCCATAAGGATAACAGAGAAAATAAGAGCGTAGATTGAGATCGCATATGTGACGCTTCGAGGAATTTTGTAGAGGAATTTCAGGTCGTTCGAGAGTGGACAAAACCGTAGCTCGGCAAGAAACATGCCGCACAAAAAGGTAAAAACCTCTCCATGTTGCAAATACATCGCCCAGAGTGCCGAACCCAACACTACCGACTTGCGTGCCCGAGTAGTCAGTCGTGCTGTAGCCATACACATGAGGTATACCACCATGGAGCCGCGATATTCCAATGGTAGGGTCCAGCATTGATCGAACGACACTGGACGGTAGGCTCCCCACGAGAACGGGTTCAAGAGAGGCATTGCAATTCCGACAAAGCGCCATATATGTTGAAGAAATGTTGGATCGCCCTGTCGCCAGTTTCCTGGGGAGAACGATGGGTAATACCAGGTGACGAGGCAGGTTATCAATGCCACCACGGACATGGGCGCAAATAGTCGGATACCACGGCGCAGAATAGAGGAACAGAAACCAGTAACGAGTTCCTCTGCAGCATGTGTTGATAATGTAGAGACTCGGGCGACCGGTGATTCCTGGCTCGATTATATGCTTAGCCGAAAAACAAAACCAGATATGCAAGGTCAATTGGTAGTGTATCTTACCTCTACTGCAATGTNCATGTGTTGATAATGTAGAGACTCGGGCGACCGGTGATTCCTGGCTCGATTATATGCTTAGCCGAAAAACAAAACCCGATATGCAAGGTCAATTGGTAGTGTATCTTACCTCTGCTGCAATGTCATCATTATAACTCTCAGACATACTTGTAATCTTTCTCAAAGGCGAGTACGCAAGTACAAATCCAGACAACACAAAAAATATAGCCACCATGCCCTTGCCAGCGTATATAATGCGTATGACTGGCAGCTGACTGAAGCCGTGATTGCTAGCAGCTGGCTCTGCGCCATATGGGTTGCTCGTGAACTCCGTATAATAATGCATGCTTACATGGACCGTATACACAATCAAGCATGCAATACCACGAATTCCGTTCAAGTAAGACGTCGATGTCTTCTTTGGCAATTTTCTTGTTGTCTTGCTGAGGGGCGCAGTGAGAAACCAAGGAAGCAAGTTCCAGTACCATCGTGGGGTTTCATAAGCCCATCCGCGTCGATTTTTTGAGTCGACTCGGTTCTGGCTTGGGAAGTCACCCTCTGAAAGATCCTCGGGTACTAAATGGTATGTTTCCTCTGTCGACTTGAATGAAGATCTCATTTTCTCAATAATATCGAGCAGTTGTAACGACATGTTGCAGTGTCAAAGAAGCGAACTATGCGCAGCAATAAAGGACATAAAAGATCCAGGTACACAACAACACAATGTAAAACCGACGATAAAGACATTTATATAGGGTGGTCAAAGAAAAGTAATGAGAGCTTGACTGGTTTTGTCTCTGCTATATTACTGCCACGCTTGATCCTGTGTCTACGTTTGCACTCACATTAGACATTAAAAAGGGGTACGCTGGCAACTAATCAACCATTCGTCTCGCATTGAAACTTTGCGGCGCAGATGTAATTGTGTAGCCATTCAAAATTTCTGGGGCCTTTATTCACTAATACCGAGTCAGCATCTTAAACTATAATTCCTGAATTCGTGATTGTCTTTGGCCTCTTTGAGACACGCAACACGTGAAAGTAATGAAAGTACGAACATGGAACATACTGCATTGCCCACGCTGCACGTGCACGAGGAAAGGTCTTGGCGATCCGATACGGTCTGCTCTGGTGTCACTTTTAATGGCAGTCTCGAAGGGTCTCGAAAGTCGGACTCTAGCAGCCAATTCGCCATAGTCATCTCCACGAGGGAAAGGTTAAAAATTTTTATTCCAATCTGCAGTTTTTGCAAACTGCTAGATCTTGCCATAACACTCAGACAACACATAAGCAATTGTCTAGCCAGGGACGCACAATCTCTAAGCGGCACGACCAGCCACCTTGGCGGGCTTAAAGTTAGACTGCAACAACTCATTTCCTTTACAAAGCTTAAACACAGCACTTCTTTATATATTTCAGACCTGCAGGGACTGAGGCTGTTAAACGTGAACTGGAATATTCTTATCCAATTTTACGCGCCCATTTAATTTGTTATTTTTGCCATAACGCAACTTAGTCTCGGAGCCATTAAGTTGGTTTTATTGCTTCTGCCACTATTTTAATACACTCTAGTTATGCAGTAGTTCTTAGCGGACGTGTTATTATTCGATGCTGTTACGAACATGCACCCTTGCAGGACGGAAGACCCAGGAAAGGATAAGTACGGGCCAGGGACACGGCCACAAAGGAAACAAGGAATGGACCAACTATCAAGAGTCACGTGACAGAGATCACGTGGGCCAGGAATGTGTGTGTGCTCAGCTATGCTCAGTTGAGAGTAACTGAGCAGAGGTTAGCAATGGTGGTGCCCCGGACACGTAGGCATCCCTGGAATCGAAGAAGCAGATGCCCAGGCTAAAGCGGCCTGCGAACGACCACCCGAGCCACAATCTCCGGCCTCGTTCGCACAAATCAAAAGAAGCGCGGGTTCCACACTTGGAAGAGTTTCGCCAATCGATGGGCCACTGCCTGTCCTCAACAGTATCGGAACCTGGGGATCGCCATCTGCCCACAACCTCCCGAACTTGACCTGCCCCGTCAACATCTAGGCAGACTACTCGCAGCAAGATCGCACCACGGAGATTTCTTGACCTACCACGAGAGATTCCAGCATGGTGACGCACTACTTAACTACGGGTGCGGAAAGACGAAGACGAAGACACCAGCACACTTCTACTTCTGCAAGCGTGGACGCAAGGCCACGCACGCCTGGCCATTTAAAAGCGTACATACTGTGGTTGCGGGCGTAAATTTTTGACCCCCTGTCACGTACTGGCCAGGGCGTCTTTTAGCTGCGATACCTTCTAGCCCAGCACCATGTTTGCACAACTTGCACCAGCACGAGCCACATCTACTTCATGCAAGGCTAAAACTTACCCTTGAGACCACAGTAGCCAAAAATAGTATAGATTCCCTCCTTGGGGCGGCCAAAAGAGCTCGCTTGTTTTGCGAATGGGCGGAGGGGACCAAGTTTTTTTACAGAGATTTGCCCACCGCACTAAACAGGAGCATTAGGTAAAGATGGACCCCTGTAACGTAAATGCGACTAGCATAGACCATGCCGGCACTGCGCCCGGCACGTCTCACGTGACGAGACGTTCAATTTCAATCAATCAATCAATCAATCAGAGGTTAGCTACACTGAGCAAACATTATCAGGACCAACATCAGTGAGGGAATGAGTGGATACACCAAGGATGGGTTTTCTACACACTATAGACAGTCATTACTTAGTGATCAATCTAAGCATCTATCTTACCTATAGGTGAAGCCTATCAAGCTTTGACGACTATATCGTGATATCAGTTCAAAAACATCCATACTCTATGTTATTTAATTGCATGATTCCGTATTCGTCCTTGTCGCTCAATAGTTCTATGCCTTCGGGCTCCTTTCTGTAGCCTTGCTTTACGACAGCCATGGCCTTGCATCTTCGGGAAACCCGGCGAACGCAACCTCGAACTTTGTATAAGCCGGTAGATTTTCTACTACGGCTGGCCTCCTATAACACCTGCACCGTTTGATCGCCACGTATTTGATCGTGCCGATTTTCTTTATAACATGAAAGATTAACTGCCAAGTGCTGCCCGGTCCGATTAGGATAATATATTCAAATATATATTTTATAAGCTGCCTCGATGGCGGACGAGAAATTGGATTAATACGGGTGCTATCCAATAACCGCGCTCTAGCCTGAGCGTTTGTATTATAGATATTTGGACTATATTGCTAAGTTTTCGAGACGTATCGCCTCCAACGTCCTGCGGCAATCCTACTATAAACTCTTAAAGCGAAGGAAATATATTAATAAACTCGACTATATACAATAACTCCTCGCCCGAGTCGTATAGGCTAAAAACAAGTTCGAGACGTCTGATGCTGCTTAAGTGCCCTCGAAGCTTAGCTTTGTCCAGACCGAGGAAGGCAAACACAGCGTCCGTAGCGAAAAATATATCAACTTATAAATTTTAGAGACGTAAATGGCTGATATAGGCCGCTTGTAAAATATGGTAAAATGCTCACGTGATAAGCTGCCTACTTGTATAATACGCCGCGCTCCCTATGGACTAGGCTAGGGGAATGGCGCACGACCTCTCTATAGACTTCGTGCCCCAAGCGTCTTTATAGCTTCCGATCTGGAGAACGTGCTATAGCACACTACAAAAAAAAAACATAAAAAAAAAGAGCGCAGAGAATAGAGACTGCCACAATCTCCATTCTCCGAGTTCAAGCCCCTGCCGGGAATCCAACCCGGATCGCCCTTCGTGCCTCCGAAACAAATCAGAAAACAATGCGTGCCCGACCATTAGACCACAGGGGCGTAGTAATAAATATTGAAAATGTTTTAAAGATCCGGACCTATAACCTTAGGGAAGGGGCCTTTATATCATCAGAATCTGTAACTTTGAAACACTGCAAAATAGCTTTAACTTGGAGGTATTCGGCACGCACACACCCACTGAAGAATCCCGGAATCTCTCCATTAGCACCAAGCTTGAGAGCTACCTTTTTTAATCGCTTATTCGATTATTCGATTATTGCCCTCATCCGCGATGCCGGCGTTCTGATGAAACGCAGAGCAAAGGCGTGATTATCAAGCTTCGATTGAGCTTCAAAAGCTTTATCTTCTTCCCATTCGTCCCTCAATTTCCGGTCAAAAATCTCCAAAGCACGCTCGAATATTACAATACCTGTTACTTGGGACATTGCCTGGGCGCCTTGGAGGAAGCTATCGCCCGCATCGTCTTCTGTTGCCCGGAGAGTTGACTGTTTGCTACCGCCGGGATTCCTCCGTTTCACCGGCGTGGGTGTATCGATACCCTTATCGTTGGATTCCTCGGAAACCTCCTGGCTGACGTCCGGGTCAAGTCGTTCCCTCCGTCTGGCGGCAGCGCTCTTCTTGGCAGGACGCCTTTTACCTATCGAACGATCAGTAATTACCCTTCCCCGATTTTCAGATTCACGCACTGATTTCCTCGCTGGCAGATTCGTCCTCATATGCCGAGTCAAGCCCGTCCTGAACGCCACGGCAATTCAGGCCCTTTGCCGTCTCATTGGCGGAGATTTTCCGCAACAAGACCTTGTTGCCAGCAGACTCCTTCCTCAGCTAGCAACCCAGTAATGGGAGACGCCGGTTGAACATATCGGGACGATAGCATAATATTTATTATTTGATCTACCCATATCGCGCCAAACTGTGAGTACGCTGTCACTGGACCTTAAAGAAGAAACAAAATCCATAAACGTCGTCCGGAATAACAGCTCCAATTGAAAGCAAAAAAGACTCGACGTCGTGACGGTCCTCCCATATAGCCCACTATAAGGCATCCAGTCCAGGGTCGTCTTGTACACTCCACTCTGCTCCATGCCCAACGAGCCTCTGCACGACCTCTTGGTGGCCATCACGAGAAGCCACGCCGATACAAGTCGTGCCGTAATCGTCCACAATCATAAGGTCTGCGTGCATACCTAGCAGGAGATCGACAATAGCTATATGGCCTGCACTGGAAGCTAGTAGCAATGCAGTTCGGTGCTTGTTATCCAAGGCATTGATATCGCCTATGCGCTTAGAGAGGAGCAAATCGGCCACAGCTAAATTACCATTTTTGGCAGCATAATGTAACGCTGTATGACTATAGGTGTTTGTAGCGTCGATTTTGTTGTCTTTCCTAAGCAGCAGCTCGATAATTTCGATATTACTATTATAGGAAGCGTTGAGGAAAGGTGTCCGGCCGTCCTCATCCGCAATGGTCCAGTTAGCGTCCTTATTAAGCAGCAGCTTTAACATATCACTATTTCCGGATAATGCAGCACTGTTTAAAGCGACGGATTTGGTCGAAAAAGGGAAAGCTGTCAAAGTAGGCCACTAGATAACTTCGTAGACTTTTTACCGTTCAACTAAGTTGGGGAGGCAATCCGATACAAAGTGCCAAACAAGGTGAGGCTTTGCCATTGTGATAGCAATTATCAAGTGGCGGTACCACTCCTTATTTCCTCGTAAGCATGTAGTTCATAGTTGACGATGGTCCCTGAAAGATTGCTAACATGCTCTATGACCGTCTTGGTATCTTTGGCTTCTCTGGCGCTCCCGGCTTTACTCAAAATGTCGGTCTCCTTGACCAGCGTCTTGCCGTCGAATGGGTCCGGGACAACATCCAGGCTTTCGGTGGGGATCCGAGCAGGATCTCAATCTTTGGCCACAGTGCTGGCGGTGCGAGCGTCAATTTTTACGATTTCGCCTTCTATCAAGATCCCATCATCGCTGGCGTGATACCCATGTCTGGCTCTGTCAACGCCTTCGGCCGACGATATGAGAATACCCCGGAGGCGGGGTGGACCGAGACAGCCAAGTTGCTCAACTGCAGTACCGACACTGAGGTTGAGACTGCGACTTGCATGCAAAAGGCTGATGCGCAGACCCTGCTCGACGCATCTTCGAAGACCAGCAAAGTTGTTAGTTCTCAACTCGACGAGCGTGCTCTGATCTTGGGTATCGCTCGAGCTATCGGTGCTGCCTTCAGCGCGTGGGTTCCTTTGTTCATTTTCAATACCGGCACGCACGGGCCCCTCTTCAGAATTGGATACACAACGGCTGCTGCTTGTGCTGGAGCACAAGGCATCGGAATTTTGCCGCTTGGAAAATTTGGCAAGGAAACCGAGGATCGACGTCGCAATGTCCAGACGGAGTAGGATCGAAGATGATTGAATAGTCCTCGAGCGTCATTCAACAGGACTGCTGTGAAGACTGAGATGTGAATGAGTGAGATTGAGATGAGCATGAGAAAATGTGTCGATGGAGCGCTGTTTTTCCCTCAATCGTCGCCTTGTCTCGCGGCACCTAATCGCTGGTCCGCTATAGCCTCCGCCCCTATTCTTGAACAAGTATTTTCGGGTCTCGGTGCCGATGTGTTGCTCGTATAAATTCTCAGGGACCCCGAGGGATGCGCAAGACCTAGGAACACAGTTCTGCCAACAAACTGGTCATGCTGGCTCCAGAATGCATGGATCTGCGGGAAATCCACACCGCATCTTTTTCAAGGCCTTCGTTCAAGAATACTCTGTATGGCATGACCTACAATGTGGAGTACCTTGGTACCTTGTGAGGCTGTAGTGACATATCTGAGAGTATGCGGGCTTCGGCTACTGGAAACTGCGTACCTTGATGTTGCGGGTACAATGCCTCGCAGAACATAATAGTACCCCAAGTCCTTGCGGAGTCTTATGAGCTGTATACCGTCATCGCGAGAACCGTGATTCGGTCCCGTGAAACGGACGATGTCAGATAATACATGACATAGATTCTGTTGGCCCCTGTGCTCGTGATGAGAATAGAATATATTGCCAGGATCGACGGGTGGTGACCGAGCTGTCATCGCCGACTTGGTCGTGACCCTCGGTCCCTCGACGACGACCTTTTCCAGTCTGAGGTTAGAGCCATCTTAAATAAGCTTACCCCATGCAGGGGTGAGATTCCTGCATGAGGTTGGAAAAGACGGCAGATTTATTGGCTCATTATTCGAGCCATTCATCCTTGCAAGCTCTATAGCCTACTACAGGATACCTACTGTTGGGAACATACTTGGTCCCGCAAATACAGATGGTTCATTGTATTGATGCAAATCGTTGTTCATTTTATCGTCTGGGCGTCGCACCGGGACCGAAGTTGCATGCTAGGGATACCATGATCATCCGCTATCGAATGCAGAATTCTTGTCCGATGGATCAGGTACTTTGCCATGTTACCGGGGTTGAATCATTGCTTTCGGCAGCTGGGATTGTCCGTCTTCCCTGTAGGGCTCCTCGGCTCTGTTTCCGGCTGGTTCCTTGCTCCGCCCAGGTCCATTTCCGCCACCTTTATCTGCTGATCTTTCTAGTTCCAGATGCTAATATAAGACAAGGTACTGT
The DNA here is from genome assembly GCA_018115615.1 of Pestalotiopsis sp. DP-2020a. NCBI lineage: Eukaryota > Fungi > Ascomycota > Sordariomycetes > Amphisphaeriales > Sporocadaceae > Pestalotiopsis > Pestalotiopsis sp. DP-2020a. Next base: position 272,379 of record JACVEI010000077.1, on the reverse strand, counting down.
TATAGTCGGTCCCGAACGATTAAGTTCGTATTAAACTTGTAGATTTGGGGGCTATTGGAATGGACTCCCGATCCTGCGCGGCAAGTAGCATTTGGTGCAATTTGTGCAGACCGCCAAACAGATATGGATCTTACACAGCTGACAACTGTATAAGTGAGTAACCTTACCTTATGTAGGTAGCTAGTTATAACGATTGACATAGAGATCAATCCCTCCTTAATATACTGCTGTCTAAACATCTCACACGATCCAACATACTCCTGCCGAACGAATCTAGGTACATGATTAAGAATACGAAGACCATGCGACTCGGCGATCTTTTCCATTCCATACGTCATCGGGAAGGAACAGTACTCGTGACTTTTTGCGATGGATTTTTCAACTGTTCTAGGAGCAGGCCTCGGGGCCGCTTTGCGATAGCCAGATCGTCGTTGGGCATGGCGATGAAATGATCCTTTTATGTCAGGAGATGATACGAGCTTGTTGACAAACCCGCCACTTACCAGCGAACTCTGACACTTGCCACCGAAATATCGCAGAACACAACTTGAAACGATCACTCTGAGGCAGAGGAAAACAGCCAACAGATCTTCAGTAGTAATTCAAGATTGGGCAAGGTGGGTCTGTATATTTCTAATCTTTGAAATAGACTTTCGGAGTGTAAAGTTGGGGGATCAGCGCGGGTGTGAATACTCCAGTGACTAGCTCCTGCTGTGTAGCGGCGTGGCAAAGTAAAATTGAGTGTGTATTCAGTTTTAATCCTCGTTTGTCCAAAATAGAAAGAGTATAGCGCATATACGATGCAATCGTGGGATGATACCTCTTGTATTGTAGGATCAGATGCTTGACGGTATCCTGGACACTTGAGATATGACGCCGATAGTCCTCTGCGAGTCATGACGTCGATCTATGGGTGGTTGCGCTGGAAAGGACAAAACATTCAATCTCAGTGAAAAGTGGTAGAAGCAGTTCGAATATAAAATGGCAACTGATTTCTCACCTTTTCCAAGACTTGGTAGCCAGATCATCGACCAAACCCCCAGTCTCATCACACAATCAAGAATCACAAACTTTCAACATCAAATTAAAGCAATCATGAAGTTCTTCTCCATCTTTACTACCATCTGCCTCGCAGGCACTGCCATGGCTTGCGCTGCTGGACCTTACGATACAGGTTCAGCGTGCTCTGGCGATTGTGTTGGGCTGACCAGATGTGGAGATGACAACCACGTCGTAAGTATAAAGCCTCCTGTTACGGGATGCCTTTCCTCCTTGATGGTGTCATATACGTGGTGCTAAATCATCAATGCTAGATCCAATGCCAGGGCGGCGTTTGGACGGCCATCACGGCTTGCGTCCACTGCAAGAGCGGTGGTTGTATTTAGACGCTTCCGTGATCTTGTACCGGGATGTCGTTGGGTTGGATTACGCAGCATATTCTGGTTTGGGCGGAGGTCTGCAAGCGTTAAAAGTCTGAGGGCTTCACTCGCCCCGGCCGTGGTCAGCATGCTACAGACTATCAAGGGGTGCCTTGGGATCAATCAATATGCCTCTTTATCATTAATCTTTGAAAATGCACCATCAATCTCTTTGAATTCTCATTGGCGACATATCGCTTGTCGAGCGTCGCGTTTAAGAACTTCAAATAAACCATGTATGTCGTGCGAAACCGACATTAGTGTCCTGCAACGGTAGGCACTTGTGTTTCAAAAGCTATTCTATAATGCAACTACCCTGTGACAACACAAATAGGAAGTACTCCATCAAAGTACAAACGACTTCGACCCCCAGAATAAAAGAATTGTGCTAGTAATCTTGTCACTATTCGGATATAGAAATCTATGTCCTTTAGGCAAATATTCGATTTGCAAATGACTGGAAGGAAGCAGCTTTTGTATATCCTGGGTCGTCTTTTCTCCGACTATAACACCGTTATCCCGGCCAAAAAAAACAAGCAAATTAGAGTTATAAAAGGCGGTATCTTAACGAGTCCGACCAAAAATCATATTATATATATTCTTTTACAAACTATGGTCCTATAGCGGACCGTACCGGACCGTATCTTAGAACAAATAAATATAGCCTTAGTAGTAATTGAATTACTATTGCAATAATTCTTATATGCCAAAGTCCCTATCCACGCGAAAGGGGCTCGCTCGGGCTAGGGCTACCACTCTTCTCCGGCTTGCCTGGACATTAAGATTCGGCGCAGAAGCAGCCACTTCCAAAATCTATCTAACCTTTCCTTTTCGCGGAGGGCCTCGGGCGATATAGCAAATTCGGGCTTTTGCATAAACAAATTATTATAACTATTTAACAACTTACGCAAAAAACCAACAAGGCCGAAAAACACCAGGGACCGGATCGATAATATATAAATATTAACAAATGCCAGGGATATAAGTCCGCTTAAAAAATTTAATAATCGAAAAGGTTTCGCCGTTTTTTATTTAAAAAAAAAAGGTAAAAAACATAACTGCTAAAAGCAACTAAAAAGCAAACAAACAAACGTCGTGCCGGCAATATAACGGCGTATTATTATAGCTTTAATTTTATAAATTTATAAAATAATAACTAATCAGCCCTGCTATATTTACTTCTACCAAAGTCATATATCCCATCGAAAAAAGAAGTTACTAACCAAAAAGTATTATACGGTACCTAGTATTTATAAGCCTTTATATAGTTTTAGAAAAAACAAAGCAAGGGGTAGTGTCTCCGTAAACAAACAAAACCTTGTTTTTATCTGTCGGCCCCCACTTATAAACTATAATAATCCTGTATAAAATATCTAGGTCGCGAGCGCCTGGCAGGGCGTCGGGAGGGTATGCCATAGTGTCGGCCTTATCGGCTGAGATGAATAGTATACGCGTCGCTCGGGGCGATAGAATTTTGTCGGTCATTTTGGGGCGATAGGTAATAGTGGAAAAAAAGAAAAAAGCAGTTGGTGTAAGAAAGAATAGGCGGGAGTCAAAAGCAAAGAGATGCAAAAGGGAGTCCCTGCCTGCCTGACAAACCAATTCGGCGTTATGCTCCGTAGCAAGAGCAGCACCCTTGCTTCGCACCGAGATAGGGAACGCTTCAGTCGGCAATAACCACGGCGCCGGCGCAAAGAAGACTAGTATTGGTGCTTAATCGCCAGGCACGATGCTATGCCACAGCCTACGACGTTGTTCTAGAAAAAAAGGAAAAAGAAAAAAAATACACCCTAAATTGCTCCCTTTCCCGGTCACCATTATCTGTTTCGTACTTGAAAAGTGGCTTCAAATTCCACAAGTTGGCTCGCCGCCAGGTCGGTACCGTGGCAATGTAAATGGATGAATTTGTCGCGCTATGAAACAGCGATCTGGTGGCATCAAAACCATCATTGGAAAACGTGCTAGGTTCACCTTGATAAAAAATCAAGTCACTCAGAACAGACATGCCTCAATATGGCGCTTCGGCAGAGATTCCGACATGAGTGCTGATATATGTATGCAATATGTACAGATTTTGATTGGACTACGTACGCATGGACCTTCTCAAAAGAATGGGACAGCAGAAACATCATTTTCGCCCAAGTCTCCCAGGCTCCAGTTGTCTTCTACCGTCTTGGTCAGACTATAGTGGTTATAACGGGTGGAATCGGTCGTTCCCTCCTTTCCGGCCACGGCACCGCCCAAGAGCACGGTGAACACCCTGTTCGGCAGCAAGTAGTTTTCGGCCTCATCAAACGTCAACACGATGAGGGTCTTGTCAGTGTTGAAGTTGTCGTTGTCCAAGAGCGGCGCCAGGAAAGACCGGGCCCAGTTGCCGGCCGCCGAGACATCCGTGTCGTGACCGTCATTCGTCATGTTGGGGGTGATGAACATCCACTGGGGCAGCGTGTTGGCGGCAAGGTCGCTGTTGAACAGGGTAAAGTTCTTGGACTTGGCGAGGCGGTTCAGGTCCTGGGTCACCGAGTCGTAGCTCATGAGGGGGTTGTGCTTGCGGACGTAGTCGTTGGCGCCCGTCTTTTGGTTCACGTAGTCGCCCTCAAAGCCAGAGTACGGCATGTCTTCCTGGTACAAGCTCCAGCTGACACCGCCAGCCTCGAGCAGGTCGACAATCGTCTCGATATCGGCACCGATGCGAGTCGGGTTATCAAGAACGACACCGTGAGTGCTGGCGCCCGCTGCAGCGATATAGTTGGGCTGCGATGGGTGCGTGATGGAGTAGTAGTTGTCGAGCAGGATACCTTGCGTCGCCAGGTATGCCAGGTTCGCTGTACAAAAGGTTAGATCCCATGTCCCAGCCAAGGCGGTATGGCTCATACAAATGGCTACTCACGATCACCGGCCGCTATGTCAAAGTCCTGGTTCTCGAGAAAGATTTGGACAAAGCGATCAAAGTTCGTGCCGGCCACGCTGCTCGTCGGGCTGAGGGTGAGCGCGGTGGCTTGCGCAGCGGCGACCGAGGCCGTCGCCGTGGCGGTATACATGGTCGGGCCAGGCCCCGCCGTTGTAGATTGACCGGAACCCATCTTGTTTCACGATGTGCTCGTCGTTGCGCTGTACCGAGCACGACGTCCCGTCTAGAATCTTTCGTCTTGTCCTAGATATTGATTGGCCTGGGAGCAAGCGACAAGCAGAGCGCCTCAAGAAAGGCAGAGTCGGGTTCAAGATAACACGGGCGGCGGCGGCCACATGATGGAAAATGGGCTTGGTTGCATTCTTATGTCCGCTGGAGCATCAGCTAGCAAAGGCGATTTGCATCTGTATAATTAGCGACCCTTGCGCAGATCAGCCAGTGTTCATCGATCTGCCGGGGGTCTTCTTAAGCGAGGTCTGGTTTGCGCCGCCCGAAGACCGAGAAAATGGTCCCAGCAGGCAAAGGGGTCTTGAACTTTGGGTAGCTGCAGAACATTGCTCATCCAGTAATCGCCGTTAGTTGGGCATCGTGGGGAAGAGTTGAGGAGTCTCAAATCTGGCATATGGGCGCCAAGGTCAATGCTCTCGGTGCTCATTGGGGCAAGACTGCACCGTCCAAGGTCGCACTTTACAGTGGCTGCGGGCCGCTAAGCAGGGGTACCCGGACTCGCTGGAGCTACCTTACCGAGAGGGACTCGGGAGTAAAAAGGAGGGGAGGGCTCCAGGTTGCCCCCCAATCATGGCAAGCCTATTTCCCACGATGTCGCTTTGCAATGGGGGTTTTTGCTTGTTGAAGATTGATGGCCGCTCGAGATTTATAGAGCTGTTTTGACATGTGCTTCTACCGACATTGGGCCCTACCAAGAAACTTCAATTTCGGTTTCCCAATACCCAGCCACCTATTCAAGTTATACTGTTATACTGATATACGGTACCGTGTCGATATAGGCGCCCGTGGGGGCAGCCTTTTTCAGTCACTTGGAAACAGAGACCGTGTCTAGAGATTCCGTGTGGCTTGAGCAGAATCGCGCCGAGATATATCCAGCCCCCCGTGACCTGTCCATAGATATTATCGAGACTCTTCAACTCGACCTGTGCGTCTCGGACTATCAAAAGGCTCTTGGAAAACGGCTCGCGGCAAACAACAGGCCCTTCAACGGATGCCCAGCACCAATTCGGGGCTCGATACTCCTCGGGCCGCGCTTGGGGAGAGTGCCTGTAAGGAAATTGCCAACACAGATGCTTGACCAAGTCAGACGACCAAAGCCCAGCCAGGTATCGCTGCTCTTGATAGAGCGTCTCGTTCTCGTACACGGAAGAAAAGTATGCTGCCAGACCTGCCAGTACCGGGAGCTTGTCCTGGGCTCGCGTCAACTTTCGCCTGGAATACCGTTCGACCACTTGAGCCCATGAAAGAGTCTGTCCAATACCAGAGCGAAGCGTGAAAGGAGACCGACTGGGCAAACCGACCGCGAAGCCACTGTCCTGGTCTTGCATAAGCTGGCATAACTCGCAAGACTCGGCGCTGATCCGCAGTGATTCGAGATCTTTGTGATATAATACCAATCCATCGACGGAATGCTGAAATCCATGGTTTGGAGTAGAGCACATGAAGAGATTGTGGTTGAGAGGGTATGTCTCGTCGAAGGCGAAGGACTCATTGATGGATTTCTTGGAGACAGCAGCCAAGTCGATGCTTTGGCATATTCGACAAGGCGCCATCCCAATAACTACGTCGGGGTGGTAAGAATGACTGATCCTGATACACACTAATAAAAAAAAGGAATAAAAGAATTGAGGTTTATTGAACACAATTGCACAACATATGCTTTATATTCGAGGAGCATAGTTTAGGCAGAAACTGCTCGTCAGGTCGGGAAGATTTCGAACCATACTAAACGCCCATATTTGAGACCCGAATGGCTAGCGAGGACTGAAAATGCCTTGCAGGGGGGGATAAGGATGCGCCGAATTGAAATATCGACGAACTAGAAAGGGTCCCAACCCACCATCTTCCTAATGTGAACTACATGTACTACTAGGCGAGAGTTGGCTGATCCGTTCAACAAGAACGGCAACAGTGCAGATCTCAGAGTCTCTTTGCCAGTGACAAAGCAGAATGCTCATATATGTCGTTGGCACAAGGTCATGTTATTCCCTAGTAGTCACCCTTCTAGACATCACTGAATGATCGCATCGTGAAAAGATATGAACGCCATCTCCTGATTAATTCGTCTACCTTATTATTGAAATCCTCCTTCCACCGTCTCGATCGGAGACCACCAATTACGAATATCAACCATGTACCAGGAGCTCCTCATAACACGTCATGACCGTCGTGAGGGAGAAGGGTGAAGCAACCAAATTCACATCGCTGATCGAAACGATCTAACCTGACTAAAATGTACCACCAAACCTGGTTTTCGCACTCAGATCCCCTGATCCAGGACATCGACGTCCGCCGCCAATTCCACTGCAATCAAACTTCTGTCCCTTTTTTTCCGATTTTAGTTTTGCCGGGCTCACATGTTGTAGCCCAGCCTACCATTTGCAAGAAGTAGAAGTGTAGGTACAAGTACCCCAAACCAGTAAAACGCCGTGTCATGAATGGCCTTGCGCGGATGCCCTCTATGCATGATTTATCTTGACTGCCGAGTCGGCGGACAGTCACTTGAACACATTTTTCGAAAATGTGCAGCGTGTCAAAAAGAAATTTGAACGGCAGTTCAACAACCATTACCGAGACCGACGGTTCAGCGACTTGAAGTCGACAGTAAAAGGGCTTCCGGATGGCATGCGAACATCCAGGAGTCGAGAACGCCTCTCCTAGAACGTCTCGGACTCCTGGCTCATGGGACTAGCTACCGAGCCGAAGGTGTCTGTGCCGGTTAGGTTAGTGTTGATCAAGCAGACGTGTTGAGCAAAGCTTACCTCTCTTTTGTCTCCGCTCATCTCTAGCACGCGTGTCACTGAAACCAGATCGTCCGCTTCGAATGCTGTCTCCATCTTCACTTCCGCGAGATCTGTTCATACCGCGGCTGGGCGTCATTGCTCGAGGACCACTGGGCCGGCGGCCAGGAACACCAAGAGCACCGCTCAAATTGCGGTTCTCGGGCTTGGGGCTACCAGAGTGGTAGCTGGCGGTGCCAACGGTACCGGCATGCGTAGCAGTACCACCGTAGCCACTATCTACACTGTGGTAGGGCAGAGGGCTCTGACCCCTCTGAAGCTTGCTGAGACGCTCATTTCGCGGGGGGGTGTCCGCGACATCGTCCAGAGGCTCCTTGGGTGGCCGAGGGGGGCCTTGCTGAGAAGGCGAGGTCCAGTCGTACTCATTGGCTGCGCTCTGGTCGCTGTAGCGGTCCGTGTTCGGCTCCGGCAAGCGGTTCAGGCTCACGGCTGAGGAAGCCCAGTTGTCTGAGCGAGGACTCATGGGAGATTGGATTCCACCGTAGCCCTGAGCAGATGTCTCCAGAGCCGTCCTAAAGCGCTCGGTCTGTCCCGGCCGTGGTTGGGGGTGCTGCAAGTTGATGCTGTTGCGATGCGCCTTGTACTTTGGATCCTCAGGGGTAGCATAGGTAGCGGGCGGCGCCTCGGTTCGATAACCCGTGGGCGAAATCACCTCGTGGGGAATGTCACTGCTGAAGTCTTGCTGAGAGTAACCATCATGCAAGTGATCATCGTACTGGTCCTGGTGGTAGGATTCGTAGTCACCTATGCTCGACCCAGAACGTGAAGGTGGGTGCTGGAAAAACTCCTCTGGTTCTTGCTTCCGTGAGTTGCGGAATATCTTGCCGACGCTCGACGTTGTCGTCTCAGACCAACGAGAGATCTTGGGAAAGAAGCTAGAAGAGCCCTTAGACTTGTGCTTCTTGCCAGCTTCCGTCTGAGGGGTGTTCTCGTAGCTAGCCGGGTGGCCAGAGACTTGAGCGGCCGCTTGTGGAGGAGTCGCAAGTGGCACAGATTCGCCGCGCGTAGGGGGGATGGCTGGCGACATGAACAGATTGGGATCCGAGTATTCACGTCCCGGAGTCATGGGATGACCATCAAACTCATTCTCATCACCTTCTGGCACGGTGCTGATTCTGTGGTCGGAGAATTTCCGCTCGTAGCCGCCCTTAGCGGAAGGTCCACGAGACTGTGGCAGCGACAGGTGACCAGATTGGCTACCATGGCTGGTAGTCGAGGTTCCGGCATTGCCTTCTGGTTCGTAACCCTTGTCCTGCTCGTACTCGACCTGTTCCAGGTTCTCCAGGGACTGGTTGTGTGTACCCATACCCGACACCAGAGCCTGGCCAGCAGTCTGGTGCTTCAGAACATCGACCTCGCCCAATAGCTGCATGAGCATGTCCTCAATTCTTCCGAGATCATTGGTCCCTTTACTACTGAGACCCTTGAGAGCTCGTCGGAAGATGTTTCTCTTCTTGGCATTCTCATCAAGCGTGCCTGCTTGCGAGCCACCAAGTGACCGAGATGCGCTGCCGGGGAAAGGTCTGGGACCACCGAGGTGTCGTTGCACCGTCTTCTCGGTGTTGTCCTTGACTTCGCCGATGATCTGATCTTCTGTATCGGCAAGAAGCCTCTTGATGTCATTAAATGAGGTTCGCATCTCGGCTGCCGACCGGACTAGAGTCACGAGGAGTTCAGTATCTCTAGCACTTCGCTGTGCATCGCGTACCATGAGCTTGTAAGACGTCAGTATGCATGCTATTCATCAAAGTCAATCTTTTAGTACTCACATGTTCCATCAGTGCAATGATATCCTTGGACTGGATATTATCAATGCCAGTACCGCTGGCTGGATCATAGAGCGGCGAACCCATGCCATGGGACATACCGCTCAGCTGCCTTTGATGCCTGGGCATGCCGACGTAGAATGGATCATCAGTGTTGCCACCCATTCCTGGCTGGCGCTGGAATCCGACTGCCCTACCCTTGGCTTGGGCCTCATTCGGTTGTGCGGTCTCATAACCCTCGTCGCCATGGTGGAGGCCAGGGCTTCCAGTGTTGAAGCCAGCCCGATACAGATCGCCGTTGAAGCCAGCCCCAGTCAGCTGCTCAAGGCCAGCGAGATTGGCAATGGGGCTTGTACCCTCGTACGGATTCGTGACGAGCGTGTCGCGCTTGCGGTCAACAGACGTCCTGTGCCACTCATCCTCATGTTCTTGAGACGGCTGTCTGCTGTGTGTCGCAGCCATACCTGCTGCAGCAGCCAAAGCACCAGCGGCAGCGGCTTCCGCAACGCCCATGTGGCTGGCCTTCGGAGTTTCAGCACGTTCAAAATCAAAGGTTTTCTCTTGTGTGGGAGTCGCAGCCCCTTCACGATGCCAGTTGTGAGCTCCAGACCCGCCTAGTTCTCCTTCAATGACAGAGTGTTCGCGGCTTTCATCTTGGTATCCATAACCAATCTCTGGCATGGGATACTTGTCGTCTGGGAGGCCACTAGCCCCCAGCTCCGGATGACTGTAGGCCCCGGATAGGCGATCAATACTATGTGCCGGAGAAGCGTTTGCTCTAAAGCCATCTGCCTTGGCGCGCTCTTTGAAAGACTTGTTCCTCATGACACCATCTCCTTGCCATTCTGACTCGTCAACAGAGGCTTGCTGCGCTTTCCGTCTGGCCTCTTCAGCGGCACGGGTCAGAGCGGCATTCGTAATAGCCTGCTCAGAAGTGGTGGGAGATTGGTGCTCCCGAGTCTTGGGGTACTTTCGTCCATATTGATCGAGTTCGTACTCCTCAAAGTCGCGGGACACGTCTGAGCGAGACTGCTTGGATAATGCGGGCGAGTTGCGCTTCTCGAACTCTTCGACTCGGCTGCTGACTGAATTCTTCGCAGGGCTGCTTCCTCGAGACAGTCGGTCATCTGCCCGCGAGTCGTACGAAAGCTGCGAATCCCGGTAGTCCTGACCAGCACTGAGAACTGACTGGTCCGCCATGGAGCTCTCGACGAGAGAAGCGACATTGGATTCTGCGCCAAATGGTTGATGTACGAACCGAGGGTTGGCACCAACACCTTGAACTGCTTGGCCCGAGGCAACACGTTCGAATTCACTGTCGTCAGTGTATCTCGTGTCTCGGTAGTTTTGAGAGCTTTGGACGCTGCTACCATCGTCTCCAAACTCTCGGCTTCGCATGTGGCTAGGAATTGAGCTAGGTCGAGGAGATTTGTGCGGGGAAGAGAGGTCGCTGTCAGTCAATCTTGAATCTCGTCTGCGATAAATGTCGCTCTCTCCTTCCGTATAGCCCGAGACGCTCTGAATGGGACTCAAACCACGACGCTCTTGTTGATACGGGACATAACGCAGTGGCGGGGGCACATCTTGTTGACTGTAAAAGCTATTGTCGTACATGCCAGGCTCATCGAGGCCCTCCTCCTCGTAGTCGTCATACTCGTCGCGATAGGCGGGGCCTCTGGAGCTGAGCTCGCTGTCCTCATCATACTCATATTCGCCGTTGCTTTTTCGAGGTAGATCTCGGAGGTCGCCGTGCGAGATGTTAGCATGCAAGGTTCCGAGTGTGCCTTGCAAGGTGTGATGCTCGGATCCTCGAGTCGGTGTTGGCGTGTTGTGTATAGAGTCATCGGAAACGACTTCTCTGGTCACCTCGTGGACGGGCGTCATCTCTTCGCTTGCTGAGTGAGGGCGGTCCGTGTCGGCGGAAAGAATCGAGGTTCTCGTCAGTTCCGAAGGGTTGATTTCACTAGACAGAGGCATGGGCGGAGCGATCTCATGCTCCATCTCATCATATTCCTCCGCAGCTCTGCCATGTTCCGGAGTCCTTGCTCTCCGTCTGCGTCGTTGGCGCTTCTCATCCACCCTCGACCTGTCACGCTGGGCAGCAGCCAGCCCAGCTGCGGTTGCTGCGCCGAGGACAGCAGCATTCTCAAAATGGTCCTTTGTGCGGCGTGGTGTGTTTTCCTCGTCTTCAAGCACAGAGACATGCTCTACACTACTCTGCGGCGACCAATCGTTCCTAGCTTCACGGCCTCGAGATTTGATGGACTGCTCCGTAGCGCCGGATTTTCTCTTGCTGTTGACGGAGAGGTCCTCTCGAGAAACCGAAGTGAGACTGGAAAGAGATTCTTTATCCTTGGGTCTTCTCGTCTCTCGCTGGCTGCGCTCCCTCTTGAGCGATTCTAACTCGGGAAGAATGAGCCGCCGGATAGCATCCTCGACAGTTTCGAGCAGTTTGGGGTTGTTGATGGAAACCTTTGATGACGACATGGAGTCGTAGGATCTGTGGCTTGGGCTCAGGGCGGACGATAGTACGCTAGAATCTGCGCCCGAGACCAAGGATTCCTTGTGTCCGCCCTTGGACGACCTTCGTCTGCTCTTGCCGTCTGCGTCGATTTCACTGACGGAGCTCGTCCTGCTTTTCGACTTGTGCTTCTTGTCCGGCCTAGTCGCCTTTTCGACCGCTTTCTCGATCACCCTACGTTCGTGGCTGCTGCTGCGACTCTTGCGGTTGATCTTGTCAGCTACGGCAGCGGCGGTCACCGCGCCCAAGGCGCCAGCGGCCAATGCATCCGCGCTGGACGGGCTCTTGCTATGCCGCTTGTTTGGCGAATACGACAGGGTCGTGCCTCCCGAACCATCCAAAAAGCTGTCGGTTGGAATTGCCGAGATGTCTGACATGTTTGGTGGCACATAGGAAGACACCTTGCTGTCTGCAGCGGGGATGAGAGGGCTCGCGGGCTTGCGCTCACGTCTGCGATAAGGGCCACCGGGAGCGATCTCAACCTCAATAGGGTGGCGCGAGACATTGGACTCTTCGGTCGCCGATGCATAGGAGTGCAGGCTCCTGGCATCTTCGGGGTCGGTGACGTCGAGCTCGCTGTGGGTTGGCACCAATGGGTCTTGATGCGCCCGCTTGGACCCCGAGGATTTGCGGCCTGACTTTGACATCTCGGTGATCTGGATATGGTCGTTCTTCCCTCGACCTCCCTTGGAAGGCGTCAAGCGCACTCTGACGCTGGGCTTGCGACTGGGAGCACCACCTTCTGGCGAGACGGGGCTCTTACCACCTTCAAAATATTCGATCAGCAGCGACGTCTGCGAGCGGTTTGACTTGTGGCCGCGGGTGCGGATGGTGACTGGAGTTCCGTCGTCTGGGATGGAGATGTGGGACGTATCCTCCTCGTCGTGCATGGAAACATCAGTCGCAAGCTCGGTTGGCGTCCCCAATGACTCAGTTTCGGTCGGCGCAGGTAGAGGAGGGGCTTTTTTCGAGTCGACCCCCATTCTGGAGCCGAATTGAGAAACTCGACGTTTGGCCGCGCCCGGGGGCAAGGTGGGCTGTTGTATTAAATGGAGTTTTTCCCAGATCGTGCTATCTATCGGCGATGTGCTGGGATGTGTTGTTTACTGCTCTCGTAAATTGGGTCGATGTGCTGCACTACGGAGTACAGACCGCCAGTCAACCAGGTGGGCTGTAAGCAGGCCCGAAACACACCAAGAGCAAAAAAAGAAGTGACCTGCGCGGCGAGAACCAAAGCTTGAGGGGAGGGGTCCGATGAAAAGGTACGTCGCCTTCTTCCTTTCTTTTCCTCGGTTCGTCAAGACATTTGGCGAGTTTCTGCGTGTGTCACCGGCCCTTTGAGAGTAAGAAAAACACGAGAAGCTTGGCTTTGGGGATTAATTAGGTGTTGCTGGTCGTCGTTGCTGTGCTGCTATTGCATGGGCGGATCAGCTAGGCTCAAGCAGTAAGTAGGTAAAGTGGGAGCAAGCAGCACGCAAGCAAACAGGCAAGGCCAGGTAAGGTAGCCCACCCCCAAAGGGACCCGACTGATTCGAGTGAACTTGGTGGATCGAGACCTGCAGGAGAAATAAGGTGAGACCTACATTGAATGTGACTGAGTCCCCTTCAACTAGGGCGTGGAAAACACCCAGGAACAACTCAAGTGCAAAACGAGCGCAAGAAGCACTTGAATTAGAAGAGAGAAAAGAAAGGAAACACGAAAACCTGTTTCCAGCTCTGGGAGAGAGAGTCGACGAGGACCACAAAGATGGCCGGGTACTGGACCGATTGATAGGTTGAGCTCTCCAACCTCCGATTATTTGGCTGCTAGTCCCAGTGATCCCCCGGGCTGCCAAAGGTCCGTCCGTGACTGCTCGTTTTGTGGCGGGATGCGCGCCGAGACTGTAATGTAGGTACTATCTGCAGCACCCAGCAGAAAGAAACTGCCGGCCGCTACTGTTCGTTCGCAGATGCGATTCTTCTAGAAATGACAGCAGAATGAATTCCACGATAGGTGGATTCAGAGTGGAAGAGAGTGAGGTGGAGGAGAAATCACTGGTTTACCCAGAGCAGAGGCAAGCAGGCGAGGGTGCACAATTTCCAGCGAGACATTCGACCGTACATGCGTACAAGGGACTCGGACATGGGTGATGCAGGCAAGTGACGGAGGCACCGTATCAACCAGTCAGATCGCCACACTCCGTCAATTTCCGGATCAAAAGGTCAAGACTTTCTACTGTACGTAGCTTCAATTGAATAGAGTGCATTCTAAGTGGCTTTTTTCTGTGTCTTTTAGACCACGCGGATTTTGGCTTTCGCCCTTGTAAATTGCTAAAGTGCACAGCCTGCCTATATGCTTACCAGAGGGCGATTCCATTCGCAGGGACGACACATACTCCGTACGCGCGCCGTCAAAGTGGAAGAAACGGAACGGCCAGGCTTTCGTAGATCTCTGGAGGCCGCCCCCACCGCGGTATCGAAGAAGTTCGAGAGCGAGAGCCTTGAGAGCCAGCCAGAAAACTGGACGGTGGAAAGCTGGGATTCGGGAGCGTGATGCGTTGGCTCTGCTGGGGTTGCACATCCAATGGAGCGACGATCCGGCCCTGGCAGGAAAACCATAGGCTGCAAAGCCCAGCAGGGAAGTCGTGCGGGATGTTCCCCATTCCACTCGAGTCTGACCTAGCTGATGGCCATCACCACTCATCACCACACATGTATGAAATACATTAGCCTTCCACTTATAGAATCTTCTCTTCATTAGCGAAGATCGGAAGACTGTAGTTCATGGAATCCCCATGTCAATTCCATCTATACCACGAGCATATCGTCATCTTCTTCTTCACAAGGTTACAAACATGTCTACAACTCTGTCACGTCACGTCGTGGACGCGATGTCCGGAGTGCTGCGACGAGCAGAAAACCGCATGGCAGGGAGTTGCGAAATTCCGGAGGTTGGGCGACTGGTATAAATTTTTTTTCTCTCCTTACTTCGCAAGGCCCCAATTCGTTATCGTCTGGAGTACATCACTTCATTTGTGTTGTGCGACACCTGCCCGTGTTCGACCAGGCCGGCAAGGTCCGTTCTCCATGTTAAAACGCAACTGCAGTATCACCTGCGGCGCACCCGACATGATCTCGACATCATCAGCATGTTTCCATTCAATAGAGTTCCAGAGTTCTGTCCCCGATTTCTGGGAGCAGAATGGCCCAAGCTCCCTGTTGTTGACATTGACGGGCAGCGGTAGCTCTCAGGAAGAGTCCGCACGGCGGCTCAAGCGTCTCTGCTGCCAGGGTAACGGATGGAGACGGACGGCGATCAATCTGATGGATTATATGGAGCCATATCCATAGTTTATAGTCGTTTGAAGATCGACGATCGTGGCTACGAATTTCCTTCTGCCATGCTTCCCTGTCTGGCACTGATGTACAGAGTATTTGACCTTCTATGAGATTTCGCCAGAGGCAACATTGTAGACCAACAATATTTCAGAGCATCACGGAACTTGACGAACAGTCGACAGGCTCAAGGCTACGGATGCAATGGATGAAAAATGATACTCCAAGGACTGGGTCCCAAGTCCCAGCACTAGCCCCCACTAACGGGATCGACCTGGTCTCGTCATGCCTTACGAGTATTGGATAGCGGATCTCGCCTTCAATATGTCAAAAGCAGATGAATTTGGTAAGCCATATGGACAGCCAGGACAGTGTCGGATGTCGCAAATTGTCGATAAGTTTCATACTCAAAAAGCACAATACGGAAAAATGGCGATATCAAGGCAGACCAGTGCTGCAGAATCTTCGCCACATTATACCTATTCTTTAACCGCGAGACTTTTATGTCAGTAGTGGCTACGCATATCTGTCCTGACAGACTACAGACACGGTTACATTGATCTCAATCCATCTGGGCAGGTAGACTTCCCAGAGCCGCAGCGTGCAGGATGATAGTCGTATCAAATCCCATCTTACACAATTGTTGGTACGGATACAGCCAGTCGGACCAGTCGGCTTGGAAGACCTCTCTCTCACATGCCCGTTGCTGCCGCCTTTTTTCCGCCCATTGCTGCCCAACGAACGCCCCCCTCTCAGCACCAGCACAAACGAGATGCAACCAAAAACCCTATGTTCCATCGTCAAACACCTAACTGCGACATGTCGTTTCCCGTTGTCGACAGCCTTGATGTTTGGCACAAACAATTCATCAATCAATCAATAAATAAATGGGTACGTGGTATGCGCAGTCAGACAATCTGAGTGGCACCGTTGCTCGTCGACGACCATCTGTATATAATATATTGGTACGCCAGGCCAGTCGGGCGACCAGAACACACACGACGTCAAGGTGAACTTCACAGCGGCTTACGGCATCTCGGCCGCGACGGCTACGCCTCGCCCTCGGGAGGCGCAAGCTTTCAGGCGTGCGCAACCTCTCCAGTCCCCTACTGCTCGTACCGGCACGTTACGACATGCTCTGTGGCTAGCAGTGCAGTTGCATCAAGGCACAACGAGAGCATCACGGCATGAACACAGGTGCGACACCTAGTAATTCTGCTGGGTAATCTGTACAAGCTCTGGAGCTCTGCATATCTTCTGCATTACTCTGTACCTTTGTGGTCAAGTATTCCCTATTCCCGGCGGTCGTATTATGATGTATCGACTCACTTTTGAACATTCCGTACCAACACCCGACATCTGGATGTCCTCATCTACCGTTAGCCCACGCATCAATATACCAAAGCTGCGTGATAGAAACTGCACACCTCCTCCTCCTCCTGAACTCCGAGGACCTGTAATACCTCGTTTTCGATCCTTGGTGATTTCTCTAGCGCCTCTGTGGCCGAAACCACCCATCTTGTCCGACCAGCCGCGAGTACATATCGCAAGCAAGTCGACTGGTTCTGAGAGCCCTCGGAATCCGCCCGAGACATGGACCTCCCAAAGATTGCTGAGCAAGAACTTGGTGGTGGGTGAGGAAATCGGGTAACCTAGACGATGGCACGGTGGAGTCGGCGCGGGTTGGCGCTGCAGCGAGAGATACGAATCATGTACGTTGCCGCGTCTCTTCACAATTTTGAGCTCTGTGCTTTCCGGTACTACTCGACGCGGGCGCCGACCACCAGAATCGTCGAGCCGGTAATGTGAACAATACATAATCTTGTGCTGTTCTGATATTCATTTCACGAAGATCAGATATGGCGAGGCTTTTAACATTGGGATCTCTTCACTCCAATCAATTCTTCTTCCAAGATTACAATGGTGATGCGTCTGACGCCAAATCTGCAATTCATCCCAACCCATACCCTTTAGTTCTCCTTGTTGCTGTGCCACAATGCTGTTTTTCCCTTTTCTTTCCAAGTTGGGATGGGTATCTTCTCATGGTCGGTTTGTATGACGCAATGATAGAACGAGGCAGTAACGTTGAAAAGTTGATCTGTTCGCCTCTAGGCACAAGTGTAGTTATGCTGAATCAAACGTTTCCGCAACTACTGGGTTGTGAGACCAGTGGGTCGTGAATCCGCCGCCGAGGATCCTCTTGAGGAAATCTACTCGAATAGACAGCGACCAGGAGTCGATGGTCAGGGTCCGCCCGTCATTGCCCTTGACCGTGTTGCGGTACCCAAACTCGGTGAAGACCTTCTCCGCCGCAAACACTCGCTCGCCACCTCGGTCAGACTCCCGTGCGATACGGCCAGCCTCCGAGTAGCCTGGACCCTTGCCGAGCTCTAGCGATTTCAAGATGCTGTTGAACGTGGAATGTAGCTGGCGACGATCCTTTCTTGAAACCGTCTTCGAAGATTGTCCAGCAAGTTCTGTCATCTTCTGGACGAGCTGATGCTGGTTATACTGCAAATCGAATGGGTTATACGGCTCAGGGTTATACCGCTCGCCTCTTTGCTTTGCCTCTACCCTCAACTGCTCCTGCTTGCTGTCGTGGTCTTCCTCGGCTTGCTCATTGTAAATGCGAAGTGCCTCGAAGATGAGCGCAATGTTGCTTCCGGCAGCGATCTGCACATCGGCGTCACTACTGTCGAGTTGCTCTGTGAATGCCTCGAGCGCTTCCTCGGATTGCTGTTCCAATTCATCAATATGACTCGCGAGGAATCCCCAAATGCTGAGTGCCGCCGTGACCACGGGTCCGTTGTCTCCGGCCTCCACGCTATGCCCATCGCTTTCAACGATCTCGACAGCAAAATCCATGAGTTCTTGCGCAGCAACTTCGGCGCCTCCGCCAAAAATGGTAGCAACAGCCATGGTGTAGAGCGCCTCGACCTTGACAGATTCTTCGTCTGAGCCCTCGGTTGTGCTTTTGAGGATAGAAAAGGCTTGGCCGTAGATCGAGTCCGACTGAGTGGTGATCGTGGTCATTTGCAGCGCCTTGAGCGCGCCAACCGTTTCGTCCTTGTGGCCTCCACGAATGCTTCGCAGGAATGCTGGGACCAACTCGTGTATTTGATGATCAATCATGGTGTCGGCAAAGTGATGCCTTGCCAGATGCGTATAAGCAGCAAAATATCGCTCCCTGCCTTGAGTGCTGCTGCGTTTGCGATCCAGGATCTCGTTTATGCAATCTTTTAGCTTGTCGGTCCAATCGCTGACCGTGTCTTCGCCATCTTCCGAAGCAATGACAGAGTTGGTTAAACTGTCGCTCGGATCATCGTCGCTTACCTCGTCTTCCGACGCATAACGACTCGGGGCGCGCGAGCCAGCAGCAGAGCTCGTGGGAGACTGTGTGGTCGAGCCAAAGTTGGAGTCGGGTCGCGTACGCGCCTTGCGAGACACGGTCTTGCCGCTTTCAAGCAGGATCTTCTTGCGTAGGTCTCTCATGTTGGGCGGGTGGGGGATGGCGTTCGTGGACTGTTTTCGTTTTTTGTTGTCGTTGCCGGAACGAGGAGTGCTTAGTAGCGAGCTCTGCAAGCTATAGATGGTACTTTGAGTCCAAAGAGACTTCAGCAATTTGCTTTGAGTGTTAGGTAAATGGAGCGTTGTGTTTGTAGAGACACGATCGTAAGCAAGCGTCCATGGGAGCTGTGGATATTTGAACTCGGTACGGGAGCTGGGTTCTGTATGTCCTCGGCTATTATGCCACTGATCCGTGTGCAAAAGAGGCCACAGAGATAGAAGTCGGAGTGGCGTTGGGGCGTATTCGACGCAAATTTGAAGGGCGCACTAGAATTTTTCCCTCTGTATGGCAAATGGGAGAGCGCGGGGAATTTTGAAATACCAAAACGAGACGGCAGGGTGCAAGGCCTTAAGAGTCACAGCCAAGAACGTGCCTGTAGAAAGATGGTTGCATGCCTGGAGAGTGTGCGTCAAACCATGGGGAAAAAGAAAGAAAAAATCTCAGCGTGTGAGCATGTCATGGTCATATGGGTTCGTAGCCTGAGCCCTGGGTGAGCGGCGCGATGGGGCCTATGATGCAAAGACCTGGGCTTAGGTTGGGCTGAGCTGCCCCATCAGGGAAAGGTCAGGCATTACAAAGACACCTGTTTCGTCCCTGCATGAACATCGCCCATACCTTATTCTCAGAACGTTTCGCGTGTCTTCATTTGGTGGTAAGCGCACCGCTCGAAGCTAGACCAACTCAAACATCTGTAAAGTAGAACATGAGCATGGCTGTTGGGTTTGATAGCTTGGTTGGTGTTCGTCTTCGAATCGTGCTACCAAGTTGGCGATATGACGTCGCTTGAGCTAAATAGCATGCATGACTAGTCCGAGCTCGGTCGCATTTGGCGACGATGATGGCCATCTGTGGAGAGGACTGAATCTGTCTGTATGGCAATGCGGGCTCGGCGGGAGAGCCAAAGTGGAATTGGGCGCGGCGGCCCATGATCCCGTTTTAGTGCAGCCGGGGGAGGAGACAGCGGCCGGAGTCAGCACTTTAGCGCCTCGGTACTTCTACTTGGTAACCACCCCAAGGCAGCATATATTATCATTGATTCCTTACTGTTGCTTGTAGATTTGAGCCTTTCGTTTGTGGTCGTTATGATCCGCAGTATACAGAAGACAAGGGTTTCCGAGTGTATGCTGTCTCGAAAACACAAGTAATGGCGCTTAAGCCAGCAAAGCATCAGGTGGAAGTGTGTTCAATGATACTCGGCGTCACATATGTCGACCATGGCCCTCACCTCACTGCTTTTGTTCTAGGTTATGATAACGCACGGCAAAACACTATGGAAGAAGTTGAAATACGACTTGGATACTACCTAAAACAAAAGCGAATTTGTGCCAAGCTTGTGATTACTTTAGCAGTGGGAAAAGCATTGATGGACTTCTCACCCAAAATCCGAAGCTTGCTGGAAGAACGGTGAACAGCTTTTTGGGGCGTACGCACATATTTTAGTATGCATTGTGACTCTTTTCAACGTCGCCCCGTCTCTTACCTAACCTAGTTACCTACCTACATCGTAGCCCAACTGAACCCACCCGCCCAATAACTGAGCTCTCGGTTCAGCTCCAGTTTTTCAAGATGTCATGTGGACAGAATGGGGCTTCCCCGAAGGCTGGAATACATTTTAGCCGCTGTCAGCGTACAAGTATAAGGTACTGTGGGGTAGTTCAGGATTCTGTTAGCAGTTGCATGAGATTCTCAAGCCTATGTGACACCTCTGAACGGGATAATACACTGCAAAATTTTCAGAATTAACCAGTCGCATCTTCTGATAGTGATCAGTTTCATTTGAGAAGAAGTTTCACATCTGCTCCTCGACATTTGTGCTAAAAGAGCAACGGTCTGGCGTGAGGTCGTTATCGTTCTCTGGATGGCGGGGTACCAATTTGCTATCAGCTGGGACCCCACCATCAATCCAAGGAGGTACTTTGTAGCTTGTAGAACCTTATCGCCGTGACTGCTGCCGTATCAGGATACCAGCTTATGGCTTGGAGAACGGGAAGCAGCCTGAGGCAGGCGTTGCCTCGTTGCATGGCCGTGCGACTCAAAACGAATTCTACCTTGTGCAAAGTAATCAACTGGAGCCTGGCCTAGATTGAACCAGTCAAGGTGTTTGGCAACGAATACCTAGAAGCTGATGTTCGCAGCTCCTAAACCTATGTATAGCTGGCTGCCAAAGCCGATCTTGGCGTCTGCTAGGCAAGCTTATCGGGTTCTGCCTGCTCCTTTCTGACGCCTACTGAACCCCACTTTGGCTTCTGCGAATACGCCTATTGGTACAAGGGCAACACCACCTACAACTTACACCTTACACCTACCTATGGAGTACTGGCAGGGACACTCTGAGCCTACATTGTACCGTACCTCCCTAACCTTGACCTCAACTCCCTGGGTCGCACCTCACCTTCCCCTCCTCTCCTCAACTCTCCAACCTGATGGTTCACTTCTTTCCATTCTGATTCTACTCTTTGCGGATCCGTTGACGTCCACACCTACTTTGATCGATACGCCTCTTCTCTAATCCTCCTTGCCGCCGAGTTCCAGCCGACAGCTGTGCTGTAACTACTCTAAACTTTCAACGTTGCGGCATCACCCGACAGGTCGAGTTGCCCTCCTGCTCGCAATCCCCGAAACGCTGCGGCCACGGCTCCAAGCCCTTTGTACGGTTCCTTTCTCGGACGAACGGGCATATCAAGTTGCGTTTCTGTAAATTCTCGGCGCCATGGCGTCTTCACAAGATCCCAACGCGAGAGATGGCTGTCACGGTATGTAAAAGGACTTGCCTGCCCCCCAGCCTGCGGCTCGCCATATTCCTTCTTACCATTCTTGACGAAACCTCACCGTACTGACTACCTACTGCAGTCACTATTTCCTTGAGAATCTTGAATTCTAGTCCTCTGCCCGAACTCGACCAACGACAAATTACTTTGACCAAAGACGTCACCAGCGTTTGCATCGGACGCTCTTCGAAGCAGGAGAGCAAAGGAATCGTCGCTGCTCTCGACAACGCGTGGTTTGAAAGCCCGGTCATGTCTCGAGAGCACGCCCGACTGACTGCAAATTTTCACAAAATGGTATGTCGAACATTGTTTCGTGTGTCCATTTCCTTCGCATCGCCACTAACTGGAAACCAGGAACTTCTACTCGAGGACACTGGATCCCTGCATGGCACCTTTCGCCGTTCGGGCGAGAGTGCAGAAGAACAGCTTTCCACACATGTGAAGACTCCCGTTCGAGACGGAGATATTTTTCGCTTTGGTTCAGATGTTTATCGAGGCCAACGTACATTCCCGCCCCAAGTTGTTCGGGTCGATCAACTAGCTTGGTCTGAAGGGTATGTAAACCGGAGTCGAATGACCATTTGCCCCATATCCAGCCAGCTGATGTTTTCCAGTGCTGCATCCGTTGAGATCAAGAGTAATCAGCGATCCACGCCTTCGAATACCTTTTGTGTTCCCGACTACGACGATGATGAAGATCTGCCGAGTGACAGCGATGACATCGTTGAGAACTACAAGCTGCCTAGTCAGCGATTTCGCATGGACTCATGTGTCATCGACCTTGATCCAAGCTCTCCCAAGAGGCAGCCACGACTCCAAGATGCCCCTTCCAGCTTGACCATTCATCGATCGCGCTCCGACGTGATTGATTTGACTTCGGAACCTGAGACACCGAGCGTACCAGATGGTGTGATGCAGCTGGAAGCTCAGGTGGCTTTGCCGTCCTCCATGCCAACTGTTATTCCAGACCACGCCCAAGAAGAGATCGTAATTGCAGACGACTCGAATAAGGAGACCGCCGCAGATGACCAAGATGTCACGTTTGTTGACGGTCGAGACAGCAGTCCGTCTTCGCCATACCCACAGTCTTCACTGTATCACCGCCCTGGCTATGAGTATCTCTCCATGTCAGAATCTGAAGGAGAGCTCGATATGAATGATGATGACGATGATGACGACAGTGACGGAAGCTCTCAGGACGAGATGGACTCGGATATTGAAGTCATGTCCGCAGCTGATGAATCCAACCAAGCAAGCGACATGGAAGACCTGAGCCCCCACGCTCAATACTGGCACAGCTCTTCAGACGAAATGGATGATGATGGTGATGATAGAAGTGAACAGAGCGCCGAAGAATGTGACGGTAAGTTGTGTTGGCCTTCTCGTCCTTCATACCTTTTATGCATACTTACTCAGCATCACAGATTCTCTTCAACTCAACGAGGATAACATGTCCTCTTCCAGCGACGACGAAAGCGTCTCGACAGACACTAGTGTTTACCAGAAAGAGCCGTCCCCTGAGGTGGCCTTCCCGTCCTCGTCTTTACCAACTGCTCCTAGAGGGCCTTTTGCAGACGCACATCATTCATGGATGTCAGCCGACATGGCCTTGCAATGGCACCAACCACCTCAACAACAACATTCGATCTCCACGGTGTCTACTGCCACTCCGGCGTCATTTTCCCAGACACTCGGCGAAAGAACTGGAAAGTACGACTTCTTTGCGGCCAGGGAGCAAAATCGTGCCACGGTGGTAAACAACAGCCAGATTGCACTCAAGACATATCTCCCCCAAAGCATGTTGCGAGCTACGGAAGACCCTTTGCGAGACCTCGATGGCCCACGCATGGATGGCCTAAGAACTCTACCAAAGATGAACGTTGCCGCAGAGACGAATGATACGCCTGCACGTTCTTGGGTTGAGACGGTTGGAGATGTGAGTTCGGGCGTACCCGACATTAGTCTCGATTCGAACTACGACAGTCACCAACCGCCTTTGCTGAACTCTTTCTGGACTCCAACCGGAGAAGCATTCTTAAAGGATGCACACCAGTGCCAAGTGCCAACTTCAGATGAGCGCACAAGACTACAGAGTCCCGACCTGGACATGTCGAGTGCTGCCAAGTTTGTAGAGAGCAAGAACAAGCCCAACAACGATGATCAAGATCGATTAGCAGTCAAGTTCCTGCTCCAGGAAACCAAGAACAGCTCATGTGATGATCATCTCCCGGCAGCCAAGTCTCAGTCGCAGGATCTCCCTGAGACGGGCTCTCTCAAAAACGGACTTGATGGCGTTACCCGTCCACCGAAGCGGTCCTATGACACCTTTGCCGACGCTTCCGCTGAATCTGAAATCGGCCAGCCAGGAAGATGTGTATCTCAGGAGACTGAGGCTCTTGGCTCTAGCGATGCCAGCGCGCCTACACCGAATGAGGATGCCGAGGCTGATAGCTCCGCTGCAGACGTTATGCCAGCAACCACTCAGGACGTCCAAGCTGATCCTCCCGTCGCTGATCCAATGACTCCATCGCTTCGGCCAATTCAGTCTGACCTGACCATCACTGACATGGAGACCAGCGTCAACAAGGAAGTGATCCCTGCGGCCGAGGTCGATGTATCGGTACCAACTTCCGTGTTGCGGCCATATGAATTTACGGCTGGCGTTGAAGAGCCCAACACGCGCCCGGCCAAGAGACGGCGCTTTAGCAAGCTGGCAAAGTACGCTTCTGTGAGCGTTGCAAGCGGCTTCACAGGCGCAGCACTTCTCTTCGCGGGCCTAGCGGCCACAGCACCACAGATCATCTAGTCCGCTTTCTCAAGAGCAGTCTGACTATTCGACTGCTCGACGCAATGCGGCTTTTGTCACTTTTTCAAGGCGTTATGACTTTAACAGGAGGGGTCTGGCGTTAAGCAAGGATTGTGTCCAGGAACATTGGAGGTCATCAGAATATGCTGTTCGAGGATGGATCATGGTTTGCAGATGGTATGATGGTATTTTGCTATGTGTTGCCGTATGTTTTTGTCCCAGGGAGGTAGCACTGCAGACATAGTTGTTCACGACGAGATATGGCGTTCATGTCTTTTACACTCGGATCGTCTATCAAGTTTTAAGGGTGGGTTACGATTAGTCATGTTGGTAGTGAATAACATGACTTCCGTATCATGTGAGCTTTCTGCTTTAGCACAGCAGTGGACAGCAAGGGAAATTTGATGAGCGGCAAAGTGGTTTGATGATTGACTGTTGGATAGGATTGGTCGGGTCACACCAGACATGGATATCAATGGTCGTCTTTCTTTTTCTGGGACTCATTAATACATACAGCACTAACAGACTACCTTCAGGTAACTCGTCCCTAACCTAGGCTAACTCGTACATATGTAGGTATTGGTACGGTGAAAAGGTACATGACAGAGTACTCATTCACCACACAAAGTTTTAGACCACAACAGCACTTGACTGCTATGAAAGCTGCACCCCGCCGAGCCCGCTCGTGAAAACTGGCACGCTCAAGTCGGCGTTTGCATTGAGGTCACCTACCTCAGGTTAGCTTCTTCTCTGGTGGCCGCCTCGCTGCTTGGATCTGTTTCTCTAAAATATCGGACGGAATATCGACCCCACTAACCTTGGTGTATTCGAATGCCGACTCCGGAATGGGTGGCTAGAATACATATCTCACGTACAAACGTGAGACGGCAGAGCTGCTGTACTGGGTCATACAGGCATTCAACAGCATTGTCCAAAAGACCGGCGCCGAGGATGAAGATGGGTTGAGTCTGCGGAACACGACCGGCAAGACCACGGTGCAGGGCTTAGTCTCAATGGTACGTATACATAATCTCTGCTGGAGGGGAGCTGCACGAGGACTGACAGCGCCACAGGCCAAGCTCATCGCCGAGAACATTGGAGAGTAGACTGTGCCTCCCATTGTATTCTAATTGTTTCGTTCTGTGACTAAAGCCCGCGAGGCCACCTATGATGTGTTCTGGCTCCAGAGGTGAAGAAGAGCAACGCATCGCACAAGCATTTTATCGACGCTCTAAAGGAGGCTCTCAAGCTCCTGGGCGGAGAATCGGGGCCTGCAAAGAAGAACGTGAATGCCGACCCCTCTCACGAGGCGGCTCCCTCTGTCGAGAGTAATATCATCCTCTTGGCCAACAAGTTCGCCTCCCTGTATCTCGGCACCGCTGGCGAGGCGGCCCATGACGATGACGAGGTTGTCAGTGATGCTAGTGACAGTCCTGATGTGGTCGTAGCCGCAAAGAAGGCCCAGAAGAAGTCGTCCGGCAAGGGCAAGGGCAATAAGGGCAAGCGTGGAAAGAAGCCCAAGCAGAAGCAGGCAAAGGCGGCCGCCAAGGAGCCAGGCATTGCAGATGTACCGATCGAAAGCTATCGCATCATCGAGGACCAGGAAGGCATCGTAACCGACTATCTGATGGCCACCTACGCTTTGGCAGAGGAGTGGGTACAGCTTCGAAACTACATGCAAAAGACGTGGCGCAAGGTAGCCTACAACGGTCTCAATTCTGCCGTTGCCGGCACCCTAGGCAACGTGGCCGTTTCCATGCTGAAACGATCAGAGTTGGCCATGTACGTCGACTTTCCGGGTCACGATTCATTCCACACCGTCATCAACACCCTCACGCGCGGGGATGCGGATAAGATTCAAGGAAACTTCCGTCTGACGATGATCGAGGTTGACCCAACAACTGGCACCAAAAAGAGGGAGGAGACGGCACTTGACGTCAAGGAACAATTCATGATCCACGCGTTCAACGACCTCCTTGACTTTGTCGTCGACTTCCAGAAGACGCGCAGTGGAAAGCCAGCCAAGCCAATGCTTGCCGAGGTACAAAACTGGGATCCCAACTTTGATCTGCAGCGGGCAACGCCGGAGCAGCGACTCAAGTGGCGCCGGCCGTACACCATCAACTGGCTGCACGACCTTGTCAACGTCTTCTCCGCCATTGTCGTCCAGCGCAATACCCTCAAGGGCCAGAACTGGGCGCTTGAGAAGGTCGACTGGTCCGTACATGGCCATTGGAACATGCATCGGAGACTCTTTGGCCTAAACGAGTTCGCCGGGCTGGTGACGTCTCTGGCTATGCAAAAGCAGGGCACAGATGTCCGGAACAAGATCCAGCCTCATTTGGTGTTCCAACTTCAGTGCATTGTCGACTCCTTGATGGTCTCGCGGATTTTCCACCAGCACATTCAAAAGCCACATCATGCAGCCACTAGCGAGGCAATTCCGACCCAGACGGGACGTGGATTTGTTCCTAGATCGCGAGCAGGAGCGCACGGGGAGGGGATTCTTGCAAGCTGTCCATGTTGTGGAGCAGCTTTTCGAGAGAAGCTTTTCGAGATAGACGCCATGATGAATGGCAACCCGAACCGCCATACGGAGCATATGGAGATCGTCAAGATAGCGCAAGATGACATTAGAGACTGGCTGGGCGAGTCCAAGTACATGTATGGCTTGAATACGATACCGCCTTCGCGATTCAGCAAGACCAACACAAACGGATTGTGGGAGTACTCTCCTTACCTCTGCGGCGTCGGGCTGATGGAAGGCCTCGAGCTCTCATACCTTTTGGGCATGATGGTCTGGGATCGGACCCCAGAGCCGTTTCTTCTGATCCACCTCCACAATATGCTTGTGAAGAAGGGATATATCGCTCAGCCTCTCGGCTTGTATCTCACCCTGCAAGAGGTTTTCGCCCGCGGCTTCTTCGTCGATGGCAAGGCTCCCACGTCCAACTTCTAAGAAGCCCTTGTCGCCAGGACCAACGGATTCTCGGGGCGTGCCAAGGCCGCACACCGCGCCACGAGGAGATCGATGGCGCAAAGCAACGATATTCATGGCATGCTCGATGTCAAGGGCAACGGGTTCTACCAGAGGCCCAGCACTCTCGTGTCGTATCGGAAGGCAGACTGGAACTACCAGTGCATTCCGAACAGCGACCTCAGGCCGATGAGTACGCTGGCAATGCTCCGCCGGGCCGAGACCGAGATTGTCCTCGACCCAGAGACGCGCAAGCCGCGACTCGCTGAGACCGAGTTGACCAGTCATATGCGCGCAGCCAAAATCCCCGAGCAAGCCCTCTGGAAGATGTCGTGGTATGCTCGCCAGATGAACCCGGACAAAGGCCCATGATGCCGCCGCGATGGCAGAATTTGTCGCCCTGGCAGACCCGGGCTACACTTCAGAACGCGGGCCCCAGCCCAAGCTCAGCACCAACCTCAAGACGGGCGCGTCGACCAAAGCCGGCAACAGCAGCAGTGGCAGCAGCGCCCGAAGAGAGTCGCCAGAGATGAACAGCGCCGACATACTCACATACCTCGAGTGCGATTTACGCGCCGACGTTTGTGGGAATGAGCCACTGTCGAGCCTCAACTACATCTGGGCGACGGCGCGCATGCACATACAGTTCGGCATGATGGAGGACGAGCTGCGCAAGCGCCGGAACCCCACATACGCGCGGGCCTACGAGACGGACAAGTTCATGATGCAGGAAAAGCGCACCAGCTTCACGGCCATGGCGCTCAGCGGCGACGACGACGAGTGCCTGCGCATCATGGCGGGCTCGTTCCAGGCCAACGGCGTGGGCTTAATGCAAAACATCTACTGGGACGACCTGGAAGTGGCGGAAACCCTGGAGCAGCAAGAGCTGAGGCAAAAGAGGGACCGCGAGCTAGACTCTGCGACCCAAGTGGACGGGGTTTGCTCCATCATGTAAAAATCTACATCTTGGGCATGTCTCTAGGTGATGACTTGTGTAAAGTACTGTCCCCGTAGTTTGGATTCCCCGGTAAGGTCATGGTATCTTGTTATTATCCGTGGGTTGAATATCCCGTCCGATCTCTAGAAGATATGGCTTCTAGAACTTCTAGAATAAGCGCTAGAACAATCCCAACCTTGAGGATGCCAAACGATATGTACGGTATGTCCCTGAAACGTGCTGGCCTTTGGAAAGAGGGTGTGCTTCATGACTCCAGAGGATTCTGAATGGGGTGATCTCGACACAAGACTCCAAAAGAGATACACGCGAGACACGTTCAGAAAGAAGATGGTTGTGTAAGCCCGCGGCCGAGGAGGGGGGAGGGCTGAAGATTGGTGTCAACTCTATTGCCTGCCGGCGGCGTCTGAAGCGACGGTTTGGAGAGTGAGAGCGGTCAGTCGGCGGTGACAACTCACAACGTTTTGCATGCTCTTTCCTTTTCGGGAAAGATGCGATTTCGCCAAGGGTCAGACTCGTTCCTATTGCTACCTAGGCACTCGTCCTATACTGTTGAGAGGATGTCGTCATATAGATGACTCTCCACACCGAACAGAAGCTCCATCTTTTACCTCTATATGACAATGGATGTTGGTATATATTGTAAAAGATTATCCTGCTTTGGTGTATTTCTTGGAAGCGGATCGATATTTGGGGAAACAGTTGGTAGGTATACATATCTCTGTACTCACGATATTGACAGACGCAGACTCTCGGCCGAAGAGGACAGATGGAAAGACCGGTGAGACCGTTATTCGATGATCGGAAGGATATCCGACGCCAGCGAGGACGCGAGACTCATTGACAAGCAAGTTCATGACCCGGCGACTACTGTAGGAAGACGAACTAGGTTAACGAGTTGAGTATAGTAACAAGTCACATGTCCTAGTGGCATAAGCAACGTCCCCCAGTTTACCGTTTGACCCATCGGAATACTATTGCCAACGGCTCCCCTCCACATTGCGAATCGTTCATCAGTCATCGTCCACACGACAACGACAGCAAAGCAGCCCGCCGTGCCGGTCGGGCTCACTCCGAGTCCCTGCATGATCTGGCTTCTCTGGAGCTTTGCGCTACCGACTGCAGGTCTCAGTAACGCCAACTCTAACTTTTCATGTGCGGTAGGGAATGGGGAAAAGATGGGAGCGGAAAAGGCCTTTTAGTCTTTTTCCCCCCTCCGTCGTCTCCAATGATGTCCCGTGAATTCGCGGCAATCTCAAGTCTATTCTCTACCGGAGCTTTGGCGCAATCAGCAGCTCCCCAATGCTATTCTTCGGGCCATAGAGTGTTGATTGAGCCCACCTCCGTAACAATCCAAAAGTGTAAACCAAATATGCCCTTCCCGCATCCCGTTGTCCCGACGTCGTCTGCGTCACACAACATATGACTCGCTTTATACTTTGATAGACTGATTACATAAAGGCAACACCCACCCCCAGACCGGTAACCTAGTAGAACTGTCTCGCCACACAGAAAGCTGATCATAGTGAGCCCTGAATATGCCAATGTCCAACGCCCTCTCCTAACGGGCGGGGAGAGACTAGTATACGACCTCGCATGGAATTTCTTGGCTCTTCTCCCTCTCCTGTGTGCGTGTCTCCTATACAACATATAATCATACAGTCTTGATGACTTCTGCGGACATCTGCGTCTTTGCTTTTTTTTCCTCTCTCCCGAGGGAGAAATACTCTCCGGGCCGTATGACGACAGCACACCCCTCCCCTGTACGAAACGCCCTCCCACAGCAGCACCAGCCAAGATGAGCCTCTTGGGGCCGCACTTTGTCAATCCGGCGGTCACGGAGAACGACCTGATCATCGCCTCGCTGGCGTGGGGCTTCAACATCGGGTTCGGCTGGCTCACGACGTGGACGGCGGC
Organism: Pestalotiopsis sp. DP-2020a; assembly: GCA_018115615.1. Lineage (NCBI taxonomy): Eukaryota > Fungi > Ascomycota > Sordariomycetes > Amphisphaeriales > Sporocadaceae > Pestalotiopsis > Pestalotiopsis sp. DP-2020a. Next base: position 242,428 of record JACVEI010000077.1, on the reverse strand, counting down.
CAAGCAGACGGCGCGGGCGTGGCGGCGGAGCGGCCGCCACATGTTCCGCAACGCCTACATCTGGATGATCTGGCTCGAGCTGCTCGTGTGTCTGATCTTCAGCATCATCTGCTGGCTGCACCTGCGCGGCGTGATACCGCCGTGCTTCGGGTTTTATTTCGGCATTCGTAAGTCCTATAACACACGCCCACGTATGCAAGGCACGAGTACTCACAGTTCCGTGGTATATAGTCACCCTGTGGGCCCTGCAGGTCCAGTTCCTCCTGCAAATCATCATCAACCGGTGCGCGATCCTGGTGCACAACCCGGACGTGGTGCGGCGGCTCAAGATCGGCGTGGCGACCTTCATCACGGCCGTCAACGTGTCCGTGTACCTGATCTGGATCCCGGCGCGGCTGCAGGTCTCGGACGAGTACGTGTGGGTCAACGACCGCTGGGACCGCTGCGAGAAGGTGCTGTACCTGCTCACCGACGCCGCGCTCAACCTGTACTTCATCGTCGTCGTCTCGCGCAACCTCGTCCACAACGGGCTGGAGAAGTACAAGCGCCTCGCCCGGTTCAACCTGTTCATCATTGGCTTCTCGCTGTCCATGGACGTCCTCATCATCGGCATGATGAGCATGCGCAACACGTTTGTGTAAGTCTCTCTTCCCCTTCCAACTCGAAAAGTCCTAGAGGGCGTCTCGGCTTATTCGACATACTCTGCCGCAGGTACATGCAATTCCACCCCCTCGCCTACACGGTCAAGCTGAACATTGAAATGTCCATGGCGGACCTGATCGTCAAGGTGGCCAGGGCGCGGAACCGCAACAACATCAGCCACCCGTCGGTCGACTACGGCGCCAGCGCGGCGACGGCGTCGTCCTCGGCCGCCGCGCGGTGGCGCTCCCGGACGATCAGCTCCTCGTCCGCGCCCGACGGGAGCACGAAATGGGGCCGCTGGTACGGCCACAACTACGCCACGTCCGAGGCGACGTCGACGTCCACCTCCACGGGGAGGACGGCGACGGCCCCCGCCGCTCCGGCGCGCGCGGCGCGGGCGGGGCAGGGAGCCGGTATCGAGCTGTCTGATTTCGCAGCGGCCAAGACGAGCGACGAGGCGAGGGATCTGGAAAAGTCCATCTACACGACGCGGGAGGTCCATGTCGAATTTGAGAGCGCGCCGCAGAATGGGTCGGGGCATTGTTGGCCCAGTCACTATGGAGGAGTTCCGGCAGAAGAGGAGGATGATGTGGAACCAATGATATCCAAACCGCAGCGTACCTGTAGACTGTGAAATATTAATACTAAAAAAGCTCGAATCATGACAAGTCAGATGAATGTGTTTTGCAGGGTGCATCGGTTGCATTGCAAAGCCGATGAAAATGAATCGATTAACTCTGCAAACATGAATGCAGGTCAGATTTCTCTGAGATCGATAAAATATATACTTCGCTCGCTGATGTCCCACACTTTTGTTTTGTGGTACCAAGAAACCGATCGAGATCATTCATGAAGGAAAGCCTGCCGTCAGACTGATCTCTCAAGTTGTCCCCCAAAACTCCAATACCACGCGGGACAAGGCCCGCGCTGTCTCCATAACGAGAGTCTAGATGCCGATGTGCGTCCCGTCGGGGACGTCTTGTTGTGATAGTGCCGCTCTAATGAGATGTTTACAAGAACCGGAAGGAAAACAAAAAAATTCATGCTCTCATGATCACAGGTCATTACTCCTGCCAGCTTAATAGCTGCCCAGCCTCTAGAACGCCAACAACGTCATCGCCCTCGATGACGGCCACGATGGAATGCTCGTCGCATGAATCTTCGGGCGAGGACCGCATATCATGGACCCACTCCTTTGCCTGCGAAATCCTGGTGTCGCCGGCGATTGTGATCCATTCCTCCCGGCTGGCTCCCAAGCCCGGCAAGTCGCAGAGCTGTTGAAGAAAGTCGGAAGAATCCAGACGTCGAATTCGGCTCGGCGAGGCAATGAGGTCACCAATCTGTACCCAGCCCGTGGTTGAATCGTAGGCGGCTTTCATAACGTCGGCCCCGCGCACGTCGACAATGCTGCGACAAGGCATCAAGTCGATGTCGCAGAGCGGTGTCGCCAGGTCGGCAATCCGTTGGGGCTTCTGAATAGTCGCGCCAATGGCACCTCCCGGATGGTTGCGCAAGAAGGTAGCCGAGACGCTTGCGTGAAGTTCCTTCGAGGCAACGATGGCAAGGGCATCGCCAACGGCAATCGCCATTGTCGTGGAAGTCGTCGGGGCTGAGACACCGAACGAAGCCGTCTCAGACTCGTGGATCGGTGCTGATAGAAGAATCATACCCGGTCGCTGCTTGATGAGCTCGCACGTCTCGGGCCGCGTGTGTGACGTGAGAACAATCGTGGGGAGAGACGGATGGATGTGTGGGAGCAGTAGGAGTAATTCTGGCGTCTTGCCGGAAAACGTGATGAAAAGAACCGTATCGTTCTCGCTTATCTCGCCCAGATCGCCATGTAGAGCCTCGGTTGGGTGAACATAAACGGCGCGTACACCAAGACTGTTGAAGCTCGCCACAAGCTTCTTGCTGATGTGTCCAGACTTGCCAACACCGATCACGACGACCCTGCCCTTTCTGCCTCGGTGTCTCGTGATGGCCTCAATGGCCGAATTGAAGCCAGCACCAATGACCGGATCCGTTTCGTATAATGTAGTGAGGTTGCGCAATGATGTCGCTTCAGTGTTGAGGACATGTATAGCCCCTGAGATGCGCTCTTTCACGCGGCTGTCCTCTTCCACAAACGACCTGGAGAGAGGATCGTCATCCAGGCAGAAGTCCTCTATCGGCGTCGCTGGTCCGGTCGCTCTTGGCGTCAGCGGCGACGGAGGAGATGGTGGAGGGACGAGGGTGCGCTGCGGCGCTGCCGGTCCACAGAGAAAGACGGCACTCGTCTGGACTGGGTGGTGATCGACCATGTTTCCGGTTTTGTGTGTCGTGAGATGTTTGATGATCAAGTTCCAGCACGTCTTCCAAGCTCTGTCATCTGGGTCCAGCTTTTTTGTCCAGTCTGAACGGAGCTTCTTCCAAGACTTTATCTGGCGCGCGTTGGTATGCTCGCAGCACTTCAAAACTCCCTTCTTTAAGCTTATGCCAGCTCAGATCCCCATAATTGATAGTGTTGACACCGCGGATCTAATTCCAGGACAGAGTGTGCACGAATTTAATTGCGGCTCGTTTCAGTCTCGAGGTGTGTATACGTAGTCCGAACTTCGGCAGATCCCGGCAGATGAAGCGCCAAGGCCGAAGAGACACAGAAATAGGCCCAGAGGCTGGTCGTGTATCCCAGTCTCGTCCACACAGGTGAAACAGAAGTTGAGAAGAAGAGGAAGGAGAAGTAAGGGGGGAATAGGAAAATAATGGCGAGGACACAGATAAAGCTATATCCCAAGAGATCATGGCTAGGCAAGCGAATGTCTATGGAGCTACATGGAGATAGGCCGCGGCTCGGGCTTCCGCTAGACACCGTCGCAATTGCTAGCAGCCTGGACTCCGTTTGGCAGGGTGCGGCAGGATCGGCGTGGTGCCAATATTCGCGTGTGCTGTTCTGCGAATCTGCTACATAGTAGTAGAAATGCTGGCACGAGTATGTATTTCTAAGCTCGGACGGAGTTTATGGCGCACCAAGGCGTCGATGATTCATGACTGGCCGCTATGCACTTGTAGCAGGTAAACTGTTCTGGGGGACGGTATGTAGTGTATGCCAGGGACCAGGGATTAGAGGTGGTCCCTTGACTCTGGATGCTTTTTCTTCTTCTTTGTCTCTCTCTTGGGGGTACGATCTCGCGTCGGGCATTACCGTTACGTTTGGTGGGCGCGTTCTTGCGTGATCGAGACCTTGCCCAAAGCATTTCTATATCGGTCCTGAGCCCTGAAGATCATTGGTTCAGGCCCATTGGTTCAGTTCGGGGAGGCTCTGACTAGGTGAGGTAGGCTCAGTCTTACGAGTACGTACCGCTCGCTCGACTTGTTTGGCTTGGAATGCGACGCACCCATGGAGACGCCTGCATGGCTATGAGATGACCCGCATGGCTATCACAATCGAAGCCTGGGGGTCGAGAGTGATGATTGGAAGACTGCCAGACAGGATTGCCAGGCAACGAGGCGGTAAATCCCAAGGACCGATCCAGGGAAACCAAAGTTAAGTTGATGATAGAAGATCTCGGCGTATTTCCTGCTGCATGTGCGTGCAGGCAGGCCTATGCCGGTGCGCGGGGTCGTAGCTCGGGGGTCGCAAATTCCCTGAATCCCCAATCACTGGCGTCCTGGCTGGCACGACCCAGATCTTCTTCGATCTGGTGGAGAGAATGTTGACGCATCAACTCTGGGTACGAGCTTGCTGCTGGTTGTAGCGTCTAGTTTTTTTCTTCTTCTGTCTTATTATCCTCCAAGCGCCTGGCTAGCTTGTCTGGTTCATCCAGTCAGTGGAATGGTGGCCGCAACACCACTCACGACATGGTTTCACCTGGTTTCGGTACAGCTGCCAGGAACGCGCAGCTTCTTACATGATGGATCATGGGCTGTCAGAGCGTGTCGACTTTGCGGCAGACGTTGAGCAGGATCTGGACAGAATCATTTACAAATGTGAGGCCGTGCTTGCCGTAGCCCTTGTGCGGGCACTCGTAGCAATGCCGAAACGTATCCATCGAGGTGGAACTGGTGTCTTGGCTATTATAAATATCCCTGGTACAGTCGTGGGCCCTGATCCTGTATGCCCCCTACACTGCAAGATGCCCCCTAACTGCACAGGACTACGATGGATGCTTTTATTTGTACCGGCTAACTGCAAAATGCTAATTGCAAGTGCTTTTGCCCGGCTTGCAGCGTTCAGGGCTCAGATTTTGGTGGGAAAACTGCTGTGGTACAGTGGCTGCTCAGTCCACATCCTCGGTCCCCCCCAATCGTAATCCTCGGCCCCCCCAGTCCTAAGTACCACCACCACACGAAAACAAAGATTATATACCTGAACGAGAGGGCTCCCACCGCCCCTTCGAGCTCCCGGCCTTAACAACTAACCGCTAATACTATTACCTAACCCTAATACCCTAACCTAACTAATGCGTATTTTTATTTTATTTTATTCTAAGTGTTTTGGTCACGATGCAAGCTTTTGAACGTATTTTGTTACGATCTTGGTGCGATATATCTTTTGGTGTGGCTTGCGTACAAAAAGGTGGAGTTTTAAAAGTGGCTAGTGCGGTGGCTAGTTTGTGCACGGACACTTTTTGTATGGGAAAGTGACCGAGGTGGCTGTTGATGTGGACTGGCTGCTGGGGATATCGCCGGGGGGTATAATAAGAAATTATGCAGGCCAAAAGGCAATTTTGACTGTATATTATTGTTTTATGCTTGGACAGGACATCCGGATCTGCCTTGTGTAATGGCCCTACAGTGCACATATTCCTCTAAGTGCAAGTGACCCCTATGGATGCAATTGTTGCAGGATTAGGGCCCTGACTGTAGCCTCGACGCCTCTATCGGCCGACTCAATTGGGTCTGTTGTTGCGATGGACAATGCTTCGAGAAGTTGAAACTAGGGACGTGCTGTGCCATGTCGCTTGTGGAAACCTTAAAAGCTCAACATATAGTGGAGGCCTGTGTAGACCTCGTGGTATGAAACTCTATCAGACAAGCTGGCAAGCAAGCATCGCCTGAGGTCGAGGCTCTTTGCTGGCTGTTGGCCATGCTCAGCGGAAATTCCGAGTGCTTCGAGAACACGTCAACGAAGAACGACAAGAAGTCCATGGATAACACTTCTTGGTGCAAGTCAACACTGATACCTGGTGCGGCACCATGATCTCAGGAGTATGGCAAGGACGGCGATTGAAGTCCTGGCGCGATCAGAGCTATAGCGAGGTTTTTTGTGATAACGGATAAGGACCTGAAATGGAGGTATTCAAATCTGAGCGAATACTCTGTACAGTACTGCCGCCTGACCGTGGTTGTGGTCATCCATGCTGTGATCAATCGTGAGATCTTAGCATGGATAGAATGACTGACACCAAAGATCTACCAAATGATCTGAGCTTGGCTGGCGATGTTTGGATGATCATTGGGCCAGTCGACTGTTATCAGCTTGTCCTGCGAATGCTTGGTGCCAAGAACTATCCATACCTAGGTTAGCAAGATCGACCAAGCTCTCTTCGACCTAGAAAAAGATCAAGGCTGTTCGAACCAGAGAGTCGCTCTGAAGTAGCGCACATGGCTTGCCTGGCTAGCTCCCGTCTACTATAAGTAGGCATGATGCTCGCTTGCTAACTAGGTATCCCATAGTTGACGTAGCTTGCTGCTCTGGAAATACTAGAGCTTGAAGCTGACGATGGTAGGTGGTTGGAGTTTTCTGCAGACACAGTGGCTGGGCTTGGGGCTGATTGCCAATCAGTTTCGTAACTTTCGACAAGCCTTGAGGTGTCCCGCCCGCATTGCGTTTTTGTGTTCCTCGAGAGCGGCGAAACTGTCGATGCAAGTCGCACAGGTTTCTCGCGCTGCGGGTGACAGAGTCTGTTCGTGCGCTGTAGTGCTCGCACGAGCCATTCCCTATAGCAAGCAAAGGCGCCCAAGGTTCAGAGAGATGCCCCGAAAATAGCCAATAATAAGGCTATACTTCCCAGGGTGCTAGAAGGTAGTAAATGGCATGCAAAGTCTGCCTGTACGATTGCCCATCGCGATACTCATCGAGCAGGAATCCCATTTTTGTGGTGCTCGTTATCGGACGAGGACAATTGATGATTCGCGACCTCTTGGAAGGCCCCCTGTCGCAGCAAGCCTGGGAAGCCGGGAAGCTGCAGTTGTTGTCAGTCGTTCCCGGGATTTTGCTCCCAAAGGCTCCCAAAAAGCCCAGCCACATGATCGGGAAAGGCGCTACGAAAAGAAAGATGCACCTGCCTCGTCAATCCGCAGAATTGATTGCCCATGGGGAAGACGATTCTGACCCAGATCATTACTCTGCACACAACCCACGAATCATTTCCACCAAACCGCTCAACAATTCCATGGTAGCAAACAATCTTCGAAGCATTCTTCTTCTTCTCCTTCAGCATCGAGAACGCGGGTGTTATGAGCATATCAATTCCCACAGCAGCATCAACAACGTAGCAGCAGACAGCAAGACAAAAACGCCCATCATGACGCGCATGGTAGTCTATGGCGCGGCGCTATCCGTCTTTGTTATCGGTACGTCATTGCCTCCTCCCTCACCACCATCGCGTGATGAGATGCAACACAAACTGCCAGCTCAACAGCAAGCGCTGTTGAAAATGCCCTGCTGCAGATGTGAATGATCTTTGCGCCGCATCTTGCTGGACAATTTGATTGGGCTTTTGGTGTGCATCTCTTCATCGCCAAGACGCAGATGCATCACATCAGCATGGACAGCTATCCGAGCCGTATGCAAAAATTGCAGCATCACTAACATGAATACTTCTCGGCAGCAACCGTATTGACCATCGTGTCCGTATTGACGACACATTGGCTCGACTACGAAGTTCACAATGTCAACACCGACACCACCTTCCACCACAACCTGGGTCTGCACCACAGCTGTACCTCTGGTAGCGACCCGGCATGTCGGTCGTTCCCCGATGACGACGACTGCTCCGACGACAAGTTCTTCTGCTCCATGTGGCGCAGTTCTGGCTTCTTGCTCTCTTTTGCTACAATCGTAGAGCTCGCCACCCTCGTTTCCTTCATCGTCGTCATGGCCGGTGGCAAGTTCAAGCGTGAGGATGGCTGGAAGCTGGTGGGCGGACTGCTCCTCGCCGATGCCGCCATAGAATTTACCGGCATGGCCCTGGTGGTGAGTGAAATCCGGTTCTTGCTCTAGGCTGGCGTTCCTTGTACTTGCAGTCACTGACAAGCATTCGAATCTAGGCATATCTGTTCAACAATGACCAGCAATTCACCTCTGGTGGCTGGAGTCTTGGGTGGTCATGGGCCTTGTGTACCGCCAGTGCCGGCGTCTCCGTGGTCATTGCTGCTTCCCTTGCAATTTCTGCTTGGGTGCTCCCATCGGAAGACGACTACGAACCACTGGGAGACGGAGTCAACGATATCTAGGATGAGCATCGCAACGACTCACCATTGGGAGATGGGAGCAGTGAAGTCGAGGAGGTTCGGTACGGCCAAGCGCTGCTAGGCGGTGTAATCGATGACTTCTAGGACGAGGACAGCGACACCGCCGACAATCTTGAAGACGCGACACGCCGTGTATCGCTTCGCCACCTTCCTGACAAGCAGCCGGGAGCTTCCCAGGATACAAGGGAAATAAATGAACCTGCCAAAGAGACACTGCCTCTGCAAAACCACGCAGGCCTGTCTTCCGAGGAGGGTGAGGAGGATTTGGAGCCTTCAGAAAAAAGAGCTAGATCCACCGAAGAGCTATCACGTATACCTCGTGGGCGACAGAGATTGCGTGGGTTCCCTGCAATTGCAAGAGAGGAGGCTCCATCCAAACTCGATTAATGCTTTGTTTCGACTTAGATTACAGAGGTTATCGGCGTTTTCGTCTTCATTCTTTATTGGCTTTTCTGCCACTTATTTTTTTTTCCCCCAAGGCTTCATTTCTTGTTGAAGCTTACACTAGTTTACGTCACAGTATAGTCGTGGCAGCGAGCGTGGTTTGGTAATAAATCATTAGGGGCAGCAATAATATATATGTTGCCATATATGGAGCTCCTCACATGCGAGATGCAGTTGGCTTGGGTGCTTGTATGTTGCTGGCATTTAGAAAGCCCGAAAAGGCCAATGCATCTGTCTATTGAAGGATGCAGTTTGCACAAGACGGGCTTCAACTGACTCCTTTTTCTCTTGCCCAAATTTTCGTATGGCCGAAGTGGTGGGACTCCATTTTATATGAAGCGCAGACATTATTTGACCTGAAAATGCCCACAGCATTGCTCAGAAAGCATCTACCTACTATAGTGCCTAATGGCCATGTGCGCAACGACAAAGCAAAGATCATGCTTCGTCGTCACTGGACTCATCGTCCGAATCTGAATCTGATTCTGATGACGATGAACTACTGCTCGACGATGTCTCGTCCTCATTCCGTGCCGGGTCAACGTCCATGGCGTTTTCAGAGTCCGAGTCTTTATCCGACGAGGAATCGCTGCCGCTGCTGCTCGTCTCCGACTCCGAGTCGGACTCGTCCTCGGACGAGCTGCTCGAGTCGTCTTCCACGTCGACCGTCCGCACCTTGTTCCTTCGTAACCTGCGCTGGGTGCCGTCGTTTAGCTTTATCCGCTTGTCGCCCTCCTCGTTGTTGGCCGCGGGCTGTTGTCCCTCGGCCGAGCCCTCGCCGGCCGTCTCCGTCTCCGTCGGGGTCGCCGTGCTCGCCGAGCTCTCGGGCTCGTCCACGTCTGGGAGCTCGTCGAGGACCATCTCGGCGCGCATGCGCTTGACGACGCGCCTCTGCATCTCCATGTCCGCGGTCCGCAGGACGTAGTCCATCTCCTCGAACCTCCTCTTGCCCGGCGCCGGCTCCTGCTCTAGGTAGCTGGCGATGACCTCCTCGTACTCCTTCTGCTTGCGCGCGGCGACGTCCTTGTTGGAGGAGGCCGAGAAGGCCTCGCTCCCCTTGTCCATGTCCGTGCTCTTGACCTCGGCGGCGGTCTCGCGCAGGCGCTTCCGGACGAACCCCTTCAGCGGCCGGATGTACTCGTAGAAGACGTTGATGTCGACGGCGGGAATGGTCGTCTCGTCCGAGAAGACGTACTCGAGGAGCCTCGTCTGGTGGTTCTTGTTGAATTTCCACGCGTCCCGCGCCGAGTGCCACTGGCGGAGGTACTCGATGGCGGACTGGAGGTTGGCGACGGCGTTCTGCTTCTTGGCCAGGGGCTTGGCGGCGCCGTTGTTGTTGGGCTGCGTGCCCTTGGGGGTCTGGACGGCGGCGGGCCTGTCCTGCTTCTGCTTCTGCCTCTTGGGGATCTTCTGGCCGTTGGTCGTCGGGGGCGCGAGCTCCTCGGTCTCGGCGGCAAATGATACAGACTTGGCCTTGGGTTTCGATCTCGCGTTGTTGGTGTCCTCCCTTCGTGGCTTCTTGGATGGATGGTCTGGCGCAGGCAGTCCAGAGGATTTTCGCTTCGAGGCGGCGTCTTGAGAGGTGGCAGCAGGAGCTGTTGAAGTAGTAGTGCCCGTTTGCGAGGGAGCGCTGCTGTCTGGTGCTTGGGTATCGGCGGCGGCCTTGAGCTTGAGGCCCAATCGCTTCCAGGCCGGAATGGAAGACGACATGATTTGTATAGTTCCCGAAGCGAGCGAGACAGATGCTTTTCCTGTGAGGGAGGGGAGTGCGGTGCCCGAAAGATTAAATGATGCGCCGCTGGTGATGCAAGAGACTGAAACTTGCAGAGTCCACACGGGGCGTCTTCCAATGGCAGCGCGAGGACGACGGATTCGCTGGCTCCAATGATCCGCAGGGTACAGATTGGATGTGAGGCCGATGGCTCTTGAACGCCGCGCAATTCACCGATTTGGAAACGCAATGCGACTGTGAAAGCAGCTTGGCCGGGGCCTTTTCGTCTTGTCTTTGATACTTTCCCTAAGAAAGTAACCGATGATCCGATATGCAAGCAAGCGATCGTGGATAGACGAATCCCGTTGGGCGCTGTTGTATGGTTAGGCAATTGACCGTTGGCTGCCAATGGAATTCGCGAGGCGATTGGAAAATCTGCTAGCGATTCTTTTATCGCAACTTATCGCGAGCATCATTCGCTGTATGCAACCTTTTTTTTTTTGGTGGGGCAGGTTGAGCTGGGCTGGGGACGACCTCAGGTTGGCTCCGCTTTAGCAGGACGAATGGAACTTCTCTTTTCCGGGGTCCGATGAGCAGAATAGAAGTGGATCCGCTGAGGTAATCCAGCTTGAAATGGTTGGCCAGAGCTCCAAACAGCCTGGAAGCTCCCGTCCCGATTGCAGCTGTCCAGGCTCAGCGCTTCTAGGCAAGCTCCAAGCAACGCGTCTCAGCTGTCCCCCAGTGAGTGCACACCCCCCAAGGCTGGCGAGAGCTCACATCATCGCCTTGCCTAACTGCCTGCCACTTTAGTTGCAGCCTCTCTCTTTCCATCACCAAACACCATCGACCACACAACAACCACTCACGATTTTACGAACACCTGTACTGCGAAACATCCAAGCGGTTCTTGACGTCCCTTGTAACCTCGACGAAGCTGCAATCCCCTTTCTAAGCCGTCAAACCCCCCAGCTTCCGCCAAGATGTCGGGTAAGTAAACGTCACATCTATCTAGACATTGGATAGGTTGCTATCACCACCGTGCCAATGCCACCGAGCTCCAGCCAGATGCTAATTGTGAACTCTAAATTATAGGCAGCGCTGGATTCGACCGACACATCACCATCTTCTCCGACCAGGGCAGACTGTACCAAGTCGGTATGTAATGCCTGCATGGACGCACGACCCCCAAGCCAACGTGCTTTTCGGGAGACATTGGTCGAGCGCAGAACCAAGATATTGGGTCGGAATGGCAGACTGACAGCTGGTGGTGTTACAGAATATGCCTTCAAGGCCATCACAGCAGCCAACATCATGGCAATAGGTGTACGAGGCAAGGACTGCGCAGTTGTCTTGTCGCAGAAGAAGGTTCCCGTATGTGCACACGGAGATTCCAGCTCTCCACGATCTGCCCGATGGTAACCTGAGGCGTATGCTGACTGTTCTCTATTACAGGACAAGCTGATCGACCCGTCCTCGGTATCGCATATCTTCCAACTATCGCCTTCGGTTGGCTGTGTCATGACCGGCTCGATCGCGGACGCTAGGGCTTTTGCACAGCGTGCTCAGGGCGAGGCTGCCGAGTTCAAGTACAAGTATGGATACGAGATGCCGGCTGATGTCTTGGCCAAGAGATTGGCCAACATCAGTCAGGTCTACACACAGAGGGTAAGTGCTGCCGATGCGGGAGGCTACAAGTGACATTGATTACCTCGCCCGTGTATCAAGCTTTCTTTGCTGACGTCTAATAATAGGCCTACATGAGACCTTATGGTGTAGCAACGACGTTGATCTCCCTCGACGCCGAAGTTGGCCCACAGTTGTTCAAGTGCGATCCGGCCGGATACTATGTCGGGTACAAGGGCACGGCTGCAGGACCCAAGCAGCAGGAGGCGCTCAATCATCTTGAGAAGAAGCTCAAGAACAAGGATCACGCAGACGGCACGTGGGAGGACGTTGTGGAGCTGGCCATCAACACGCTGAGCACGGTGCTGAGTATGGACTTCAAGAAGGGTGAGATTGAGATCGGCCTTGTCGGAGGCCCTCGAGCAGACGGCAAGCCTGGCCCCAATTACGGCTTCAGGACTCTGACGGAAGACGAGATCGACGAGAGACTACAAGCCATAGCCGAGAAGGACTAGATCAGGGGTGAGACGGCTGAGGCGTAAGGCGTGGAGTTGCCGGGTATATCGACCAGGGCAGGAACGAAGCCTACTTGCTGACCAGTAGCGCAGCTGCGGCAAGCATAATCCAGAGGTTACAGAGCGCATATCACAAACGTGTTCTCTCTGATATACCTCGTGTGTCACCATTACTAGTCATTCTGCGATATCCCAATAGATTGGGTCTGCGAATAGAGAGACTCTGCATACAAGACTGAGGGAACCCACGGCGTCACTGCATGCAGCCTTACGAGGCTGGGAGCTGAAGCATTGTGAACAAAACCCATGCAAACGGCTTCAGCCCATCATGCATCATCCAAAATTTGTGATCCTCCCAGCTGGGTCATTGAAAAGTGACGGACGGGATGTGTGTGGGCTGCGGCAGGTACTAGCAAGCTGGCGTCTGACCATGCTTCTGACCTGCATGAATTGTGTGTGTCTCCAATAATAACCGGAATATGACGACGTCCAATTGTTGGTCCAGCGAGCATCTTCTTAGAGCGAATCGTGAATTGATGAAAACCATTGTTGTAGGTTGGCTCACTTATCTATCTAGCTCGATTTATGCATTTCATGTATACTTGACATTTTTGCATAAGACGGGTGGACCGAATTATTCGGCCGGCTTTCTCTTGCCAGTCCATGACGATGGAACCAAGTTCTGCTACATACAGAATATACAATGTACGGCAATCCATCAAGAGACTCTGAAGTTACTATCACCCAAGAATGATAGATTGATCCCAAAAATACCCGACTGCCAAGGTCAAGGTTTGTCGGTGAACACCCACATACCGCACTCGCGTGGCTGCTCAGCTCGCTTGAAGGTGATGACGAAGGGGAAGGCAGAGGAGGTACAGAGTATAGAATCTCACAGCATATGGTGTGTTTGTGACACAATGTTTCCAGCTCTCGTGTGCGCAACACAGACAAGAATCTTCCGAATTGATGACGAGCTGATGTCCATGGACTTGTTTTTTTATTTGTTTATTCCAGAGAAGAGGGTGAGAAGTGTTTATTTAATTATTATTATTATTATGATTCTCTGCCTTGTCCGTCCCGACTCCCGACACCTCCGTACTCGTCCTTCTTTGGTTGGCCCCGTCTCTAATGCAGGTGGTTACGCTACTGACCAAAAATATTCATTTTTCAGCTGAGCCCAAACCGGCGTCCAGGGGTGGTTGCGGCGGCCTGATTGGTCAGCTCCCGGATTACATTAATGTATGAGTCTATGACCTTGCAGCGCTCTGCACTCCACACCCGTTTTTCTCAGCACCTATGGTCGACATGCGCTTCACCACCAGGCTCCATTAGGGTCAAATGTCCTCGTGGCGTTGCTGAACTATCGTCTACTTTTCCCCTTCTGGCCCAAGGTTGGCTGTTTTATGCACATGGCCTTACGACTACACGTCTGATCCGACTCCTCCTCAGCCCTTTTATCGATTATACTATGCGTGATGACTGGCTGACACCAACCCTCTCATATTGAGAATTATGGACCTCTAGATACCGGTTCACGGCACTGGCGTTCGACCAATGTGTATCCCAACCCACGCCAATGCCTGTCAAGAATCCCCAAAGACACCATGGCGGGAACGGTTCTAATCCTTGACCCGCAACCGTCGCAAGGCAGATTGGCTGCTTACCGGGGGACCGTCTCCCATCTCGCGCGCACCTTTCTTGCAGGCTCGGACCCCATCACACAGCTCCTCAAGGATGGTTCGGGTTTGCGCTGGCACGCGATGGTCAGGGTTGAGCTGCGGTCATGATATCTCCGATTCGACAGAACTGGTCCCTCCCGGTCCAAGGTAGCTGATCATGAAGATGACGATGATGTAGCTTCTCTCGTTCATGTCGTTCGACGCTCGCTATCCTGGACCGGCGCGCGCCAAGGACCATGAGCTACCCACGCTGGCTTTCAGCAGCCAAACCTCTACTTTGCGTGATTAGCTCCAGCATCGTGAACTTCGACAACTACTACATCTACATACATTATTGTTTTTCGGCCGTGATCATGATAGCCTGGTCTCGAGAGTGTCGGTTTGTACAAAAGCCAAGTGGATTCGCCTCCCAGTTTACACATGATGGAGCCCACATCAAGTCATCGCATCTCGGTGATCGTCTCTTTCCAAGATCAGGTGGTACCTCAATAATTCCTTCTCAGAGCCCGCTGCCAGCTTTTGCCGCTCATTGCCCTTTTCGTTCTTGACAATCCTGATAGTGGAATTCCGCCCTCTGTCACAAGCTTCCGGTCCTCTTCGATAGTTGGGCTCGAACAGTCACGTAACCCTACCGCCGAAACCGTTAGGCTAGCCCGACCCTTTGCAAAGCACGAGTCAGCGACGCCGTTTAAATAATACCCTACCACCCGCTGTCTTGTCTAAGTGCCGTTGAGAGTATGGACGGATGTAAGTACCAGAAAACACAAGAACAACCCAGAAGGAAGAAGCAGAGGGAACAAGCCACAGAGATGAGATCTGCAGTCCACGTTTCTACTTTGAGACTATGGACAGCTCTTCTCCTGCTTCTACTATATCGCCAACACCACAGAGCCCCGCCCTAACCACCGCGGCAGTGAACGAATTTCGAACCGCCCGGGCAGCAGAGATATTGTCCGACTTTCGAACACTACAATACTACATTGCGGCAGTGCCTTCTGAACCACCGAACGTCGAGGACTACTACACAGAAGGCTGGGCAGCGCTGCGGCAATGTTCACTCGACGGGCAGCACATACTCAACTGTGCCGCAGACACCTCCGTTCCGGAGACCACGGGTGGTGAGGAGGAGCAGATGAAGGCCGAGTTGAAACAGTAAGTCTCTTCCGCGAAGGCTGACAGAGTTTCGGAGAAGGGCGAAACCACTGACCATCACTGCCCAGAGTAACGCTGGACGCATTTGCGCGACGACACGAGGCACAGAAGATCTATCTGCGCCAGGCCGCTGCCCAGAGATGGATAGAATACCGGGGACAGGTTCTCCAAGGCGGCCGGCCTTCTTCTGCGAATCGTAGACAGCTGCGCGCCTGCGATGAGCAACTCCGCAATGTAAGTCGACTCTGGACTCTTGCTGCCAAGCGGCAATAGCCTCGCCGGAGGCCCTTGGAAATCCAAGCTGACCGTGGTACGCAAAGGAACTTGCACAAATCATGGACGAGACGATCTACTCGGAACTTCGAAACTCGGACGCAACCATGGGCCGCTGGACGGCAGAAGACCCGAGTCTACGAGCTGTGCAGCGCTGGCTACGCTCGCGGCCGATGACGACCTGATAAATAATCTTTCCCTCGAACGGAAACGGAGGACCCCGAGCATCTTACAACACATTGGACCACAGTACCTGACGCCTCCTGGACCTTTGAGTCTGGACTTTTTACTTTCGATCATCACTTTTTTTCAGACACGAGCTATGAACGAGAAAACAAAGACAAGGATTTACAGTACATAACGAGAGCGAGACTCCATGTTCAGGATACCCCTAAAAATCGAACATCTTTTTTCTTCTCCCCGTGGCGTTTTATCATCATTATCCGCCTGATGAGCGGGCACTTCCACTTCTCTGATTTTACCTACTAGGTATTATTTCTCGCATGTCATGCCGGATAAAGTCCGAGGGTCTTTTTTTAGATGGAGATGGCAGAAATGATATTTTTGGACGCGATGGAGAGGGCGAGCATGGGGGAGAAAGGGCCGAAGACTGCCTGGAGCAGCAATTCCGCTCGCAGTGGACCGTTGTGTATACACTTAATACACCATGACTATTCTGTCAAACTCTTGGCTGCTATCTAATGATGTCACTGACTGCAAAGATCTGTTGTTCTTCAACTGGTACTAACCACCACGATCTATGCCATGCTACGACTACCCTTGGATCGAAACAGAGTGAATTGATAAGCTCTAATACGACTCAAGACCAAACACGGCAATGCCCAGCGGCAGAATACCACCAACAGCACAAGTATCAAGCACCGGATGCTTTCCTCCTTCTCCTATCACATCTTGGCCGCAGCTCGTTCTTTGCCCAGTTGCGAGGGGTGGGGTTACCTCGCGAAGCCCTATAAACGTTGAGACTTGGCAAAGACCATGTTTTTAGACCGGCAATTCTTTGGCACCTGCTGCTAAGCTGACTACGGTAATGCACGAGAAGAATAAGGGAATGTCCAAGAATAAGAAGAAACGAGAGAGAGCCAGACTTTTGGGAGTCCACAGCGCTACTGTACAGATTAGTTCTGGCGTGCGCCTTGGACGACCAGTAAAGCGGCCATGATGGCTGCGGAAGTAGCAGTATCGATAGCAGCAGTGTCTCAGATTCCTTGACCGCCAACCGGAGTGATTCCGCGTGCGGCAGACCTATTACGATACGAGCCCGATATTGACGAAGACGCAGGTTGTTGGAGTACTTTTTTTACCAGACGTATACCGTTCCGTCCTACTGGTTGACTTGCGTTGATGGAGATTCTTCGTAGATCGCCCCCATCAAATATATCCACCTGGCACGAACGACCGTTATGATTTCCTTGATTTCTCTAAATTCTATATCGGAACACTCGGGCTTTGATAGGTTGCCGTTCCCTTTCCCATTTCCACCGATTCCACCTGGGAAGACCACATGGCTTAGCATGGGCTCCATCATGGTTCGGCAGGCAAAGAGAGTGGATGCTATAGAACTGCGCTGCCCCGGCTGGTGCCAACTAACGTCTTTGCCAGTGGTCTCCGGGGCTAGACACCAAGTGAGTTTAGCTAGCCGGCCTGGGGCCTCGCGCCGGCCCGGATCTGAGTTGCTCTAAGCAGGTCTAGCTCGGTGCGGGCTTGACTCGTCAGTTGTTCGGGATATGGTATTACGGAATTAACGAGAACTGACCCTTGTGTTATTGTCACCTTCTCTCTCTTGCATTATCATTATTCTGCTGCTTTGGTTTCCACTTGGCCATGACGACCATGTCATTTGTCCACGGCTGCTTTCCGAGACCGACTGGGACGCTTGCGGAACTTATCCCAATCGGATATCGGGGCCCTCGTCGAGACAGATCTCCCCGAACCCAAGCGAGAACAGAAGGACTGTCGATCGATGAGGATCTTCAACGTGGAAGTTGGGATTTTCGGGTAGGTTCCGTACGGAATACCACGTCGGTTAAGTCGTTTTGATGGGGTCATAAGAGACACGTGAGATGGTCGATCGTTTTATTTCGAGATTCCCTTCGTCCGATATTGTTCTTGACGGAGGAGGAAGAAGTCATAGCCGAGCGGCTCACCGGTGCTGCCTTCAACCCTATGATCCCGTGGCTATCGAGTCTCTATAGCGTGTCCTGACCGTGATTATCCGTTGACATGGAATGCAAAACGCCAAACCTTGAGAATTGGGAAAGCCATTACTGCCATCAGTTCAAACTCGGCACTTGTTCTCGTTTCGTCTCATTCGCCGGGTCATGAAGTGAGTTTTTAGCTCAAGGTTCGATGTGACAAGTCCCAGGAAACGATGGGCTGGTATGAGAACTATAGTTCTTCAGCACTACATGGTCACACTCGCAGGGTAGTGTTTGATTCTCATCCACTGCGTAAACCAGCTCTCCATCGTCCAATACTACGACATGCTTCAAGAAGGATCTCTCCCGCGCTATAGGCCAGCTTCCGATGCCCAGGCACAAGTTCAATTCCTAGGTGAAGTGAACCAGATGATGATGACTCATGTAGAAAAGCAATGAACCTTTTGAAATATGCACGCTAAGAATAGCCTGTTAGTCCACGGCAGGCCCAAGGAAAACCACGCGTTGCACACGAGCTGAATGAGTGGGAACTGGTTATTGTGGGCGGATGTGGAATGGATACAGTTTAGGTTTGTTTTGTCGTTAGAAAGCAGCCACTCGATTCTGAAACGGTGTATCAACATCTGCATCTCTTTCCTATGTCACCGTATGCGCATGGTGATGGAGACACGGAAAAACAAGACGGCAGCCAAATGCTTGCAAAGCTGAGGTTCAAGTTCAGCTGAGATGGTCACGGCAAGAGCCGGGGTTAGTCCGATAAATCTGATCTCGGGCCCCACAAACGTCACCACTGATCAGTCCAGGGGCCCCCCTAGCTCTTAGGGGAGCTGCGCCGTTGCTTAGCCCAGCCGCATGGTGAAGTCATTCCACTGTGTTGAGCACAAATTTTTCTCGATAGCTTCACTCTCCATCAGTCTGCCTGCTTGTCGCCAAGGACGGGAAGAATCAGCAGAACACTTTTATCACAGAAAGTCGGATCAAGTCGCGATATACTCAATCAGTACGCGCCGCCGTCTCACCTGGTAAGTTGCCCGAACATGATCAAAATTGTCCGTCCCTGCATCCAGAATCCGCCGCCACTCTCTTTTGGCAGTCACGCGCAGCAATCTCTTTCGCACAATCATGCCTTGCACTTTCTCGCTTGGCAGGAAAGGATTTCTGTGCCCATCTCGTGTCGGAAAAATCGATAGTATTCTCAACGTCCGAAAATTCTAGACTCTCCTCTTACGTGTGACCCGCTGCAGACTTTTTTCTATCTACCATTTCTTCATTTGGCCCACACACCTTTGGAAATTCCCTGTTTCCCAAGTTCAGGCCGCGCTCATCCCTCGCCTCTTCTAAAGTCCGACTTGGGCAGCCCTGGACTGGAGATCCCACCCATCCCCTGAGGCAGGCGAGAGAATCCTTCGGCTCCTGCGATGGCATCTTGCAAGGTCTGCGAGGAACCTCTCCTCCTCGAGATCGAGGACGACGAGAGCGGCGAGGTCCAGGTGTTTCCTGACGACCTGGAGCTCCCGTGCGGCTGCCACTTTCATTGGCAGTGCCTCATGGACCATTCGTCCGAGGTCGCCATGTCGCTCCAGTGCCCGGCCTGTCACGGCCAGCTCGCCTCCAATGCCGCTGGCCCGTCGGTCACGAACCAGTTCCTGCACACCAGCTCGGGCGCCAGGATCCTGACGAGGTACAACAATGAGGGTGGCCTGCAGGAGGATCTCGACATCCTTCCCGAGATCACAGAGGAGGCCTACCTCGAGGCCAATCCCGAGGCGCGCCCTGCCCGCGCTTTCCATGTCATGTGCAGCGAGGGCGACGTTGGCGGCATCGTCGAGCTCCTGCGCGCCCTGGATCGTGATCACCAGCAGGGCGCCGGCAGTAGCAGTGCCGACGAGGAGGAGCCGTCGATGGACCCTATGCAGCTCCTACCCTATCAGGATCCCCTCAACGGCTCCAAGAGCGGCCTTCATCTGGCCGTCGAGAAGGGCCAGGAGGAGATCGTCTGGCTGCTGCTGTGGCTCGCGTCGCCGCTGTCTGCAGAGGTCTTCCCTCCCGCCGCGGTAGAAGCGGCCCACGCCATGGGAGTTCAGAGGCCTGCGACGGCGCCTGCCAACGATATTCGCCTGCTTCAGGACGAGAGTGGTCGGACGGCGGAGTCGGTGGCTGCCGGAATGGATGGCATCTGGAACGCCGCTCTAGAGGCTGGAGCTCTTCGGCCGGGAGTTTGAGGTTCTTTTCTGACCCTCTCTCTTGTCACAGATAAGGAGAAGCAGATCCATCTTTCCTCCCCACCCCCAGTATGCCAAAAGAAGAATGTGTTGTACTGTCAGCCAATCTACAGTCCGCCATTGAAGACTCAGCGGAACGATAACTTTAGGCTAGTTACCAGAATGACTACTCGCATCGTCCATGCGGCGTGTTGGGGAAGATCCCACGGACCCTTGGACACGGATCGAGAGTCCGTTCTCAGAATACTACAAAATATAGCCCTTGTTGCGGCTGCAACTCCGGATGTCGGCTTTCATGACTCGATATGAACAACATGTCCCAGCCTCTCATACAATTCGCCTCAGTCAGTTCATTCACGGCTTGGCTCGGAATATCAGAAAGGCTCAGGTGCGCCCAAAAGCCCCCAATCAGGATCGTAGGAGGGATAAGAGGCTGCGAGGGCGTTGAGCGAGCCTCGTCACCTGAGTGAATGGATCCTTCGCCTGAAAAAGACAAGCCCAAGGCACCAAGATGATAAAAGGAAAAGCCTCGGCACGTGGACGCGAGATGATGCTATTCCGCCCGTCTTGTTGCAAGCATTCTACTCCTTTTCGTGTATACCTAGGAAATGCCTCTGTGTGTGCATGTACGTCTCATACACCCCTTGTCAGCCGGAGCTTCCCCCCTTGTGTGTTTCTATATTCCTGCGTCGAAAGGGACATGGCAGATACCAGGGGTCGGAAAACTGCTTGAGCTTCTAGAAACTGTTCCCTTTGCAGTGTGCAGACCCTCCTTTCTGCGTTCGTAAACGTTCCATGTTTCCGTCCCATCCCCATTGCTATCACGAAACGTTGTCCAGGACAGGAAGAAGCCTCTCGAATCCTTTGAATAATCAATTGTACATTCTGGTATCTATGGTCACATTCTGCGATGTCTGTCCAAAGTAGAAAAATCGAGAACAAGTACCCAGCGAACTTGTAAAGAAGAGCAATCCCACGTTCCGCCATCCAAGATCGAAACGATCAAGATGGAAGACCGAGTTTCACAGGGAGGGGACCGGACCCCCCCGACCTTCAGCCCGGGGAACTGGAGACAAGCGACACAGCTGTTGCTCTCCCATTCGCCTGCTCGCCAAACCCCACACGTTCTACTGTGTATACTGCTGCGTTGCAAGGAGAAATGATGCGCGCGCGCGCACACATGATACTACGCTGGCGCTTTGATCCTGTGGGTATATGGGCGTGTCATGCAGACGTGCAGACGCAGGCACTTACACATTGTTTTGTAAGCCTCTGGTATTCCGAATGCGCAGACCACGGCCGAGAGGGATGTGTGGGGTTGGGATGGGCTACAGGAGAGGTCTGGTATCCAATTCGGTCTTGTATTGCACGCACCTCGCAAGCCACGTCAGGAAAGACGCAAAGAGAGATGTTGCAGATGGGCAAGACGGTTGATGAAATTGCGCACATGCCATTCCGCACAGCTTAGGTAATGGCAACGACCAGAAACGAGATTGGAGATACAATTATCGGATGCCTCTGCGGATCGCCCAGCGCTGGTCGAGAAGTACCCTGCCGAGTACCGAAAAGCACGTACCCTGCCCGTTGCGAGAGCCATCCGAGTATACATTCCAAGTGGGGCACAAATATGATCAGACGGTTGCACCTATTCTATCTCGCACCTACTAGTATCCCTCAGGTAATGCTACACTACCAAAGAAATCCGATATGATCGGACGAGTTTGACTATATCGTATTATATAATGCTATACGATCTACGGTTATTGCCGATCGATGGCTGGTGCCGATTAAGGTTTGCGGCCATGGTGGACAGATCGTCGGTCCCCTATGGCTAATGCGTACAAGTGTCAAAGCACACACTTGCGTTTTAGAAACGAGCGGGATCTAATGAGAGAGAGGGGGGGGACGACTGGTATTCTAGGATCGTGTGGTTTTACCCTGAATGATGAGTAAGAGAGGGGGGGCCCGCATCGAAGGCGATGGCTCTTCTGGGTAAATACTTACGAAGTCCGATGATAGATGACCGTGTGGTCGGTTCTCCATCGCATGAGTGTGTGCGTCCAAGTGTCAATGTGTCAGTGGGCGCGTGAGTTTGCGAGCTGGCAGCAGGAGATGGATGGGATTTGCCCTTCCAAAACTTGCCCAACATCAGTGCGCGCAACCCATATACCGACGGGCGGCACGTAAAGCGTCCAACTGTATGCCACAGCCGGTGGTCGACACAAGCGGAAGAGTGGTCGCTCGGGGGAGGAGAGGGAAAATGGTAGGTAGGTAGGTACGCAACCTGCCGAGTATGTAGTATGTAAGTAGGTACCTTGACCCAGGGACTCAGGCGGTGCTCTCAATCGATACTCTTTTTTGCCCATCATCGTCTGTGCTCTACAGAAATAGCGACAGCGGCCTGGTCTTGGCTGGCCTACATGATGGCATTTTCTTTTGGCATGGCTCCCGACTTGGGATCCAATGTGGGGTTGCGAGTTTGTCTTTTTCTCATATTCCAAGAGGGGTCCTTTCTGGATCTCGTCCTATCAGATTTTCAATCACTTTGGGCCTATCTTATAGAGTATACTGGCTGCATACTGCAGTATAGAGACTGGTGAGGAAATAATATGCATGACGAGGTGATGCAAGCCCAGCGGCGGTGGGACAATGTATCCGTATGTTGTACCACTTTTACCAGCCTAGCTCGGTTCGTCCGGGCCGTTTTTACTGTCGTTATTCTCCAATCGATGGCCCCAAATCCTATATTTCCTCCATCTTACTCGAAATGCCTTCCATTCGGGCGATCATGTTATACAGACCTCGGCCAGCCCGCATATATATCAGGTAGAGATTCATGATTCGGATCCAACCGTGCGACCCTTCCCCTACAGGCTAGCGAAGGATCGCCCGCGTGGGCCAATTTGGGGGGGGGGGGAATGGGAGGATCCGAGATTTCTTGAGAAGCGTGATGTAGAGAGCAGAACCCTTCTTTTTGCCCTGCCCTTGGCCCCGTGCCGCGCCGGGCGCTCGGCAGGGCTAAGCTACTGCAGAGAATTTAGAATTTGTAGAGGGGAAAAATGTACCTGACTAGTATGTAGCGCAAGCAAAGCAGGATTTATCGACCTGAAGATTTAGGATTTTGAGTTCCATGTCATGATGAAGAATAAGGGTCATCCCCCACTTTTCTCTTGCGAGCCCTTCCTGCTGATCTCTGATCTACGTGGATGAACCCCGTGATGCCAAAAGTGGTGCGCTTCCCTTCTCTCGGTATGGCTGTATTTGGCGGCTGGGCAGGCAGGCAGGCAGGCAGGCAGGCGCGCACAGGGCTCGTGTTTGTATACATGTATTCGCCATGATAAGCTTCCTGCAAGCCATCGTGGGCCGGACTGAGAGGTCGATTTGGGGCCGCGCGTTGGACCCTCCCTGGGTGCACAGACGAGAAGGGACGAGTTTCCACATGCGGCCTGTTGGAAAAGACAAGTCCGTCTCTTCCCGATGCGAATCTGAGATTCGTTTGGAAGAATACAGTGTCTGCTTTGACCTCGACCTCTGTAGAGCGGAGCCGCAGGCTAAACATAGATTTGGAAGTTCTCGAGACTCACCTGATGCCTCGCTCCTCCTGCTAGCCGTGGCTTATGGAGGATCACAATTTGCACCGCGGCTGAGAGTCACCAAGACAATAGGAAGGATAATACGATAGACTGGTGCAAGAGAAAAAAGTGTTCATTGAATTTTGTGTATTCCACAGCTTTGAAGACACTGGGGACCTGTACAGTCCATTCAGGCGCCTCACACAAACTGTAATCCTTTTGCTCTATCCCATCGACTTAGTGTATACCTACTACTACATCACCAATCTCCTCCAACCCCTTGGCCAAAGAAGCCAAGGTGAATGCATCTATGCAATCTCAAATCAATAAGAAAAAATAAAGAACGCCACCTCCATCCGTCCCCTTATCCATACCAGTACACGAAGGAAAGAAGAAAAGTTACAAGTGAATCGGGAAAGAAGAAGTCTTGCCGTCTCCAAGATGTGATAAAAGTATGCCAGTCGCACTGGGGTATCTCGGATCGGCCGTTATTTCGTAGATGTATAAAATACAAAAAGCATTGCTTTGCTTTGCTTTGCCCAACTCCATAAATGTGGGTAGTAAAACTGATAGGAAATTAGGATAAAAGTCTGATGCTGCCAGTCATCTGGTGCGTCATGTATGAGAAAAGGAATGGAAGCAATGTTGCGCTGACAATTGGAATGCAGTCGTGCGGTCTTGATATGAATAAGCTGAGAAAATGCGAATGAATGAAAATGGCGAATGCAATCGGCCGTAAGTCGTGAAAAGAATGTAAAATGTGTCGAAGAGTTGGCACCGTCCGTGGTGCAAGAGTGCCATGTTCCACAATTCGGAACCAAAGATTAAGAAAAGAAGAAAAGTTGTTCAGGAAACTTGAACAGCTTGAGGTTGAAAGACGGCAGAGGTCAACAGGAAGCCCTCGCTGGTGGAGTCGTCCTTCATGGGTGGCGTCGGGGCGGGTGGTGACATCGGCGGTGCCTTCTTGGCCGAGTTGATGACGAGTCCACCGCCGTTCAGGGCCTCGTGGCTCTGGGCATGGTGAAGTTCTCTCATCTTCTCGTCCGAGACGTCAGTCTTGATGGGCTCGGGGGTATGTCTTCCTACACTGAGCTTGGTGAACTCAGTCTCGACGTCGGCAAGCAGGGCATAGACGTCACTGTCTGCGTAGATGCGGATGCTCTCCATGCGGGCCAGGGTGGATTGATGGTCGGAAGCGCTGCCGTCCAGGCCTAGATCACCAGTACCGTTCTCGGCGGGGACCTCTGGAATGACAGATGGCACACGAGCCACAACCCGCTGAGGAGAAGACGAAGGGGACTGAGCAAACAGGTGGCTCCCTGACTTGGTCGGGCTGCGAGGCGGCGTAGTGGCTTCGATCGAACCATTGGGTACGCACACACCCATGGCTTGGTGAAGAGACTCGCTGGCGCCAGCAATGTCGACTGGGTTGGATGCCAGAGTGGCGGCGCCGGCAACATGCTCGAGAAGCTTTTGACGTACGCGGGTTCGACGGTTCTCGGCGTGCTCCAGCTTGGACACCCAGTCGTCAATGGAAGCATCGAGCTCGGCAAGTGCCTCTTCCTGCTTGAGGATGGACTCGTAGCTGAATTTAGCCACGCGGGGAGAGCGGAGATATTGGCATATGCGGGAGTGTAGGTTGCGTCGTCCAGCTCTCAAGGAGGTATATGTGCGGCGGAGATACTCAGTTCGGTCATCGAGGAGACGGAGTTCCTTGAATAAATGTTAGCTTGCGTGTGTACTTTGCAAAACACGATGATGCGTACCTTGGAAAGACTCTCGACATGTTCCTTTTTCAAGACCTCGAATCTCATGGCCTGTCCGTAGGCCTGCTTCTGCAAGCCTGCAAGCTCCTCGCGGTCGATCATCTTGGACGCTTCGGTGGGTTTCCATCCCTCGGGCAGGATCTCAAAGGCTCGTCGCTCTGCACTCTTGCTACGCTTGGACGCTGTTCGTCGCAGGGGAACTCCGACACTGGTTCCGTCCACTCGCTTTCGGGGGCGTCCACGCTCCATGAGGCTTCCTGTATCCGACTGGTTCCTCCTGTGTGACATGGCGGCGGTGGCTCGTAGAGAAGCATCGGCTTCGGTTCTATAAGACATGGCAGTGGCACTTCGGGGCACG
This sequence comes from Pestalotiopsis sp. DP-2020a, assembly GCA_018115615.1. Lineage (NCBI taxonomy): Eukaryota > Fungi > Ascomycota > Sordariomycetes > Amphisphaeriales > Sporocadaceae > Pestalotiopsis > Pestalotiopsis sp. DP-2020a. The sequence goes on along the minus strand of JACVEI010000077.1, from coordinate 216,836 downwards.
TCTGCCTCGGCTCTCGGCGTCGACATGGATTCGTTCGGTTGAGGAGTGCCCACTGGCGTGGTATTGGCGGCTTTCTCCCAAGGTCTCGGTGATTCGCGGCTCTCTGCTGGGGCAGAGATGGGCGTAGGCAAGGTCGATGCTGTCACGGCCGACTTGGGTGTAGTGGTATATGCTGAAGCCGGCGTAAAGGGAGTTCGGGTCCTGGGCGACTGCTCCGTGTTTGCACTCCGTGGGCAAGGCTGCTCAGTGGGGGTGTTGCCAGAACGGAGTCGACTGAGTGACAGTTGATGAGCCAGACGAGGAAAAGTACCCGTCTCCTTTGGAATCACAAGAGGTGCAAGGCTCTTGGGAGACATTGGCTGCGTCGTTGTCGAAGCCATGTGAGGCTCTGGTGTGCTTGCCTTTTCCCTGATCTGATCGTGAGCGGACGAAAGAGAGTCTACAAGCTTGTGTCGACGCCATGTGTTGACTGGGGAGCTGATGGATCGTTCATGTAATGCAGGTCGTCCCGGGATCGTTGCTACTGTTCGTTAGATGCTGGACACAGAATAATGTATCATGATTTCGACAACTCACGAGAGTCCATGGGAACCTCATGCACAGTGGTCATTGGTCCCAACTCGGGGACGCTGACCTTTCTGCGTCGGTTGAGGTGGTGTTCCTTGATTCTGAGTCTTAGACTTGACTTTTCCTTTTCCATCTTGTCTGACTTGTCGCCAGACTGGGCCATGGCTACTGCAAAGGCCTGCTCAGGGTCGAGCTGCTTTCCGGAAGTCACTGTGGGGAGTTGCTTCTCCTTGGGGAAGAGCTGGTACTTTCTAGCCTCTGGGTGCTGCATTCTCCAGAGATATGGCTTCTTCTCTTCAGTTGAGCTTACAGATGAGGTGAGAGATGCCAACTGCATCACAATGGTTGGGTCAGCTAAAGCATGTATAGGGTGTGTATTTACATGACAAGCAAGTCAAGAAAAGAGGTGTGTTATCTTACCGAGTCGGTGGAGGCTTGCTGCTTTGCTATATAGCCTTCGAGTGTGCCATCGGCATCAAGCATGCAGCTGACTATATGAGCCATTGGTCCAGGGAACCCTTGGTTGGCAAAGCGGAATGGTTTTATGTCAATGCCTACCTGCAAGACGGTGGGTGGGTAAGGACTTGGGCGAAGGGGAAACAGAGGATCGATGATAAGTTGAGACGAGGTATAGCAGGCGGAGTATTATATGCATGCACTAGTAGTCGAAAGAGCCGGACGTCTCAAGCATAAATGACGAAAGACGAGAGCTCCCTGCAACTGCTCTGCAACTGCTTTGCTTGCTTGGTTGGTTGCTGCTGGTGTATGGGAACATGCAAACACTTTAATAGAGTCTCCCACTCGTCATAATAATAATGATGGACATATAGGGTAGCTGGGATGGAAACATTAAGGAAGAACCGGTAGCATGCCAACCAACCAGGCCTGAGAATTATTTGGGATCAAGTATACCGTCCGTGTCGTTTGATAATATGCTTAGCCGAAGGTCGAGCCAGGGAAAGGAAAAAAGGGAAGGGGTGGTTCAGTCGTGACAGAGGAAAGTAGTAAGAGAAGAGAGAGAGTACTGTAGGAAGAGAAGAATTTCGAAAGGGATCCTTCTTCTCACAGTCCGCCTCCCACACACACAAGAGGTACAAGCGAGAAACATCGGAGGGGTACGTCCCAGTGGCGTTTTGAGACGAGGTCGAGGTGAAGCTGCATGCTCCCGCGAACTGGTATGGAGTAGCATCGTGTATGTGCGTTGCGACCAGACCCAGAATCAAAATCGCCCAGGTCTATCTAGACTTGGTTAGGTAGGCGGGCAGGGAGGAGGAGGAAGCAGCAGCAGCAGCAGCAGCAGCAGAGTCGAGCTTTCGTACATAGAGTGTGTACATTGCATACAGACAAACAGCTGCTGTACATGGAGCGACGTCGAAAAAGGTCCGTGGCTGGCGCAAGTCGTGGTTCGTGGTAGCGATGGTCTCGAAAATGTCGCCAGGATCGGAGGAAGCTTACGAGAAGGAGTATCGAGCGGCCAGGGGGACGAGCCCCAGCGACTGCATGGGATCAGGGATACGTGAAACCGCTTGAGCATGCACCTGGACAGGGTTGCCACTTCTTTTCTAAATTCTGAGAACACCTGCGACCCCACTGACAGGGCACCCTATTTTTTTCCTTTTTTCTGCTACCGCTCCAGCGCTCAACCACAGCCCACTAAGCCGGATCCAATACGCTAATACGCTTTGCTCGCGGTGCACTATTACCTGTATTACCTCAAGATACTAGACATGCACACTTTTTACCAGACTGCAAATAACCAACCCATGGAAGAAACGGAACCACTGCTGATGCTACTCTGTGCTACCGGCAACTCAGGAACATGAGACAAGGATGGGTTTGTTCCTTCTTCGTCTTCTCTTTTGCTCTCTCATCGCCCAGTCCAGTCCGAGAAAGCTTGATCTACGTAGGTACTGTAGCACTTCTCCTGACGTGACGCCTCTCTGCCATCATGTACGAACGGACAGCGACGATTCTGATACACTCCATGATGGACAGCACATGGGGAAACCTAGGGGTTCCATACATGCCAGGCTTCCAGATGCTGCAGGAACAACTCGTTGCTACGTACTTCTGTGGACTTCCGCGGGAGAGAGAGGCCTGGCCAACATCACCCATGATGCTAATATTGCTCTCTTGATGACAATGATCACCATCATACAAGAAGCGTTACGCACATGACTGATACTACCGGCGATGCTACCGCCCTCTGACGGCTCTTGACAGCCACGGGCCTCGATATAGCCCGCGCTCGAGACCTCGTTTCGCCATGCTCTGACGATATCAGGCTATGAATCTCCGAGGCCTCTCATTCGCACTCTGGCTCCATGTCCGCACACGATAAGACAACACAGGCTATAATGAGCCTTATTGTCAATCAATGGCCCGCCGAGAGACGGGACGGTTTATTACCTAAGGTCAGAACGCCATGCAAGCGAGGCACACGAGACTGCTAAATAAGATCATGGCGCACGTTTGCCCGGCGAGATTGCAATGCGGAGAAACGCCACCGACGTTGGGCCCCTCCCCGATGCGAAATTCGAATACTACCAGATATCTGCTAGCCGGTTAGTATAACAATATGCCTGCTTTTGCTGCAGTGCTAGTGCCATCATGGTGGGCTGGTTTTTATTGTATGGAGGCATCATACATACATTAGGCGGCCTATACTATGTAGGGATCGTGCCCACCAAGACTGCGCTGATTGGAAGTACGCTCTGGTTGACAGACCGCAAAGTGGGTATAGAATGTTGCGACTCATTCAAGGTACACGGCGTACCCACGGTAACCTGCCTGACAACTTAAGTTGTCTGCGGCTCAAGTGCCGCAGCTCGCTGCTTATTCAGTGGGGTTGGACAGAGGTACTGCTTCACGTTCCCAACTGTGTCGTAATTCTCTACCAAGAAGTGATCGACGTCCGACCCGGCCGTGCCAGCCGTGTGTCAACCGGAAGTCATCTCGGGGAAGTCCCTCCTCACTTCCTCTTCCTCGACTATCATGAGGGCGTGTGTGTGGAAGCGAATGTCCATCACTCGGCTGCCCACAGCTCGCTTGGAAGATGTCACAGACACTCGGCCTGGTGCTCAGGCGCCGTGATCAATCAGCCACCGATACTGGGCAGCGGGGTCTAGCCTGGATAGGACCAGTGGCAGTTCGTGCGAGAGGCTAGATACTGTTAGCACACAGCCTAATCTGGTATTATCGCAAGCTGGGGGAGTCGTAGCGTTTCTCGAAGCTTGGCTGCTGCCTCTGTTATCAAGTTAACCTTTTCGGCTCGCCGCGAGGAGCATACCGCCATAGAGTATGGCCCATGCCCAGGCAAGAGACGAAATCTGACAGCTCTGAGCTATACGGCATCTACCTTAGTCACATCATATATCGGAACCTTTTTGCAAAGTTAAAAATCGAAATTGCCATAGGAAACGATCCCATCCTATTCAGCGCACGTACAAGTTTGCCAAAGGAGATGAACGTCTGGTTCAGTCTTTTGATACAAGACACTGCTGTCAAAGATGCCCCTTGACCATATCGCCGCTAGAACTGGACCATTTGAATGGATGATCGCGATCTCTGAGTTTTTGCTCCGAGACTGAGTCTACTGGAAGATCATCGAGTACGATGCTTCCTTTTCATCTCATGATGTCTTTTCGGTACTTTGTGTTGTTTTGGCACGCCGTGATAAAAGTGCCAGGGTCGAAGCCAGTGTCTCGCGGGGTATAATTACAAGGCCTACTAGTCCCCGACTATGAATGACCAATTGCCGACCATGAGCATGCACAGTAACCGTATACCGAGAAGATCGACATTGTGATCATTGATCAGACGAATTTCGCCCCTCGACGGGAATTGCTTTTTGTTACGGACACAATTCACAACGAGGGGGCCCCAGCAAATAAGCGGGCATCTATCTTAATCGGATATGTTACGCACGGAGAATTTTCCCTCGTGGCAAGAGCCAGGAAGCCGAAAAAGAAAAACGCCTGACACGGTACACTCGAGCTAGCAGTATTTGACACTCCCTTCAATTGTGGCCATTGCATGAATGATCCCAACAGGGTTGCGCAGCAGATGACTTGCCCAACACGTTGTCGGCAGAATACAGTCGATGGCTTCTTTGGTACGGACGATGTCATCCAGTGTGGCTTATCGAACGACGTCGTGGTCATTGTGGCGACCTCCAGTCAACGGCATGCTTCAGATGCACGGAAAGAGTGCGGATTTCGTTTGAGAGAGTGGTGATTTGATGTCATATTATCGCCTTACTGCTTGCCACAACAACGTACATCGTTGAACCCACAGGCCCTCGAGCCCTCGAAGCCGAGAATCTTCTGCCATTCTGGGGAAATTTGGGGCCTTGTCCACCTCACCAGCGTCATGTCCGTGACCTACACGTCAAGGCAGACGTGATGCAACCCGGCCGATCCTGGATACTCTCAAAGATCGTAATGGTCTCCTTCACCGGGCGGAACCACACGCTATTGTTGTTCTATGGTGCCGCCCACGACGTTCTACGCCGCCATCCCAAGGCAGGTGTGACCAGTGTCATGTTTTGTTTCCCAGCCGTATCATGCCTCTGCCGTCATTATATCCGGCTTCTCACACAACCGCGAAGAAAGTGAAGCCATCGCGAGAGAGCCAGAGGCCGTTGGCTACGGAGATGCATCCGTCTTTGGCTTGGCGCTCTCCCGCATCGACGCGGACTTGGTTATCTCAACCATCTCAATTGCACGAGTGATTCGAGACCCAAAAGCAACGGCCGCCAACGGACGTTTGAGTTGGGTGCATCAGTAGGTGGTAGACTGTGCACGACTTGCCAGCTTGAAACTTGCGGGGAGAAGAGGCACTAGCACCCTGCACCACGATCTCCCGTATTACCTCCACGTCCCGGACAGGCAATTTACTATACCACACACCGTCAGCAACGGCTCTTGTTTCTTTTGTCTCTGTTTCCCTCTTCCTGATCCATCGAATAATTGGGATGTTGCTTGTTTGATGCGGGGAAATATCGACGTGTCGGCGCACGACCGCACGGCACTTGGATCGGCGTTGTATCGCTAAGGTTAGCGAATTCCTGCAGCTGCCTGTGTTTGGCGCTGTTGGCTGTGCTACTGGTGGTCTCCACAGCACTATAACGGCAACCATACGGGTGAGGGAATGGCGGCGACGAGGTCATAGCCCCCCCCATACATTACTAGGTTACTTACCAGACTATACATAGGCTAATTAGTCGTGTATACTAGGTTACATGTCTTCCTGCCGCTGTGCCGTAGACGCTCAACCTCAGTGCGCTCAACCGCATATAATCTATTTGCGACAACCCACGAAGATCTCCAGTCAAGATCTAGGAGCGCCGTTGCACTTGAGGGTACAGTAGTAGCCAGCAGTTTGTCGGGTCTCTGTGCAAGCACTTGGAACTCGGCACGGCTGGGGTTTTTCTTGCCTTTGCTTTCCACCCCCAACGACTCATACCACCAAGCCAGAGAGAAGAGTGCTTGCCGTCTCCCGAGAGGCACGACCCCTCAATGCCTCATGGCTTTTCTTGTCCATGACGGCCTAACCTCTTCCTGCACTCTCGCCGACGCAGCTGGGCGATGCCAAGACTGCGAGATGAAGATCTGTTTGGCTCCGTCGCTCCTTGGTGCTCGAGTGGGGCCTCGACACCTGGGCTGCTTCCCTGAGCACTATACTCGTTGCGCGATAGCGCGAGAGCCATGCAACTTCACCACTGAACGCCCGCAGGAGAGGGACGGTGACAATACGGAGCGTCGCATTGTCACAAATATAGCCAGTGGCCTTGTCCTCTGGAAAGGGACCCGGTCGGACCTGCGAGCAGGAAGATCTGCCTATCACTGAGTGCATGGTGCGGGTACATGACCGTCGACCGTCTACACCAAAGCCAAGCCCCAGCGATTGATTTGTTGCATTGCTGCCAGTATTCGACCTGGTTCGCCGACGAGCTTGAACGTCCGAAGACCTCTCTCAAGGTAGCCCGTCACACCGCTTCCCTCTCGCCACACTCATTCTCATCGTCTGTCACAAAAAAGACTGATCTTGTTTCCCATGGAACGCCATCTCCGCATCTATTGTTGCAACCCACGATTTGCCCGAGTCTGGCTTGATTTGGTTCACTAACAAACCATGTCCATGCAGGTCGTAGAGATATAAACCGTTCGCATGAGAAGAAGCAACTCATCTTCCTTCCTACGGCACTTGGGAGAAGATCACTGGGACGCTTAGGGCGTGCATGAACAGGACGGGATAGCATCCTGTATCTCAGGAGCCTTCATGAGAGCGGCAGTTGTCTCCGGTAGGACCCAGTTGCTGCACGAAAAATCAAGTGTGCCTGACCAAGGCCGAGATGATCAGGGCCGGAATTCTGACCTACTGGGTCCCATTTGCAAGGCAAGTTGGCCAGCTATCAGCGACCCAATATCTCCGCCTGCCCCGATACCTATCTGCATCACCCTTTGCGTGGGTCGACAGACATGTAGATCAGCCATGCTGCAGCCAAGGTTGCTACGAAGTATACACTGCTGATTAGGTAACCGTTTACATGCTCCAGCCCATTCAATAATTTGGTTGCAGCACGCGGTCACGGGTCACGATTCCACGAGTCACGAGGTTGCGTTGAAGCGGGCAGCGCCAAGTCCAGCCACATACTCATTATGATGGACGTTGTAGACCTAATTTCAGTGCGAGATGTGTGTGGTTCGAAGCAGTCGTTGGGAAACGAGCAGCACATCTTCTGTCACCCCGCTTCCCCTGACAGGCGGGGAATCAATACATAATGTATGGATCTGGCACATGCACAGCGATCTCTGGCATACCTCGAGGATTTTCATTCATAGCAACGGCTACTATGGGCGTGGTTCCCTCGCTGGGAGCCAAGGGGTTGGGCAGGCCAATGCAGGGGCGGACCTATCGGGCGCCGGACCGCAATGGCAAAGCTTATGTGTGGCCCTCCCTGTTGCCTGCCCAGGTGTTTCCTCGCCAGGCCCGGGGCCCAAGGAACGCCAGAAGACGCCACAAGCTTCTTGCCCTCTCAGCTCTCACTGCCCTGCCTCCCTCCCGGCCGAACCTCACCTGAAGTAATCGTCACAACTATCCTGCTAGGCCGAGGCCAGGGTCCAGAGGACTAGGTAAACAGAGTTTGTCTCGTCACAAGAACCCTGCTCGTTTCCACCGGAATGGGACCCTTGGGATGTTTGAGGAACCCTGTTGAGAGCAACTCCACCTATAATGGGCATGTCGGGGTCAGCATCAAGTGGGCAAAACGATACTGAATAGAACCTAGGTGCACCTTTTTGGTAGCACTACTAACACCAAGGAAAGAACATTTTCGGAAAGAGATTCGTATAATTAGCAAAGGGAAGCCACGGCTAATTAGCCTCTAAGCGAGGCACCACGTTGAACGGAATAAATAGAATATAAAAAAAGAGCTTATATTTCTCCAAGGTTAGCTCATTGACTACTGCTGCTCCCGAGCGGCCGGGCGAGAATGCACATCAGACCGAGAGCAAGACATGAATGATAGATGACGGTTGTCCGTCCTAATAAACGGCTGTGGGCTTGCGCAAGTTGCGGGGCACCCACCACCCACGAGATCTAGACTCGGAGAGTTTTCTTTCATCTAAAATACGCACGATCCCGCGGCTCGTTCCGGGATCGCATTGTTTCTTTTCTTTTCTATTCTACAGCGTCCGTGGCAGTTTTTGAGTTGAACGTTTTTGACTACGATACAATTTGAGTTGTGATAATATTGAATTTGAGCGCGCATCATCATACGAATATTGCACATCTATCGTACCACCACTATTCACCGGTAGTCCAGCGCAATTGTATAACTGGGGGTTTGCAGCCTCACCGGACTCAACGCTGCGACGGACGGAACAAGACGGAACCTGTCGAGCTTCTCTTTTGTAAGAGACACAGGTCACCGTTACGCGAAACCTCACACAGACCAATATATCTGGGCCGTGGCCAAGTTGACCTGTTACCTATATGTCATGTCAAGTAAGCATCTGGCTTAAGCTTCTCTCTTCTCCATGCCCCCCGACCGTTACATATTGGGTTCCCACTTAACAGGGTGAGTTCCACTGCGGAATTCCTGAGAACAATTGTGCATGCGTGCTGTGGAACATACATGGCACTGTCACAACTGTCGTCCTTTTGTAAACCTTGAACGACCTGTGATGTGTGTTTCTATAGGTAGACCCCATTTATGTAAGTAAAAAAAAAAAAAAGGCCCCGCGATTTCGTACGCACTTTATATCAAAACATGTTTTGCAACCCGCCCGGCTGGACAGCTGCCGAAGACTTTCCAAAACAATAGAAACTCATGCTTCACGACTCATGCAACTTGACTATTCGTCGTCACGAAGGCCCCGGATAATACCCCTTTTTCTATTTCTTTTCCTTACTATTCCCTATTCAATGCCCACAGCGTTCAGCCGCTCCACTAGGCTGGATCTCAAACGACTAAGCTTAAGCTTCTGTCGAGGGAAAAGGGTCCTGTCCTTGCGACGGCGCGAAGAGGCGCCCGCACCTCCCCCTCTCCCCCCACTTGATGACTACAACCTCACCTCATGGCTCTGTCTGGGCGGGATCGGGGTCTTTTCCATTCACTCTGTCTCTGGGCGGCGCCCGCCGAGGGCTGCCGAGTCCCGAGAGGAACAGGAACACGATCTTTGGAAACACCTTGACGTCTCGGCGTTACTGCTGAATTCGTATTGTCGATGGGAGAATCTCCACTCCTCGGCTTCGAGCGGCCACGGCCAAAGTTCGAGAGCAGTCGAGAACGGCACAGATGGGTTTGATTGTTCAATGAAATATCAAGCTCGTACAGGCACGTAGAAATGAGGCGTGGGGATAGGTGTAACCCGTACAAGACGAGATCTGACATGTCCAGGGACGGGGAAGCGTAGGATGATCATCCGCCCTGGGACATGGTCATACAGACCAGGTTTCCCTTTTCCTGTCTCGCTGCGGATGACATGACCGCAGCAGCAGCATGTAGTAGTGATTTCTAGTGCCACTGATGAGCTCTGTCTCGCCTCAGATCGGAGTTCTTTTTTACAAATATAGGTCCAAGTACTACCGTGTTATGCAAGCACTTCAGACGCCGAGGCGAGAGATCGACTCCCCGACCATATACGTTGGACCTTTCTTGGTTCGTCACCCGGACACTGCAGCTCTTGACCCTTGGTATATAGATGCAGACAACCTGCAGTGTCGCACATCCATATACGTGCTTTACATGGCATCACACGCATGATAGATGTCATGATATCAAGAAGCAGAATAGAAATGGGACGTGGTGTAGTTTCTTTTCCCATCTCCCGCCGTGATAAAGACTTGACTGTGAATAATTGTTGTAGTATACTCTTTTTTTTCCTTGGCACGCCCATGTCTGGATGCGGGGTCTGCGAGGTGTTTCCTGAGACACACCGTTCTTGTTTGACCATTTCTATATGCATGAAGAAAAAGACTGAACTTTGTATCCCCTCTGCCTCCCTTGGTTCCATGAGTCGACCATGACAGGCACGCCGGTCTCCCATGGAAGTCGTGGAAGTACTCAAGGCATATCCTGTAACCTGCAATTTATTCTCTGCTCCTCCGAAACTGGCCTCCCCTCTTCCCCCAGTTGAATGCCCGGGCGTGAAGCGAGCTCTTTTTTTCTGTTCGGGGTTCGCTCGGTCTGGGGGTTGAGCAAGAGCGTTACATGTCATTTATATGGCTTGAACGCGGAGGGATTCGCGGCTTGACTACCCCGATCGAGACTATACGCCTTGGAAGCGAAGAGACCTTTTGACCTCTCCGGATTACTGAACTGCCACCACCACTGTGGTCACAGTTCTGCTTGGATATACCTGCTCGCCCGCTTCATGCCGAGACATGACAAAGCAGAGTGAAGCAATGCATAGAGCAGAAGGGAGACATGTCATTGGCCCTGCTAATATTGCACGCCTCTCGTCCCCAAGGCGTTGACACAAAATGCCACTCTTGTCTATATCTGACCGGCTGCATACGATAGCGTTCAGCGGGGGCTAAAACATGTACAGAGTATATTTACAAGGGGAGCTAGCTCTTGCCAGTTGCATGAAACATGCAAGGCAACACAGTACGGAGCTTGTCGAACAGGGAGAGCTTGACCATCATATCATGCTTCCTCGTCCGTATCAGGAGGAGCAGAGACGAATAGCAAAATGGGGGAAAATGGAGAGGAGCAATCATCACAATGCTGTGCCAAACAAGACGTGTGTATCCACAGGTCACGATGCTGCGTTTCTCTCGTCATGTTCCGGGGTCTCGGGTGACGACTGCTTTGCACGCGCATACTCTCGCCAGAAGAGGGGAAGAGGCAGGCCTGTTTCCTCGTCACAAGTGGCTGGTTGCAACGATACGCTGCGCGCGGACTCTGCTTGTCACCAGTCCTGCAAAGAGAAAAAGTACCGCATCAGTATGAACCAAGAGCCGGTCAAGACTGGTTCAACTAGCCGGGGGGGTTGCATTTGGTTATATGTAACAGACTGATGCAAACTTGTCTAGTTTGTTTGCTTGGCAGTATCATGTGGATTGCTATTGACCTGCGTAGCAAGCGACGCACTTCATCTCTCCTCATCTCACCAAGGAGACTTTTCGTCCGAACCTGGCCGCCGGTTCCTGCATGCGACGACATTGCATGGCACAATAAGAGCAATGCACCTTGCCTGGTGGACTAGCAGGCCCGGTACTTTTCTTCCCTATACCAGATTACCGGGATCGCGCAATATTAAATGATCCTCCTTCGACTCCTCTCATCGACCTGCCGCGAGCCGAAGCTTGGCACACCGTTGATGGGAAAGATTTATTCTTCTACACCGAGCAGTGCTGTGAATCTCTCTACATGAATTCGGCAAAAAAAAGAAGCTGTCTCTGAGAGAAACATTGGGAAAGGTCTGGAAGCATCGGGGCCACGGCATTGATCACAGCATTTTCGGTGCCGAATTCTGTTTCGTGGGGGGGGGCAACAGCGCCTAATGGCTTCGTTTCGTTTGGAGTTGCCTTTCCTTTTTCTGTTTCTTTTCGGGTCTGCCAAGATGCTCGATGCGTGCAAGAAGCAGTCAAAGCACAATTCAATACATGCCGGCAGTCAACCCAGGAGAAACAAACACTGTCCGATGGCCTCGGATCTCGACGGTGCGGCACCGATCGGGCCAGGCTGACCTTCTGCTTTCGGAGGCGGGTCGTGGCGTGAGGTCATTGCTGTTGGACCTTTCTCCGTGGTTATGCGGCTGTGTCTTCTCTCGCGGCCATGTAGTTCGGATTATGCCATGAGAAGAGAAAAGGCCAATTGAGTCTGGTCCATGTTAGGCTTGGATTAGCTATTGTTATTCAATGGCATTGGCCCTCTAGGAGAGCGAGTTTATACCCGCTCGTTTAGCAATGGCGTCGTGTATACACTGGCTGCGGCAAGCAACGGCCCTGCGGTAGACGTCGGGTCGGTCGGTGCGCGGGGCATTGGACTAAATACAGCGCACTAACGCCCCCATCGAATCGGCAGCAGCCCGTGGATTTAGCGAATGGGGGCGTCTTTCGCGCATCCGGAAGGCAGAAAGTCGCGAAATTCTTCTCGAACGTGGTAGTACCTGACCGTACTGCACTGCACTGCACGACCGGACCTACCTACCTAATTGTCATTTGTAAGACATCGATTGGCGGCCGATCGATTGGATGCGCGCCAAATGAGGGGCCAAAGCATCTTGAGGAGGGGCAGCATCGGCAGCATCAACAGCGCCATAATGCTTCCAAACAATCCAAGGAGCCTTCACATCACCATCCGGAGCCCGTCCTTTAACCAATTGACTCGCGTTGGATCAGCAGCCTCATCCTCAGCTTCTGCCTCAGCTCTGACTGCTGCTGCTCACCCCCATCAGACAAGGCGTTTATTCAGCTCCACTAGCAGCCACCTTGCAAACATGGCTTCTGCCGTGCGTGATCCAAACACGCTGTCCAACTACAACCACTGGTTGACTCGGCACACCACCGTCCACTTTCACATCGACTTCGAGAAGCAGCGTCTCGAGGGTTCCGTGGTGCTCGACCTCGAGTCTCTGACCGATAAGGAGAGCAACGAGATCGTTCTCGACACGAACCGTCTGCACGTGGCCTCGGTCAAGCTCAACTCCAAGGACTCGGAATGGAAGCTCAAGGACAGGGTCGAGCCCTTTGGCTCCCCTCTGCACGTCGCCGTGCCCAACGGCGCCGCCAAGGGCCAGTTCGTGACGCTCGAAATCGACGTCGCCACCACTGACGAATGCGCCGGCCTCCAGTGGATGTCTCCGGCCCAGACGGGAAACAAGAAGCACCCCTACGTCTACTCCCAGTGCCAGGCCATCCTGGCCAGGTCTATCCTCCCGTGCCAGGACACTCCCGATGTCAAGTCCACCTTTACCTTCAACATCACCTCGTCCCTGCCCGTCGTTGCCAGCGGTGTTGCCCAGCCTTCGGGCCCTACTAATAATGGTGAGACTGTGTACAAGTTTCAGCAGAATGTGCCCATCCCGTCGTACCTCTTTGCCTTGGCATCAGGTGACCTGGAGAGCGCTCCGATTGGCAAGAAGTCGTCGGTGACCACTGGGCCAGAAGCCATTCAGGGCGCACAGTGGGAGCTGAAAGACGACATGGACAAGTTTCTCGACATTGCGCAAAAGCTCGTCTTTGATTACCAATGGGGCGAGTACAATGTGCTGGTTCTTCCCCCAAGCTTTGCCTATGGAGGTAGGTCATGCTGACAATATCCTATGCGGTTTGCAAGTTGCTCATTCTCAAACAGGCATGGAGAACCCAATCTACACGTTCGCTACGCCTACCATCATCAGCGGTGACCGACAGAACGTTGATGTCATTGCCCATGAGCTCAGCCACAGCTGGAGTGGCAATCTTGTCACAAGCTGTAGCTGGGAGCACTTGTATGTTACTGTTTCTTGTTCCCAAAGATGAATAGAATTTTGACACTTGATATAGCTGGCTGAACGAGGGCTGGACGACTTATCTGGAACGACGCATTGGAGCAGCTCTCCACGGCGCTCCTCAGTTTGACTTTTCTGCCATCATCGGATGGAAAGCCCTTGGTAAAATGAGAATTGGAAAATACCACCTTCAACATGCGCATAACTGACAAAATTGACAGAGGACACTGTAAAACTCCTTGGCGCTGAGCACGAGTTCACCAAACTCATCATCAGCCACAAGGGCGTCGATCCCGAAGATGCCTTTAGCACTGTGCCGTATGAGAAGGGCTTCCATTTCCTGTGGTATCTTGAGAAGCTCGTAGGACGTGAACACTTTGACAAGTTCATCCCTCATTACTTCAAGACCTGGGCCCGCAAGAGTCTCGACTCTTTTGAGTTCAAGCAGACTTTCCTCGACTTCTTCAATTCCTATGGCAATGAAGAAATCAAGGAAAAGGTTGCACAGATTCCGTGGGAGGAGCGATTCTACACTCCTGGCCTGCCGCCCAAGCCTGAATTTGACACTTCCTACGTCGACAGCTGTGTAGCCCTGGCGGAGAAGTGGAAGCAAGATGTATGTCTCGTCCTGCTTCATCGTATCTCTCAAATTCTAACCTCTTTATAGGACTTCAAGCCTGACCACAAGGATATCGAGGGGTTCACCGCGAACCAAATCTTGGTCTTCTTGCAAACCGTCCAGGACTTTTCTCCTACCATCTCGGTGGAGAAGTCTCAACTCATTGGAAGCGTATACCAAATTAGCTCCTCCAAGAATGTTGAGCTAAAGTCGGCCTATTACGGAATTGCTCTGCGTGCGGGCGATAGGTCAGAGTTCCCTGGCATTGTTGAGTTGCTCGGAAGTGTTGGTCGGATGAAGTTTGTGCGCCCACTGTATAGAGGGCTTGTGGCTTTGGACAGGGATCTGGCCGTCAAAACCTTTGAGAAGAACAAGAGCTTCTATCCTTCGACGACCAAGGGACAACTGGCCAAGGACTTGGGTCTGAAATAAGTCATGGCTGTGTAAGAGTTGTACAGATTACCCTACCATTTGAGCTTGTCGATCATTCATACATGGCCGACGACATGATCAAGGAAAAGGGAAAAGAAAGGAATATATGATCTCCAAGATATGAAATTGTCCCTGGTTAGTCACAATTGCGCCTAAACCACTTGGGTTACCTATCTGTGAAAGATTTGAACAGAGGGTAACATGTGTACCAACATCAATCATGCATGTATTCTCACTTAGACGATTTATCTTGGAAGTTCTGCCACTTGGACAATCACCTCTCTTGGGCAACAAATTATTCTCGAACTAAAGACTTGTGCCTGTTCACTCATCAGATTCAGCGTCAGGAATGGTACAATGGCAAAGATTCAAATAAGCAAAGCATTTTAAGGAGTCAGTCCTTGATTGTCATGTGCCATGTGCTATATATGCTATTCCGAAACGAAAGTTGTAGTTTTGAGATCATGACCTTCCACAGCATGACAGGTACCTAGTCGGAAGTCCATATCGAGATGGGAAGACATTTAATACTCGCATTGCGCCGAGCTCACGACAAGCCTCCGCCGGGGCAAGACCAACTCGAGGATAGAAAGAAGGAGAGAGGACTACCTAGAAGGCGGGCTTGGCGTTCTTGATGAGCATCTCAAAGTAGGCCTGGTTCCAGGTGCCGGCCTCGGGGGAAGGCTTGTAGGCGTCGTCCTTGCTGCAGAAGGAGTCGTAGCGGGTGGCGCTCGAGTCCGAGGTGCCGTCGCTCTCGCCGCCCGGCTTGCCCCAGACGAAGGCGTCGGTCTGGCTGTCGCCCGTGTCGGCCGTGGGCCGGACGCCGAACCCGGCGCCGTTGACGTTGCACCAGTCGCCCCAGGCCTTGCGCAGCCCCGTCACGGCGTTGCGGCCCGTGTCCATGATGGCGTAGTTGGGCATGCCGGCCGTCTTGAGCGCCGCGCTGAACTTGGAGACGTACGTCTTCTCGTTCTGGCAGCTGTTGTACTTGGCGTCGTCGGCCGTGCTGAACTCCCCGGGGGACTGGTCCCAGCTGTTCCACCCGGCGATGTTGGTCGAGAAGCCGCGCACCTGCTTGGGCGAGCCGGCCGCCTTGTACACCTTGGCCAGCTCCTCGGCGCCCGGCTCGAGGTTGGCGTCCCACCCGAGCCAGCCGCCGTGGCCGGCGTCGACGTACATGACCACGTTGGGCAGGTTCAGGCTCTTGAGCGCGTACGCCACGCCGTCCTCGTACGCCGACTTGCTGTCCTTGCACGTCTGCAGGTCCGCGTTGGTCACCAGGTTCGGCAGCGAGTCGGGCTCGATGAGCAGCGCAAAGGCCGTGTTGGGGTTGGCCTTGAGGATCGTGACGATGGCTGTGTTGAAGTTAGCACAGAAGTCATGACGGGGCTGGTGTACTGCACACGTGTGTATTGAACAGCAAATAGTGGATTGGGTACAGGAGGGAAGTGCTTACGGTCAATGTATTCGGACTTGTATCGGTCGAGCTCGGTGTACTTGAGTTCACCGTTGGACGCCTTGGCGGCGCAGTCACGGCCGGGGAGATCGTAAATAACAAGACCGAGGATGTCTGAGCAGGGCGTGTCCGCAATGGCGGGCGCGACCTTGGCGATGTTGGCGATGGTATCACTATTCGGCAGGTGTTTAGTCTTCTACATGTCTCTCTCAACCATCTCTGGAAGAAACGTCCACGTGATGAAAGAAGAAAAAAACTCACATCCACAGGAAGCTGCCGACGTCGGCGACCTTGGCGGCCGAGGCCTTGAGGGACGCGTCCGTGATGGCGTCGACGGCCTTGTTGACCTCGTCGCGGTAGTACGTGTTGGCGTGGAGCTTGTAGTTCTTCCAGACGTTGGTGCTGGCGTCGAGGGTGACGGCCGAGCTGCAGGCGGCGCGCGAGGCGACCTTCTTCTCCGAGCCGGTGGTGGAGGGGGCGGCCATGGCCCCGGCGGCAAAGGCCGCGACGGCAGAAGTAACCTTCATTTTATTTGTTGGTCAAGATACCAGGTCGATGGAGGTAGAAGAAAAGAGAGCGTGAGGGTGAAGGGGAAGGAAAACCACATCGACGGTGGTCGTCTATCTTCCTCTTATACGACGAGATACTGTACCGAGAATACAATGACAATGCTTGGCTAATAGTAAGTTGTTGCCACCGTTGCCACTCGTCTGTATTGAAGGGCTCCGGATGGACATCTCTCCAGCAGCGGCAATCAGGAATATAGGACCGCAATCTACGATCAAGTCTCAGTATATGGACTCCGAAGCGAGGCAGTCCTGGTTGGCCACTGGGGCAAGACGGAATGCTTCTTGCGGGGGCCGTCCTATATTGGGTCTCCTCTCGGGTTGTTTCTTTCATGACTGCGCCCGTTGCTCGATGTGAGAGATCGTCGGCTGTCACCTGAGTCCTTGGGTCGGCCCTACTGGAGTGCAACATGCAGGCCATCTAGGAGTAATATCGCAATGTAGTATCTTATGTTGGTTGCATGACATTCTTGATGGACCCTGAACCAGACCGGATCCAAGTTCTTGGCCTACTTGGCAGTGGCAGAGAGTACGAAAACCATTCTCGATACCATATCATGTTTGGAATGATTCACTTGGCCAGTATAGACAGTGGTATGTTTTGAATATGTCCATATCACTCATCAAAAAGCTTCTGATCAATACCCAGACACATTTAAGTATAATAGTCCTTTCGTTTCGTATTTCCACTATTCTTCACTCCTTCAGAGGATACTATCGGCTCCAGGCACGGTAGCAGGCAGCGGCAAAGCGCAAGGTAAATCACATAGTGGAGTCCGTATATGAAAGTCTGCAGTCGTTCAAATAAAGTTAGGTTATGCGCGCAAGACATTTCTCGGAACATACATATATGCAGATCTTGGCATGTCGATTTAGCCGCAGGCAAGTCCAATGTCTAGCAAATAAGGTCACCCGGATAAATTTGACAGGCCTCAAACGGGAGAGCAAAGGCTCGGCAGACTGATTATCGGAACAAGACGAGAGAAAACACCAGAAAGGAGACAAAGTCTTCTTGGCGTGGCGTAAAAATATAGTACAAGACCATTCGTTTGGTACATGTGCCTCGATCTCGGATACCAGCTCCGAAGCACCTCAGCGGGCGGTAAACCCATCTCATGATTCCAGTCCAATCGTATGCAGGGGCCAAACATTACTTAATATGGGTTGGAGTTGCACTGGACAAGCTTGGCTTCGATCTGCGAAAGACGATATGTGTCTTCACGGTAGTGCTCTCATGGCGGCATGGATCTATACATGAGGCCAACACCAGTCACGAGAGTCTGACAGCTGGGTTTCACACAAAAGGCTGAACAGCCATGAAAACGTCTTGCTTCATTTTACCTTGACCAAGTCCTATGCTTTGGCAAAGGTGTATCATACACTCTATATACATTCGTAGCTTTTGTATGGGACGGAATGGTCCCGTTGACAGTCTTGAACTTTTGGTGCTTTGCGTGTGGGCAGTGCGTCTCGCTACGTACTGCGATGCTGCCAAAAAAGTTTAGAAGGGAGGCAGGGAGAAAGGGTAGCCTCCGTTCTTGATGCGGAAAATGGCGAGGAGACCACCATAGAGCAGGAAGACGCCTCCGCTCATGGCAATGACCATGGTCTGCTGGAAGTTCTTGTTGGCTTGTCTCGGTGCTCTCAAGATAAGGGCAATAACCATAAACGACAGAGCGCCATCTAGTTGTACATGAGCACATGTTCCGCAAACGATTCTTGGGTTGCAACTTACAGAAAAATCCAACAATCTGGGTCTCGATACCCAGCTGGTTCTGGAAACCTCCGGTAAAGTAGTTAATGTTACCCTTTCCATCTCCAGAGACATAAGGAACCTTGCGGATCTGGTTGAACATGTGGCCACCAGTGCAGGCGAGGATCATGATGATGGTGATGGTGGCCCAGACGTTGCGGTTCTGGACAATGGGAACAACATAGGGCCAGAGCTTGAAACCGACGCCGCCAACACCGAGCAGAGAAATGGTGGTGGTGATGATCAAGAGGTAGTTGACCGGGCGCTTGACGGCAGGCTGAGGTCTGTCGGGCATGTGACGGGCGATCCAGCTGTGGACTTGCTCCGCAACTTGAGGTCTTGGCAGTGTCAGTATACTACCGTGAAGAACAATTGATTTCGAACTTACCCGTTAGTAAAATCATAGCGAAGAGGTTCGACGACAGAGGCGGCATGAGGCCCAGTAGTGGGCTGGAAGAGCAGAAGTACGGGAGCAGTTTGCAGGCCAAGCTAGAGTTGAATGTCAGCCACGTCTGGTCGCCGCGAAGAGTAATGACGCCTCATACCGAAACAAACGTGTCTCTGCCATCAGCAAAGTCCAGAGTACCAAAGATCAAGCGCGACTCTCCCTTCTTGTCGCCCTTGGTCCAACTCTTGCCCAGGATGTCCCACTCGGGCTGGAACTCGCGGCAGAGCTGGCAGCCAAAGCGGTTATCCATGGCAGTGAGCAGCACGGCGGCGGTGTAGTCGCGGGGCGCGGTGGTGAGCTTCTTGTAGGCCTTGTCATCGAGCTTGATGGGCGCGGAGGCGGCGACGGCCTTTGTGTGGAATTCCTCGAATCGGTCGGCGGAGGAGGCTGATTTCTTGGCAAACGACCCAAAGGGCAGTGCCAGAGACAGCAGAATCGGGAGCCAGCGCATCGTCAAGACTGCGCACGGAGGCGAACGACAGAGGGGGGGAAATGAATGTGGCCGTCAAAGGGCGATTGGGAGGTCGTGTACGGCGATTTGCACACTCTCGAAGACGGAATCGCGGATGAGTCGGCGATGGTGGTTTGTCCTGATGGCGGATGTTGGAGCTCCTGCTTGGACTGGCAGAGTATAAAGGTGTAGCGTAGCAGCTCCCTGGCTGCCAGAGTTCAAAAGGTGGCCTCAATCAATTGGACGGTTTCTGGGTAGGAGCTTCGTCACCCACCAGCTAGGGGTCCACCTCTGCAGTACGTCCACTACGTACAGTGCTTGGCAACAGTTGCGAAATGTACATACAGCTATGATTCCTAATAGCTTATACATGTGACCTCTTGCGATTACAGATGAATATGAATAATTCATTTGCCGAATTCCATATCGTTGCAGTCATTCCTCAATGACCATCGTGATTGTCTCTAGGAATGTCAAATGTACTTTTACTGGAAAAGGTTCACTTGGCTTCATCTGGTTCCGCAGACACTTTGCGCTAAATCTAATTGATACTAGCGGCCCTGATTACGTAGCGCGCATCGGTCCGCCGCCAATTCCGACACCAGTCCGGATTCGGAACTCTGTTTACTTACCCCAAACTCGATAAGAGCCGCCCACCAAACACGTCCAGGTCCCCCGTCTTCCAAATCCAGAACCATTACCACAGGGACCCATTCCCATCAACACCACAACCCTGACCTCACCATAGCTCTATCTTCCCTGCCTTTATTACACCGGTAGACATGTTCTGATCCAGCTTCCGACAACCTTCGCGACCATCACCAACTTGTATCTACTACTTCCCGGTTTGTTTTCCTCCATCCTATCAACGACGCGCCACCGAAATGAGCAAAGCTCGCAAGGCCAGCGGCCCTGGCGAAAGAACCGACCCAGAGACCATGGCAAAGGTTTGTTGCCGGAGCATTCTCCTCTGTATCCTCCACCACTAACATCTCATTCTCTTGGAGCGCACGGAACAACTGCACGAACTCGAGATGAGGCATCAACAAGGCGCAAGCAAATCGGATCTCTTGATCAAGGACGAAGACGTACGGCGACTCAAGTTGCGCATCCTGATGCTCCGCGACGAGAACACAACTCTGCGCGACCAAATCATCCAGAGCAACGACGAGACTGCGCATCTGTCAACACAATGCGAAGATCTTGGTACCCAACTAGAGGCCAAGATCCAGGAGGCCCGCTCGCAGGAGAAGAAGTTGCGCAAGCAAGAGCGCGAATTCTCGAATCTCAAGGTAATTCAAAATCTACGCGTTCAATGTATTCATCTTCTGACTTGATTCAGACTGAACTCGAGGCCATGAGCAATGCCAACCAATCTTCCACAAACGTTCTTGCCGAGAACTTGGCTTTGAGCCGCGAACTTGCCGTCCTCAAACCTGAGCTTGAGCACCTTCGAGCTCAACTTGCCCAACAGCAAGCCACGCTTGCTGAGAAGCTGGCCCTCGAGCGACAAGTCAGCACGCTCGAGGTCGAACTCGCAAATGAAAAGAAGGCTACTAAGCGGGCCATGAAGAAGCGCGAGAGCACCGACCAGGTCGAGGACGACCTCCGGAAACAACTGCGTGAGGCCGAGAAGGAGCTAGCCGCTGAAAAGGCCCAGCGTCAGAGGTTAGAGGACCAGCTCGCACAAGAGAAGCAAACACATCAGTTGTCGCTGCAGGATCAGGACAGCACACGCGAACTGCAGTCGGACCTGCGCAAGAAGCTTCAGGAGGCCCAAACGCAGCTTCGTGAGTCTCGAGATGAGGCTGAGAAGCTGGGAGAGGAACTCAGCGCCGAGAAGCGCCAAGCAAAGAAAGCACAGACCAAGGAGCAGAACAAGAACACTGATGCCTCTGACGAGCTCCGCTCCAAACTCGAAGAAGCCGAGACAAAACTCTCGACCTCGCAGCAGGAAATTAAGAAGGTCCGGGACAGTGCACGGGAGTCGGTGGATGAGGCGAACAGGAGGAGTGATGCATTCGAGAAGAAGTTTGAAAAGCTCAAGACGAAGCATCGCGAACTCCAAGATCAGCTCAAGCAGGCTCAATCAGAACTCCGCAAGGCTCAGAAGGGCCATTCTGCCCCTGTTGAGGAGATCAACATGAAGAGCGTCGGACGGCCGACATTCAAGAGGAGGAAGCCTGAGGAGATCAGCAAAACGGACTTCTCTCAGATCACGATTGCAACACCTAGCGCAGATGACCAACCCCGAAAGCCCCTCAAGAAGAAGGTCATCGAGCCATCCATGGTGGGAGAGAAGTCCACTTTCTCTATCACGCCATTCCTGAACCGTGGAAAGGAGTCTGGAGATGATGATGCGCAAGAGGAGGAGGATGACGAGGCTGATCAGAGCTACATCCCGTTGGCCAAGCGCGATGAAGTAAGTCCGCCGGCAGTTCTCCCTGTTGATGAGGCCGAAGTAGATACTGCACCATCGGAGGCAGTTTCGAACGTGCCCGAAGGGCAGGAACAAGCGTCCGAGGAGCCAAAGGAGCCTAAGCTGCAGCCCAAGGCCCGCGGCCGGCCAAAGAAGATTCTTGGCGACGCTCCCTCTGCCAAGAAGAATGCCCAGCCGCTGCGGAAAACGGCCCTGAAAAAGGCAGCAAAGGCCGCACCTGCCCTGGAGCAGGTGGCCGAAGAAGGACAGGAGGATGAGTCGGAGCCCGCGGACAAGACCCGAGCCGTTAAGTTCGACGTTGATCAGGCGCAAGACACCAGCACATCCTCGGCCAACACGTCTGCTGTGCCCAAGCCTGCTGAGCCCAAGAAGAAGAAGCGCAAGGTCCTGGGTTCAACCAAGACTCTGTTTGACGACGACGAAGAGGCTGTCGCCGACGCCCCTCCCAAGGCAGCGGGCAGAGCTCCAACGGCTGGAGGCGCCAAGAAGCGAGCGCCACTGGGTGGTGTTCGTAACGCATTCGCAGGTGCCTCATTCTCACCGCTCAAGAAGGAGAAGAGAGGGGTGGGTGCTAGTTTTCTCGCATAAAGTCTGGGTAATCAGATGATTTTGGAGTCTTAGGATAGGGGGCTTGTTTTGCATTTGTAGGCGTTTCTGGTGCGACACGAATCATTTTCTGGCTGACTTTAGAGGTCATGATTGCATTAGCCTTGTAGGAATACAGATGAATTTTCGATGCATAAGAATTATTTTGAACATACTTATTCCAACTTTCTTTACGCTATCTATTCTTGTAAAATAGTTTGCTCTCTAGAATTGTTCGAAAAACAAAAGAATCGAATTTTCGTTGAGCGCTTGACAACAACCATGACGAGGATCTCATCATCATACACACCCATGCAAACCCCCGTTATATGCATGAGACTAGCATAGTAGTATCAACCGCGCATCTCATCAAAACCTGCAGTCCGGCTCATACATCTAAAAGACGAGCAACACCATCATAAGTGACCGATAAATGTGGCAGAGCGTGTCATTGCGCTTTTCGAAACCATCGGTTGGATGAAGTGGTTGTCGCGCACGGCGGCAGCGCTGGATGGCGCGCTCTTGAGCTTGAAGGCTTCGCCGGCCTGCGCATCGTCAACACCATCGGCCTGCTACAAGACATCGGTCGCATCGTGCACCGGCGCCGTTCGGTGGTCGTCATCAAACTCGAGATGGATGCAGCGGCAAGGCAATGACTTCTTTGCTCGCGAGGCCAGAGTCCAAGGTCTCAAGAGCCGGGCAGCTTTCAAGCTGCTCGAGGTACGTTCTCTCAGTTTTGACGACGTGAAACTTCTGGAGCTGCTTACTGGACAGCGCTCGATATAATGAGGGCTGACGAGAGCGCCAGATGGACTCGAAATACCACCTCTTCCAAAAGGGGCAGATGGTCGTCGATCTGGGCTACGCGCCCGGCTCGTGGTCCCAGGTGGCCCAGCAGCGCACCAAGCCGAGCGGCCAGATTGTCGGCATCGACCTGATCCCCGCCCAGCCGCCCAAGGGCGTGTCGACGATACAGGGCAACTTTCTCAACCCGGCGGTCCAGAACCTGGTCAAAGAGTACCTCCGGGAGTTCGCGCGGAAGCGGCCCGAGTACCGGCGGTCGGCCGAGGACGTCGAGAACGGCGACCCCATCCTCAACGCCGAGGAGTTCGAGGCCCTCATCAAGGGCAAGCCGAGTTACATCGACGCCGGGCGCGCGGACACGGCCGAGCACGCGCCGTTCGACGACGGCGGCCGGTTAGTTCATGTCAGTCCCGGGCTCCCCTATCCCAGTGAAGTGTTCTTTCTTTGATTCGCTAACCGTGTCCCGTGTCTGCAGGTAGTATTGAGCGACATGTCAGAACCTTGGCCACAAACTTCCGGCTTTTCCAGTAACACGTTGAGTAACCCGTATCGCAGGATGATGAACACGAGCGGCATGAGCTTTCGCGACCACGCCGGCAGTATGGTAAGTGCTTAGCTTTATCATGACAACTCCCAACTATGACTGCAAAGCTCTCGCTGACGCAATGTCGTCGTGATAGGATCTGTGTCTCGCCGCGCTGCAGTTCGCCAGCGACACGCTCAGATCGGGAGGCCACTTTGTGTGCAAGTTCTACCAGGGCTCCGAGGACAAGGAGATGGAGCTGAAGCTCAAGAAGATGTTTGGAAAAGTGACCAGAGAGAAGCCAGAGTCTTCGAGAAATGTGAGTGTCGCATACGTGAAGAATTGTGCATCTGGCGATCAATACTAATCGTGTTCTTTACACACGTTCAGGAATCGAGAGAGGCGTATTTCGTAGCTCTTCGCAGAAGGAGCAATGTAACATTAGAAGATATCACCAATTAGAGACACCATGAATGATTACTGATCATATGAGATCGTGCCTTCCACAATCGTTATTATTTGCTAAGATACCATATTCCTTACACAAACATCGTGCATTCTAGTATACACAAGCCAGCAATATGTGGCTCAGCTACAACAAAGTGTATGACACCTAGGCACTTTGGGGCCAAGGACCAAAAGGAGAATCAGATTCTTGAAATCGTCTGCGTTAGAGATTAGGTTAGGCAAGTTCCGATACATGTCTCTTGGTTGGTAGTAGACTTTTGTGCTCCATCCACATCGCCTATACAGCTACCTACCAGATGTTGGGATGGATTCCCTCATCTTGACACCAGAGACAGATGATTTGGATGGCCCGAGTTGCCAAGTGGGCAAGGAGTCTATTCGCACCGGCTCAGCGCCGCCAACAATATATTTTACATGTATATCTGTTCAACGTGGCTTCGCCGCTATGAAGAGTGCTCCCTAATGGATGCAGATTTCGTTATTCTCGTTGTCGGAGGAGTTCTATCTGTCCTTGTTAGAATCAATAAATAAACGTACAATTTCCTATTCTGATCTTGACACTCCAATGCCTTCTCACATCCCCTCGAGCTTCTTACATGAGACTTGTACTTGACGGCAAGGAACAGAAAAACGAAGCCTTGAGCTATGTGATAGAAAACGTCGAGATGCTGGGTTGACCGAGATCGGACTCTTTCCCACCTAATTAAAATTTCTAAACTTGTCAGTGCCTTGAATATATATATATATATATATATATATATGTTTCAGAGAACCAGGAAATATTCCAGAATGTGTCTATCAAGTTTCAACTGTAGTATGACGATGACTACCACCGATGAGCCCTATTTGCAACCCGCTGAGATCGATTGGCGAACAATAATAGTGATCGATAGTGGGGACATACCAAATTGTGGGGTAGGTACAGAGTAGTGCCAGCGCCTCGTGTCATGCTGAAGAAAAACGTACCATTCATTATCTCCGCCCCTGGACATACACGTATTCAGTTTCTCTGTATCATCCTACTCGTGCTCCTGCTTGTGTTGCAACGTTGAAAGTCATCCCGAACTATCATGACCGCTGGCGGTCAGCTTGTGAATGACATCTCGTGGCTCGGTATAGGAGATACTGTCAGTACATCTTTGTGACTAAAGTAGACCTTTTGGAACGAGGAGGAGCTGTTATTGTCTATTCACATTCTCTTGTCTTGATATGTGTCCCTCTGAAATATAATGAACTCCCTACAAGTGTATGACCAGTGGCTTTACCTATTATTGCAGTATTGATTTCACATGTAAAACAAACGACTAAGCCAACTGCAGCTTTTTTGGCCAGCCCCGGATCTCAAGAGCGAAGTCTCGAGTCAGATCAGCTGGGTCCCCTGTTTTCCGCGGTTAGCAGAGCTGCCCAATCAGAGCGACCTGGATTACGCCGCTATGCCGAGGTATGGCGACGGAATAGGCATGGTCGGGTGGGCTGTCGAACCCACTGGGGGGCCGCTGCAGCAGTAGCTCTAGTGCCAGTTCTCCAGGTTCCGACTCTTGGTCTGGGTAAGCCGTTGTCATGCGACGGATCACTTGGTTTATCTACCCCGGATATTGTGAGCCTCTCTCTCTTCTTCTATTAAGACAATCTGCCTGTCCTCTTCGTCTTGGATCTGCTTCTGTTCATCTTTCTACCTTTTACACACCTGCTGTATCATAGCAAAGACAATCATCTCAGCTCGAGTCGCTGATCAAGTGCTACTCTACTTGCTTTTCCAAATATATACATGTTGTAATCTTCTATTCGTCCCCCATTTGACTTCTACCACGCCCACCATGTCCAAGACCTTCTCCCGCGACGAGGTCGCCAAGCACACGGGCGAGGACGACGTGTGGTTCATCATCGACAGCAAGGTCTACGATGTCTCCGACTTCCTCGACGCCCACCCCGGCGGCGAGGCCGTCCTCCGCCAGGTCGCCGGCACCGACGCCACCGTCGCCTTCTACAACCTGCATCGCCACGAGGTCCTGACAAAGTACGAGTCCCTCAGCGTCGGCACCGTCGACGGCGAGAAGCCCTCGGTCATCACCCCCCAGCCCGGCGACCTGAGCACCGTCCCCTACGCCGAGCCCCTCTGGCTCTCCCCCGTCTACAAGAGCCCCTACTACAACGACTCGCACCGCCGCCTGCAAAAGGCCATGCGCGTCTTCCAGGACAAGTACATCACCCCCGAGGCCCAGCTCCGGGAGGCCGACGGCAAGTACATCTCCCAGGAGCTCATCGACCGCATGTCCAAGGCCGGCATCCTGCACATGCGCCTCGGCCCCGGCAAGCACCTGCACGGCGTCGACCTGCTCGACGGCGCCGTCAAGGGCGAGGAGTTTGACTACTTCCACGACATGATCCTCGGCCAGGAGGGCTCCCGCGCCAACGCCCGCGGCTTCCAGGACGGCAACATGGCCGGCATGGTCATCGGCCTGCCCTGCGTCATGAACTACATGAAGGACGAGAAGCGCAGAAAGGCCATCATGGACGAGGTCTTCAGCGGCAAGAAGAAGATGTGCCTGGCCATCACCGAGGCCTTTGCCGGCTCCGACGTGGCCGGCCTGCGCACCACGGCCGTCAAGACCCCCGACGGCAAGCACTACATTGTCAACGGCACCAAGAAGTGGATCACCAACGGCGTCTTCTCCGACTACTTTGTCACGGGCGTCAAGACCGACAAGGGCCTGAGCGTCCTGCTCATCCCCCGTTGCGAGGGCGTCGAGACCAAGCTCATCAAGACGTCCTACTCCACCGTCGCCGGCACCACGTACATCACATACGACAATGTCAAGGTGCCCGTAGAAAACCTGCTCGGCGAGGAGAACAAGGGTATCTATGTCATTCTTTCCAACTTTAACCACGAGCGGTGGACCATGGCTTGTAAGTTGAATCTGGCAACACGCAACCCCTGCCAAAACACAATGCTAACTTGCAACCAGGCGGCTCTGTCCGCAACATGAGGACCGTCGTCGAGGAGTGCCTCAAGTGGTCGCACCAGCGCATCGTCTTCGGCAAGCGGCTGATCGACCAGCCCGTGATCCGGCAGAAGCTGGCCAAGATGATCGCCCTGGTCGAGTCGCACCAGTCGTGGCTCGAGACCATCACGTACCAGATGTGCAACATGCCCTACAAGCAGCAGTCGCGCTACCTGGGCGGGCCCATCGGCCTGCTCAAGATGTCCGTCACCCGCGCCGCCCACGAGATCGCCGACGAGTCGGTCCAGATCTTTGGCGGCCGCGGCCTGACCCAGTCCGGCATGGGCCGCGTCATCGAAATGTTCCACCGCACCTACAAGTTCGACTCCATCCTGGGCGGCGCCGAGGAGGTCCTTGGCGACTTGGGTGTGAGGCAGGCCATGAAGGAGATGCCCAATGCCAAGCTATAAAAAACAAATCTAGAAGATATAAATGTAAAAATTGGAAATACAAATCATTGAATAGCGATTCTCATATATATATATTCGACCTTGTACAACGTCCTAGCTCATTATGCACCGCTCACACGGCCTAATCATTGGCATTCCTGCAAGACAACTCATTTCTTCCATGATCAATAGATCAAACAATTTGGTTGGAATTATAGGCACCTCAAAGCGGTATATGATATATATACAATGTCTTGATTCATTTTTGGTCCACTTTTCCTGATCTTCTTTTCTTTTTCTTTTTTTCACCTCCCGCCATCATCATCCCCTTACACTCGGGAAGCATTCGTCCCCGGCGCATTTCAACTTTTTCCAACAGAGAAGTATAGGTACAGAGAAATTAAAATTACCACCACCCCACCTCCTCTCCGCTTACTCGGAGACATCGTCCCAGTCCAAAAACGTCGCCGGCCGCACTGCCACGTCGGCCGTCGTGGGCGGCCTGGGAGCCGGGATGGTCACGTTGCGCACGACGCAGCCGTCCGCGGGCGGGACGTAGGAGCCGTCGAGGACGCTCTGCAGAAAGGCGAACGCGTGGGCGCTCTCGGCGTCCTGCTCGTCCTTGTGCGTGGTCAGGGTGTTGCGCTCGTAGGTGATGGTGGCGCCGAGGGCGCAGTACTTGGCGACGAGGGCGTCCGTGTCGGCGACGGGGCTGACCTCGTCGCGGATGGCCTTGTAGGCGAAGACGGGGGACCGGGGGACGCCGTGGGTGCCCATGACGCCGTCGCTGGCGATGACGGCCTGGACCAGCGGGTCCAGGAACACGGCGACGCCGCCGACAAAGTAGTCGTAGATGTTCTGGAAGGCGAACTGGGGCGCCTCGACGTCGAGCGTCAGGTTCTGCACCGACAGGAACTTGTCCTTGGTGTACTTGCCAGTCGTCTTGAGGCGCCCGAACACGAACTCCTGCGCGTCCGGGAACTGGCTCACGAGCCCGATGACGCCCGGCGGGATCAGCCCCGCGCTGTACGTCTTGGTCACCGTGTTGAACACGTTGAACACGTCGGGCGTGAGGCCTCCGATGGCGACGCCGCTAACCTCGAGCTCCGGCGCGTAAGTCTCCTGGAGCTCGGCTGCCCACTCGCTCGCCAGCGCGCCGCCAGAGTATCCCCACAGGACGTTCTTGGCGTCGGGAATGCCTGGGAGCTCCAGGTCGCTCGACACTGATGCACGCAGGGCGTCCAAGGTGGCCTGTCCAGAGATGACTCCGGCCGTGACTACAGGTTATTAGTAACCCCGGTAACGAACGTACCATGTATTTAGGTAACAATGCAAACAGAGTCAAGGAAAGTGAAAAGACATACACGAGGCCAATGGTCCCTCATAGTCTGGCACGGTCACATAGTAGCCAGCGTCCAGAGCGCCCTGAATCTCTGCAACGCAGTTCCCGGGTGTTCTACCGGAGGTTGCAGACTGAGAAAGGGTATAACTAGGGCCGGCATCCAAATCGGCAGAGTCGTATGGCACCTGATACGAGAGGAGCGAGTCAGAAGTTGTATCAACCGAGGTTGGAACCAGAAGCGTGGTCACGGCCCAAGACGGTGCAGCATTGCTGTCAGTCGTGCGGTAAAGAATGTTATAGGCCGCAGCGAGGCCGTCGAATGTCTGGCCCAACTGGCCTTGTGCAATTCTCACGCGTAGCACGTCGCCCGGTGCCGTTGACTCCCAGCCATCGGTAGGACTGTACCAAGGGTCCTGCTTCGGGGGAACCGGGCCAACGAGGGAGGCATCGGAGCCCGTGTCCGAGCGAGCCCAAGAGGTTGTGGCAGCCGGCGCCGCGGCGGCGACACTGATCAGGAATGCCACCAAGAGATAAAAGAGCGACAGCATGGTAGCGGACTATGCAGGCAGATCAAAAGAGTGTAGATGGCCACGAGGGCTAGAGCCGCATGATCACAGCTCGCAAAGATGACTGATTGTCTGGGGTCGCCCTAGATTATGTATATCAAGCTTGCATGGGAGAGAAGAGAGCAATATGTTGTGGCTGATATTACTCTGCGCCCGTCAGCCGACCAGCAAATCGATTTCATGGCTCCTTTTTACTCGTTACGTGGTCTGCAACCTGGACTATGCCCGCAACGGCTTCTGGATCGCGCAGAGATTTCCCATGTGTGTTGACAATTCGCATCCAGGGTTCCTTTGAAAGGCTCGGTAGCATCGATCGCCAATTTTCTCGGGCGGGCGTTGTACGGTCTTCGTCCACGAAAGCAGGAAGCTTGCGATGAAGTTCTAAATCCGGAAACCTGAGCAGGCAATCCTTCAGCACGCGAGATTTGAGCCGATGCTGCATCTTTCCCAGGACCCAGGCCACAGGTTGCCATGAGGGCGCAGCATTGGTGTCGTCGGACGGAGGCCCGCGGCTGGTTTGGAAGGTCTCATCCCAAGGACAATAAACATGCCTCGATGGGATGAAACGTCGACCTCCTGCTTTAGGCAAAGCGACAGGTTCTTCATTGGTCCCTGATGCAACCTCGTGGCCGGAACCAATAGTAGTCTGGTCGTTAAGGCTGCCCAGGCTGGGGCATGTGAAGGTGGCATGGGGAGAATGTGGAGAGCAACGCACTCGTGCCATTGGCCAATGGGTCGTCGCTTATAGTCGACTGCCTACTTGAAGCATTCCCAAACAGATAGGGGCCTTTTGCTTGGGTATTTTATAACCTCAATCGCCAGGCCTTTCCTCGGCTGTGGGTCCATCAAAGTAACGCTGATATGTTATAGAAACGTGGTTCTGGCGTCGGGGACGAAGGTCGGGAAATTGAAATCGACATGGTGTTGCTCACTATCGACTCCCTGCTCGCACGTGGGATGCATCTTGGCTTCAAATCCGTTCCATCCTGTCGATCTCCGAACTCGTACGAAATGCTCCGCAGGCTGACTCCTATCTCCCTCGCGTCGAGATATCGCTCGAAGATATCGGAAGATGAAAGTGACCTCAACGTAACATGAGAGAACATCTAAGCGAGGGCGAATTCGTGGAATCGACCCAAATTGGCCAAGACGGCTCTCAACCGAATAGCGAGGCCGTCCAACCGAGTACCGGTGCTTCCCATTCCTGCATTTCCTATTACGCACACCTTGGTTCTTCGTACAAGGGAGGATAGTGCCCAGACCGACTCGTCACACCATCACATGACTGTGTGGTGTCAATCGCTTCCTTCTGTTGTTACTTGGCTCATTCTGCTGGCAAGTCGCTGCGTCTCGCTAGTTCGGAAGAAGTGCGATCCCGCATTCCGCTGACTTGAAGAATATTCATTGGACCTCGATCGTTGTTCGCAAGGTTGTCCAAGGTTTCACTCGATCTACAACCCGACCTCGCCTGTTGGGATCGTATGTGCCAAAGAGCCGCTTTTTCGTGCAGACAAACGGGTTCCGCCTGAACTGAGGCGGCCTTCTTTTTGAGGCCTCGTCCCTGCATCTGGACCAAATTTCATGTGGCTTCCTTCTTCTCTCGGTAGCACAAACCAGTGAGCGATTTTGACCTTGGTCGAAGCAATGGCCTGACCACAACTTTGGCATGTAGTGCAGCATTCTAAACATCTTGATGCCGTCAATGATTATGCTCATGATTGAGAATCCAATCATACTATCGGCCCCGCTTAGTATCGGTGAGAGACTTCTGCGCCTCTGTGGAAGGCTAGTCATGTATACATTGTCGACAAAGCTTAGAAGTTCGGAGCCTGGAAGGTAGGATCGAGCCTGTCCATTGCGGTGATACTCGTTACCAGTAAAGCACATCAGTCGTCGTATGTCAAGAGCCTCAGTCGATGCATTGCCCTCATATGGTAGCTGCGTGCTTCAAGGTGGAGTCTGCGGCATTCTGGATCATGAAGCTGACTTTGATGACCAGCTGCGTACCAAGTTTTCTAGCCACAAGAAAAGCGGCGTCCAGATCACGATCGACGGAGAAACGCGACTCCACAAGAAACGGGCTGCGAACTGGGAGGCTCCTGAACAGTCCCTGATCTGATCGCCACCGCCAGTTGTCGAGGATCTCGTGGGCGTCGGTTCCCACAGAGAAGCCTTGAACCCGATACACTAAAGCTCTCAGGTCATTACTATGTCCAATAAAACTCAAGAATATTTGTAAAATAGAAAAAAATGGGAAGTTAAAGATGATACAAAAAAAAAAACCAAGTCATGTGTGGAAGCACTTACAAAACTCGATACAGTTCCTAGCAAGTTTAAAATATGCCACCACGAGCTTTTCAGGCCCCGTCAAGATCCAATACCTTTCGCGATGACCTAGCATCGAAGTCTTGACCAAGCTCTCCGAGGCGACAATCTGGTAATTGCTCCTGGAAGCGAGCGAGCACATGGAATGGGATGACTCGACGATGAAAACATCAGAAGGTGTAAGCCCATCCGGTTTACCCATCAGAGGCACCATCTCCAAGGGTACCACCTTCCAGCTGAACACGTCCTCGTTGGACACATGGACATACCTGGATGACACAAAGCACCGCTTCACCTGCTGTCGGAAGAATTGATCCTCGTCCCTGCCAATCGAAGCCAGCAGTCCTACGCGCCGAGCTGCAGGACTATCGCTGCGAACCTGCTTGTTGTGTTTGGTGCTGTAGAGCAGGGGAACCTGTTCGGCAGGATTAGATCCTTCCAACGGACTCAAAGCAACAAGGTGCCAGTCCTGATCCGGAATACTTGGCAAAGATCGAGCGACAATGTCCTGCTTTGTCGGCTTCCGGCATGGGAGCTGGATACGCAGCCCAAACTCCCCAGAATGAGTCTGCCTGATGTATCGCGGATCACTCCAGTGTACCCGCGGTATAGGCACCCGCATAGGAACCGAGGCAAAGTCCTCTGGACCCTGCGCTATAAGCCTCTTGGTTGTTTTCTCTCCCACATCAGATCTTCCTGGGTCCCATGCCTGGAGGTTGAAAAACAGAATGGTCTGTTCCCCGCTGGCCAGTATATACTCCTGCAACCGTAAAAAGGCTTTGGAGCCTTCACCATACAACAATGGCACTAGATCGATCTGAGGGTCAGCGTCCCTCAGCGAGAATGTGTACGAGAATTCTGGGGTGTCCCTTTCATGCTGTATATCGGAGTGCTGCAGGACGGCATGCCCTTCGCTTCTTGAATCATTGGAAATATTCAAACCATAGCTTTGACGTCGAGATGCTGCTTACTGTTGATGTCAAAGAGTCCAAGAAGACTGTACGATACGTCTTCCATCCTCGTGGCCTATCTGTTGGCTGCCCACCGCATTTTCTCGCACGCCGACACGCCCATCACAGGCAGTTCATGGATCAGGACTCCATAGTAGATGCCCGTGGCCCGGGCGAGGCGAGTTCCCAGCTCATCTTTGGTGGCCAAAAAGGACCAGTTGGCGGCATAGAAGTGTACGTCTCTGGGCGCAATGAGCTCTTGAAGCGTCCAGGACCGGTGAAACCAGCGGCAGGACGACGTCGGGCCGTGTCGTACAAGGGCCTCGCCGGCGTGCGCTTTTGCCATGGATGCGAGGCACAAGTCGAGGGCCTCAAGTGACTCGATGTCGCTCAGGAAAGCGTAGCAGACCACGGCGTTCTGGTACCATCGATACATGGAGTTGATGGCTTCTGAGAGCTCCGCGCTGCTGCCCTTGTCGATGCAACAGTTGTCGATCCGCACCCACTTCCACCCATCTTTGAGCGCCTGTTCGCAGCATCGCTGTACCTTCCAGAACCCCCTCTTCCCTTTTGTCTTGAGCGTCTCATCCAGGTCTTGGATCTCGGCGAACAGGACCTCGTGATCCTCCCAGGTGTGCGATAGGATGGCGTAGGGTGGGATCTCAGCACCTACGAAATCCACGAGCTTGTAATCAGTTGCATTGAGCAATCTCATGTTTCATGTAATCGTTGGGCTCCTCGGCTGGATTATCGTTCATTCTGTTTGCCCTGTATCCGACCGCAGATGAAAGCGAGAAAAGATGAGTGGACAGCCGTGTTCGGGAAGGAACATTTTTGTAGTGGTGAGCAGACTGGCAAGTGCGAGTGGGGGGTTCGGACAGTCTTTCGCAACAACACGCGCGGCATATTTGCACCACCCGTCCCAGACGTAGCAACATTGAAGGATTTCCGTACCTGCTGCACTTCGTGCCTGCTTGGTGTATAAATTACGACATCAGTAATAAATCTACCAAGACTTCGTTAGCATATTGAATTTCGATGATCCGAATGTCTGCAAAAACAGCAGGCATTTATCAATATCAGTCACAACTCAAGGTGCATGCAAAAACAAACGACATGGTTCGCTGTATCATCACATCGAGCTGTACAAGCAGCCCGTTGATTCGCAGATGGCTGCTGCCAGCTAACTGACTATCGACTATCTACCGCGCTTATGAATCCGCCGAATTCAGTTCGGCAATACATCAACCGACACACTCATCCGCATGTCATTACATAATATTAGTTGAGTGTGCCATTCTTCTTCTGCCCTCTCGAGCATCCACTCGTGAATACATGCTCATGCCTCGAAATGCATCGCTTCTTTTTGCGGGAGCGCCAAGCACCGTCTTCTTCGTCTTTCCTCCATGCTGGTGTCCTACTGTCGACAAAAGAAATGTTGGGATATCAGGAGTAGTCGCGCGATCCTGGAACTCAATGCAGTGCGACTGAAAACAAACAAAACGCCAACGTCCCTGAAATGTCAAAAAAACAGAAAAGCCTGAACCCCTGTCTATGCCCTCCTCCGATGCGATTTGTGTGTTGGAATGGATGATTAGTCGGAAATGTGCTCGAAATGTCTCGTGAATGTGTCGTGAATCTTGCGTAAATGCCAGCGCTGAGCTGGACGATGCCAATGCATGATGTATGTAGTCAGGTGTCGGGAATCCTCCACTTCCATCGATCTGTGTCTGGAGGGCGACGTGCCCCAGTGTCTACTGCAAAACAAGTCCACCGTTGTACGCCGAAACGTGATGCAAGAACTTTTCTTTTGCCGATGCCGGCGAGGTAATGGGCCGCCAAGGGGCAGAGGATGCAACTATTGGCCGGGCAGATTCTACCAGGGACCGACGCGAACAGGTGCTCCAAAGTTGCCCGACAGGATTTCATCCAGAACCGAAGGCTGCTGCTGTTGTTGCTGGTGGGAGGGCGAGCCTGTTCCGCTAGGACCACCACCGACCCAGCCCACATTGGTTGCCATGGCGCTTATGGCACTGGCGAGACGACCGCCGGATTGCTGGTTGTGCTTGGCCAAAATCTGATCCCATCCGCCCGTATGCAGGACAAATCCGGCGCCCTTCTTGGCTGCCTCGTTGACGACCAGTGCCCAAGCTCTCGAGATCTCGTCGTAGGCGTTTTCCTTGTGGTGGCGGTAGCCCTGGCTCTCCCAGTCGGGTAAGGCGTGGATGAGCTTGGTGGCTCCATCCAGATACTGCAGTGAAATGTTGGCTTGTTGCTCGTTTGGCGGCAGGTACTGGGGTGTGAAGTCGGCGAGTGCATCGAGAAGGTTGACCAGAGGTGCCTTGACTCTGTAGTATGCGTAGTCTGAGCTCGTCTCGCCGTAGGGGAAGGCGGCCCGCAGTTTGTCCTGGTACTCCTGGAGGACCTGGAAAGCCGATGCGACAGAAGGCCTCGGTGCGCTCCTCACGACCTCCGCGCCGATCTCCGGTTGTCGCTCGCAGATTTGTTGTAGGACGTTTCGCAGCGATGCTGCATCTAGGGTCTCGAGCAGTCTGGGGAGCGTCAGAGGCCGGCCAGTGACTTCGTTTGCGCGGGACTTCTTCATGGGCCGGGACAGCTGGCGGTTTTGGGCGGCGGGGGAGGACGACGGTGAACTAGACATGTCGACATCGTCGTCGGCCTTTCGTTTTCGGTTGGCAGACATGGTGTTGTGGAATGGGGAATCTGTAGGAGAGTGTGGTTAGTGCCTGCAGCTTGGTACGGTAAGGTGCATAATCGCCGTCGAGGTCGGGGATCAGTGGCGACAAAGGGAAAAACGTACTGGCTCGGGGACGATGTTGATGAGAAAGATTGAATGACTGCGGCGGCAGCAAGACGTTCATCGTTTGTCGATGTGCGAAAGTGTTCGATTGAGTAGGTAGTGCCTCTGCTCAAAATTGGAAGCGGCGGTTTTGCCGATGGCGGCCTAACGGTTTCCCAATCCTCTGCTCTTGGGGTGGGGGAAAAAAAAAAACCTGGGACAAATATCTTTCCTGGATCTTTTCTCACAAATTCTTTCCCTAAATATCGAGAGAGAAGAAATTTCAACCTTGGGGAGCAATCTCCAGGCAGAAACGCAATAGAATAGGTTAGAATTTGTGAGATGAACACGGGGAAAAGGGAGGAACTAAGAGTGAGTGCGAAGAAAGAAGTCACTAATGCGATGGGAATGGGTGGGATGGGCGGATGACTTCGCTCGACTCGGCGTGAGGGGTTTCGACCATCAATTAAAAGAATGGGAAGCAGAGGCAGGAGACGAAGCGGGATTGATTGATTGATGAATGTGCGCAGAAAGTGGGATCGAGTCTAGTGTAGTGTAGTGTAGTGTAGTGCGTGCGTGCACTCACTGTAGGTGCGTCGCTGTGGATGCAGAATTACCTAGCGAGAAAATGTTCAAGCCTTGTCGTTGCATCCCTGGGCCACCTAGGACGTACATTTGCGCTACAAGAGCTGGCCGCTGCGCTGTGTTTGGGGTCCCGGCGTCTTCTTCAACAGGCCTCGCTCCTCTGAATGATTGCCCGTGCCCACCACGCAGAGGCAAGGGGAGGGAGGAAATAGTACAGGCGCCAACCATGTCGGCTGTCCACTGTATTTATCTCAACAGGTTCTATCCTTGCTTCGGCATGCCCTGCAGCCTGTCCTTGCCTGTCTCTGCTGCCCCGGCCGAGGCCGCCTCTTTATCTCGGCATGGGGTTTGAGGTGGCCCTCCGAACTGGTGGGCTGCAGGCTTTTGATTGGTACTATTTTCCTGCATCCTCTCGTCTTCTTGTCCTCTCTCTCTGTCTGGTCTGGGGCTGCGACCTGCGTGGTTCCAGTCACTGACAGCAATTGAGACCCCAGGCAAGCCACCGCCCAGTACTTCAAACAGAGACATATGCAGTCTGCTGGACGCCAATAATATTAGAGGTCACGGAGATCAATGTGAACCCCAGAGTGCCTATGTCTGCGCAATTGCTAGACACATATTCCGTACTTGACCTTTATGACCGTCCGTGTTTATTTAATTGGGGCCAACTGTTATGCAAGCCCATGACGTTGCCTAGGTAATTTAGTAGAGAACCTACCAGTATTAGTATACAAGTATGCGGTCTGCACTATAATTGCCTTTGCTTGCCTGCCTAGGAACTTATAGTATGAATATATATTGGTCAAGGTAGTAATGCAGAGTAGAACATGGAGGCCTGCGCTTGTGGGCAGCTTCTAGCTCGACAAATAGAGGGCGTCTTCCTGAAACCGTACCTGGATCCAACCTATATAAACCATCTGATCACATTGGTCAGGAAGGGTACTGACCAGACCACAAGTATCACATATTACCTGTTGTAACCATTATTGATTGATCTCTTTTTCCTACATGCAATGGAATGGCGGTCAACCCACATGAGCGAAAAAGCACACCCATATACAACACACCAGTACCCGGCAGCCGTCCCCGTCACGGACGAGGAATGAATCGCCAAAGGGTCATTGATTGTCGCCACTTTGGGTCGTCATGCTGCCGGCTTTTTTCCGATTTCATGAAAGAAAATGTCCGGGGCCGGAGCCGGGATTTCCCCAAGATAGGCAGGGCTGTGTATATGATATCTCAAGCCGCAAGACTGGGTCCTTGACTGCTGCTGAGTGGCTGACCGGCCAAGCCAACCAAGCCCAATCGGATGGCCAGCACACGAAGAACAAACAGACCCTCAAAGAGTTGACACCAGACACTCGAGGCGCAGGACCATCCCCATCCTCGGCGTCGATTGGCAAACTTGGCTAGGAACTGGCTGCATGCGCTGGCACTTTAGCGGGAATGTGGAGTGCAGCAAGCAGGTCACACAGCTCCAGCTCCTCGCCAATCACCTTCTCGGACGGGTCAACAGATCATGTTCGTTTTTAGCTTTTCCCTTGATTGCTTCATGGGCGATTGTATCTAGCTGCCAATGTGCTCCCGGGACGACATCTATTTTTCCCGAGTGCCGCATATAGTCAGATGAGATGGTTTACGGTTTGGGGACAAATATAATCTTGTTTGCCCACACCTGAACCTTCCTCTATGGTGGTATGTATTGAATTAGAGTCGAGCCACCCACCACATGGGCATATGGCGGCTGAACAACGCAGCGTCGCTTTTTGCCAGCCCTCCAGTCTGGACTATGCCGAAAGGGTATCTGCCTCTTAAGCATATGCCAAGCTGGACTGTTTCTATTGACAAGCTGGGTGCCATTCGCCGACCTCCATATGAGGTAACTTGCGATCTAGATCTTTATGCCAATTACTATAGTTTGTGCCAGTCTAACGAGGAGGGATTTATAGCCAAGAGAACGATTCACAGCAGCGTATGTTTACACAAATGAAACCCCGTACATGTTCCATTTTGCCTGAAACTCTGTATAAATCACTGGCTTTCTTTTAAAGAGAATAGCGTACTACGACAAATCGTCATCTTGACAACCAATTTCGCTGGCGGCTGGTGTAAGCATCCCCAGCTTTTGGTCAAGTTCTAGGTTACAAGTGTTTGGCAGGCGTGCAACTGGCCACAAAGATTTTATACCCGTCGGACCGATGTTTGCAGCACTCTCGGGGGCTGTCGTGGCACAGTCACAGAAATGAGTGAGTAGACAGGAATAACGAATACTTCTTGCATAGTTTTGTTATTCTGACGCAGCATTGTATAAAAGCAGTCACCTGAAGACATGTTCTAGAAGGTTAGTGGAGACGTTGCACGAGTATGTGGGGCTGCCGGATTATACTCCATAGATTGCAATAGGTGGCAAATCCTCAACAATAAGCCCGCTTGGCTCATCGGTAGAGCGCCTCACTAGTAATGAGGAGGCAATTGGTTCGACTCCAGTAGTGGGCAAGAACGAGCAGTTCTTGCCACCAATCATACGGTCCTAGACAGGCCGACCGATCTTTTTGGACTTTTCTCTCTTTTGCTCTCTGACGCTGCATTTCCTTTTTTGTCCGTGGCCAAGCAACCATTCTTCTCTTTGCATCAACTCGAACACATCCAATCAGTATGCAACGAGCAACATGGAGAAGATGGATCCTCACAGCAAGATATATAGCAAAAATCTGATCATAAGGGAGCATTCAACTAACTACGTGTCACTTATCCACAAGAACTGAGGATTGTTTTTGAATTCGTATCAAACCCACAGTCTTTCTAGCCAATGCCAGTGTTGCTTCTGCGAAACGACCAAACCGCCAAATTCCTTCTTAGCCCTTGCTCGGCACGGAATCACCAGTCGCAGTGGAAAGTTGGGCATCTCCAGCATCAACTGGACCATGGCCCGCCGGCTGCCCTTTCGCATGCCGGCGCTTCTTCCTGTGCCGCAGCAGAGCCCAGGTAGCGAGCCCGACAACGGCCACCGCCCCCGTGATGGTCCCCGCCGCCGCGACCGTCGCCATCTTGGTCTCGTCCATGGACGCTTGCCGCGCCTGCTTGGCCCCGAACGGTGAGTCGAAGACCGTCGTCGTGACGGTGGTGACGAATCCTCCGCCACCGCTTTCCGCCGCCGCCGAGGGGGCCCCGGCGGTCAGCGACAGCGGGAAGACCTTGTGGTACACCAGGGCCGCGGTGCCGGGGACACTCGTGTGCCAGGTCGCCGCCTCCTGGCCGTTGCTCAGCGTCGTCGCCGGGTCGAAGCTCATCCAGACCTCGGTCGGGCCGCTCATGGCGCTGACGCAGAGCCGCTGCGGGTCGGCCGCCGAGTCGCTATCGCCGACGCCCGTGGTGCACTGGTAATTCTCCGATGGGCAGCACCAGGCCTGCGGGTACTGCAGCCCCTCGTGTACGAGCGTCGTGGTGCAGGCCGGGGACCAGCCGTTGGGGCACGCCGTGCCCGGGTAGGCGAGGGTCGAGCGGGCGCCCTCCTGGGTGCCGTGCGGCCAGTCGTAGACGGCCTGGGCGCGGGCGTCGCCGAACAGCTCGTAGTAGTTCTCGGGCATGCAGAAGTTGTTGTAGGCCATGTACGTCGCCGTGGTCAGCGGCGCCACGGCGCTGCCGACGGCGTTGACGCCAAAGCACAGGCTGACGCCGAACTGGTACGCCGTCTCGGCGTAGACGGCCGTCGTCAGGTCGGCGCAGAACACGGACGGCGTGCACCCGGGACCATTGTATAAGAACGGGGTCGTTTGGGATGGTAGGTATAGTGAAGTCGAACTTGGATAATCGACTTTTGTTGTTACGGAGGGAGCCATTGTGAGTATATATTGAGCGGTATGATTACTTTCAAAATGGGGTGGTCCTCTCACAATATGATTCAAGTCGTGAAGATCTATGTTGCCACTTTATAGTAGTCCATGTTGAGTCCTCTACACAGACCGCTAATGATCCATCTCATCTCTGAGATCTTTGTCGGATTCAAACAATACTCGACAGCTCATCGTGTCACGATGTACAACTTGTAGATTCCGCGGTGGTGGTATCAATCACATATGCACACAAAACAAACGGACGGTATTCTGTGTCATGGAATCGTGTGCGCACCTCTAGAATAGAACACAATATCGCACGAACATCATTTTTGACACGTCGAGGCAATCCAATGTCGTTCGTCTCCAAATTGATCTCCCCTTGAACGGTGTCACGATGTGACGCAATCTACTAAACCAGTCGCCTCGTGCAACGGATTGCACAAGTTTGCCTGAGATCGCACGAGATGCTATTGTCTTATTGTCACTCAACATGCTAGGGTGACAACTTTTTATTCCACAGCCAGGGGAACAAACACAATCTGTGATATCATCAAAATTCTGCAAGAAGCCTGCATCAATTTGAAGTAAAAGACCATAGGCCGACTCGAGCGATAGCAATCATATGGTCCCTTGATAAAGACACATATTCAGGCCCGATAGTCCGTGTCAGTGACAGAAAGAATGCCGCCTGTCACGAGCCTGTGTCTGACTATAACACTATATATCTGCAGAACTGCTACTTTCATCACATTTGCATTTTAAGAATTCAGGAAATAGGTAGTAAATCTTAAAGTTGCACAAGGTGACAGACACGAGGAAGTCGTTGAAGGATAAAACGCATCATGATTTCTTTGAGTTTGTCGCCATTTTCTCTCTCTTAATGTTTTCGAGTCTTGAACGATTCAGTCCAATTCCAATAAGCTACCTGAATGACCTCTGTTTAGTTCTCATCCGTATGTAAAAGTTGAGATCGAGGGATGGTCGGAGAGTGTTTATCATGGTATTCGACGGACATTCACGTGAAGCTTACACTTGGCAAAAGTGAACTCGCTGTTCTGGGCCACACGCAATCATATCCTCGATCTACTAGATCCCACCACGCCCATAATCTACAGCAATTGTATAATCTTGCGCGGCACATTGCTTTGACCATGCTTCACTGTATTTCCAAGAGCAGTCCCTCCGATATCTTACTCCCATCCTCACCACGGCCGAGATATCATCCTCCCAAAGCCTTGCCTTACCGGGAGCCGAATACTTGCCAAGACCGTCCCGACTCGCTGTCTCCTTCCCCCTCAAGCCACGCCATCGCCACAGTACAGTCAATATCCGCATCTCACCGCCCAGGCTCCGTATAATCATCATCGCATAATCGGACTCGACCTGACTCGACCGTGCGACCCTGGTTGCCACCCCACCATCCGCTATAGAGTATCGTTTCTCGAACGCGGCGCAACTCAAACCGACGATTCTTTCTTACATCTCCGGCCTACCAAAAAACGTATAAGCATATTCATTTTTACAGCCCAGATGCCAAGAAGCTGTCCCTGAATCACACAAGACCCAAGTCCCCCGCTCTGTTATTTGTCCTTCGGTGAGTCAGTCTTAATCCCGAGGGTTCCCCTTGATAATTTTTCTATTCCCGCGTCTCTTCCCTCATCCCGCTCTCGGTTCCTGCGTGTACCAGAAGATACTTGCACGCGTGCGCGCGGCCCAGGAGATGCGGGCATCGTAAGCCGGTAGGAGCAGCACAAGGGAAGGACCCGGGGGGGACGGTGATCCCTCCAGAGGGCCGGAATGTGGTGGTTGTTGTGCTGGCAGACGCAGGGGCGGGCACACATTGGAAATACTACCACTTTTCATTATTGTTGTTTTTTTCCTTTTTTTATCATTTTAACCCCATCCTCTTTTGAGGAAAAAAAATCCATCTACATGCACATCTTCGCCATATGCCCCATCACGCATGTTTCCCCAAATAAATCATGACCGAAAGAACATCGCGCTTCGCTTCTTTTCTCCCATCTCGGTATATCGTCTCGCAGGGGCGAAAATCGATCCAAAAAAGAGAGCAAAACCCAAAGGCATGCCATGTCGTGTTACCCTCCAATGCAGACAATACAATTCACACATGGTCTTCCTCAAAGGCGGCGGAGGCGGCGCGGTAACACAAAGCCTCCCGCGCTGTAGCCCTACAGGATCTTTGCTCCCAAGCTCAGTCCTGCTGCTGCTGCAGCTAGTTGTTATTGCATTGTGCCGCATCTGTAGCCGCTGGAGCCCATAACGGACGCCGAGAGTTCTAGGTTCGGCGAATGGACATATTGTGGCGAGTAAGTCTTCGGCGTTGTGATTGCAGCAGTCTCATTTCGGCGTTTACGATTCGGTCAAGATGCAATCAAATCTCCCCCCATCCGGATGCATCGAGACCCTGTGGGTTTTGAATTGCGCCGCTTTGGGGGGGGGGGGGGGGGGTGGGGGGCGCCAAGCTGGGTGCGGGGGCGCGGGTGGGGGGGGGGGGGGGGGGGGGGGGGGGGGGGGGAGGAAAAACAGGATGAGATAGGATATAGAATCTATTTCGAGGTCACGTGTGTGTCATGAGGATGCCTTGCGGCCCAGATATGTTGGGAGGACCGCACGTGCAAGGCAGCGAGATATCCAAGATCCCCAATGCAATGTTCCTTTCCCCGGGATCATTTGGAGATCGGACCCAGAGCTTACCATCACTCGCTGCCGAGCGAGGTAGTCTGGGGGCCGAGGAATCGGGGGCCAAGAGCGGGAATCATGGGGGACAGGGCTGAAGGAGAAGATGGGTGTGGCCATGCTTGGCTGTCACCTTGTGTAATGGAATCTCTGCCGCTCTTGCTGCAGACAGATCATGTGCCGGCTCTACTCCATTCTCTCTGCCTTGTGGTGGCGACGCGACCGTTGTCCACGCGGAAGACACGGGATTGGCTTGAGCCACCGAGGCTCCGCGACTGCCTGCCGTCCTCTGGAAGATGATGAAAGAAGATAGGTGCATACTGTTGGCGTGTTTCTTGTGCTGTGGCGTCGGCCAAACCGGCATAACTCATGACCTACCTAGGTAGGATAGGTGTTCTGCACGATCGGCAACAAGGCCTCTGTGATTGGCCGAGGTGCAGGTTGCGACCTCATTCTTATAGAAGGCCCTTACCGGATGCAGCACTCGCGGTCACTGCCGTCGCAAGTGCGTCTGTGAGATTCGAGGTTGAAGTATACTTGTACATTACTTCAGCAAAGTGATCGGATAACTACTGCGTGGTGCCGAATCTTCTCCTCTGGAGATGTGCGTCTTTGTTGATACGGTTAGTTCGAGAGTCGGATGCCCGATCCCGAAGGAGTTGAGAGAGAGTGGTTTGATTCTGCACTCATTGGGCTATTCTCCAGGCTGCGCCCTTGGTGTCTATGCACTCCTGTGATTAGTACGTGGTCAGTCCAGACAGTCTTGGGCATTTTTCACAGCTCATTGGCCTTCATGAAAATTTGAATATCGCATCCTCACCTATTGCATCAAATTGGGCAATACACTCATTTTTCTTGGCTGTGGCAAATCAGTATTGTGTTTATAGCCTTCCTTGGCATACTGACCGAGACTCACTTTTCATACCGAATTGCCAAACAATGTTTCCTCGGTGGGATGCGAGTGAATGAGGCAATTGGAGCCGTACAATCTCGGTCCCGCAGAGGAGGAACGACGTGCATCTCGTCAAAATCCACACCAGGTACGAGGTAGATGGCCCAAAATGCATGCCTTCACCTAATACTGACGTATCATGCAGAAGTGTCGAGGTCGTAATGATCGCCTAGATTCAAGTCCTTTTGCATTCTGTGGCCAGGATGGGGGTGCAGTTGCGCTCGGAATAGCTGAGATGCGAGTTATCCAATGTGACCATGTATCACGAGCGACATCGAGTTGTGCCATTGGTGCGGCAATTATACTTGGCACATGAACAAGGCTACTTCGGTGAAGCGTATACTGCCTGTTTAATTGAAGATTGGCCACTGTCGTATCAGTGTTGGTGAAAAGGCATATGATACGAGCACAATGTGGTTGACATGCCGTATATTCATCTTCGTATCAGAGAGCCTTTGACTCATCCCCTCGTAACTCGCCTCGTGGATGCA
Organism: Pestalotiopsis sp. DP-2020a; assembly: GCA_018115615.1. Classification (NCBI taxonomy): domain Eukaryota; kingdom Fungi; phylum Ascomycota; class Sordariomycetes; order Amphisphaeriales; family Sporocadaceae; genus Pestalotiopsis; species Pestalotiopsis sp. DP-2020a. Next base: position 172,842 of record JACVEI010000077.1, on the reverse strand, counting down.
GCCTTGAAATGTCAGTATGAGGGATACTTTTGTCCGTTGCGGAATGAGAAAAGAGTCTGCCTCGACAGAAGATATGGCGCAAGTCAATAGTAGTAGATACATGACTGTTCGAGTCTCGTATTCCGGGTCGCTTACAACGAACGTGCTATTTCTGTATTGCTTGACCGAGAATGACATGTTACTGTCAATTGGTGCTCGACCACTGATACGATTCAACCGGCATAGAATGGTAAAGATTGACATGGAGAAATCAAGTCAGTCGTACATCGCCGTAGCAAGTAAACAGTCGGAGCTGAGACGGCCCGGGCGGAACGGTCTGTCGAGACGAGGCAGCCGATAAGTCTTGGTGGAAATAAGAGAGTCGGGTACAGTTCATCGCTCACTTCTTCCGACCCTTCTACGGAGGTCGATAGGACTCGTCAACCCAGGCCTCCGATCAGCCAGGGGTCCGCGGGACGAGTGTCGCTTCGACCAGGTTTTCTGCAAGTCTAACCAATTTGCTCGTCTGAGGTCAAATCGAGCGCAATGCAAGAAGTTGTCAATCCCAGCCCAGCTGGCGAAACCCTGTAATCGTCAGACATGAGTGAGAATTAGCGATGCCGCATTTTGTGCTACCTTCGTGGGAATAGCGCGCAGAAGATGCCGGATCTTTCACGAACTTGCAAGTTGATAGTCAGTAAGCATCGTCAGACAGGCCCTGACTGGGGACCGGAAAGTTTCCCGGCGGTGAAGTATTGACAGGAGAGAGCGCCAAGCAGGATGACTGGTTGCTCCTGTTTAGAGACTGGCATGGTTGCTTGCGCGTGGCTGAGCAAAGCAAGTCATCCCCAAATAGATTGTAGATGGGAAGAGGAGAAAAATAGAGCTGTTGAGCTAAGCCTCATTTGAACCTATTTCTCGAAGACAAATTGCAAAACATTTGCCTATTGGCTCAGAATGATCAGTGTTAATACGTGTATTAATGAGTGTAGGCATGTTGCTCCTACTACTTGTACTGGGAGGCTTCAGTAAATCGTTGCAAGCAACATCACCATACTGCTTGCTCAAAGCAAGATCCACTGAAGTCATCTCACCTCGATGCAGCTCCAATTACGTTGGCCCCCACTCTGCATCACTAAATATCTCGTTCCTTCGGTGCCACCTTGAATAAGCATGTTCATGTTCTTGACCTAGGTGTGTCTCATGGAAGGCGATGCTCAGTCGTCGAGGTATGATGTCAAAATCTTTGACATGCTATGCGTTGATTGATTGTTACGAACCGTGGCCCTAGATTGTTGCCTGGATTGTGCGTCCGTTCGAGTCGACATGTTCCGAGCATGCCGCCGGGGGTGGCATGACTTTGGTCCCCGTGTTTGTAATAATTCAAAGAGTAGTACCACAGCGACAGCTTAGAACTGCGTGTTATGTCTGCAGGTAATAACTTCTCCCTAACTATCGACCTCGACGGCGTCTCCGGGGTGGGTCAAGTGGTAAGAAACCCTCCCGTTTGACCGGGTCCATATCGAGACTCAAACGAAGATGAGCCGCCGGTCGACGTCTGCTTATGTTCTGCTCACGAGCCTCAATGGGAAAGACAGAGAGCAGTCATCGGCTCAGCAAGCCTGCGAAGTGGCCTGACGTAGTCGACGGCTGGCGAGCGGATGCAAGCGGACAGGCATGAGAAGTGCCCTTGTCATGACTGGCTGATCAGACAGCCACTTTGAGAGGCGCAGGACCCGTCAGTCCATTTCCAACAACAACAGAGCGTTTGGTACATTACACAGTAAGGCAGGGGTATCACAACGTTCTCTGCGTCGAATCGCTCTGCCATTGGCCAGCTCCCGATGGAGAAGCACGCGATACCCCAGTGATGTCCTAAAAAGCAGTTGTTACCGGACGATGATTGTCCGCTGCATTCGGCCGCGGCCATGCAGTGAAGCAAGTTGTCGCCAAGCACTGGAACAAAGTGTAATATCTCCGCACTCATAGATATCCCACCCTGATCTTGCATAGGCAGGGTGTGGACGATCGGGTTAGGCAGAAGTTGGCGCCTAGTCATATAGATCGATGCCTGGTTACCTGTGGCAAAGCGAATACATTCATTGACCGAAGCGGTATATTGCGTCGTCAGTTGTGGGTGTTGCGACAACATCAAGAGTTGTAGTCAGTGCTCGATGAGACGCGTTTGGATGAGATGCATGTTGTTTCAGCCCTAAAATCATCAATACAGTGGCGAATAGTAAGGACCGTTTGGCGATGGCAGTGGACTATAGCCACTGGCTAATAACAGGGAGGATGAGCTCAGGGCTTTGATCAGGTACCCGTTGTGGCCAGCCAGCCTACATTACCTTACAAGCCATCCCGCAACGGTGCCCATCTTCACTACATTGTACTAGATTTACCCCAAAACGGACCGTCGGGGAATAGCGGGAAGAGGGCATCCCGGTTCCTGAGTCAAAATGTCTTGTGATCGATTAATTACTGTCTCAGTGCCACACAAGTGCTTGGGGTTGAGATCATGAAGAATATAGCAGTACGACGGGGCGTCTTGGTAGCCAAAATAGCACATGGGCGATGCATCACGTCCATCCCCAGTGACCATGGGAATTGAACCACCCCAATTCGTATCTGTTTTTGGCACCGAAGCGAATTGCTAGACGGCATTGGTGGTGTGCTCTCGGGATGGAATGAGATCCCAGGAGAAGCGGCGGAGGCAGAGAGCTGGGAGGGCGTCATGATCACCAGTTCCTTCAGGGTCGATTGCCGGGTGTTCGGTTATCTGCTGACTCTGGGAGAAGACGTAGGGCCGGGGAGTGCCAGGGACTGAGTGAGTCGGCCTCCCTATTCTTGGGGTCGCGTCGCTCGAGATCCGGACCCAAGGATCTGGATTGCGGCCGACGTCCGGGTCGATCATCTCAGAATTGCGCATCGAGTTCTGAAACAGGTTGACAGCCCATAAGGCAGAAATACACCCATCAGCTCTACCTAGGGCTGGATCTTGGCGAATCGCTGCTTGAGACATTGATGTAGGTACGAGAGATGGCTAACGAAGGTGAGTTTAGCGGCTGCCCATCCGCTAGGTAGGGTAGGTAGGTAAAGGGTAGCCTGCACGTACCGCTGTGCGACCTCTATTGGGCCAGGACCGAATTTGGGTGGATGCCAATTGCAATGACCTGCATAGTAGATCACCTGGACGGCATAGACATGATTGCCAAGAAGACATCTCAGCATGGGACTGTCTGGAGGTTAGTTGCCTGGTTAAAATCATTAGCAAGTGACTGACGGGAGAAAACAACTCAGTGATCTCAATTGATCCAACCTTGAGTTCATCACAGACCATTTGATGGATGGATGCTGTAGGGCTCCTTCCAATTTCCCCCAGTCTCCTCCCTGGATTAGCTGATAATTCCCTTGAAGAATTGAAAGTCTGGCAAGCGCACTCGGCGAATCCTGGAAAACATTGGCAGGAACGATAAACTCTTGGCTCACGGACGGAAAGAAAGATGACATTGTATTTCGGGAGCGTGCCGAGGTCTCCCCATAACGTCAGCTTCTAGTGCTTGCACCTAGTCATCTCACGACATACCCATCACGAATCTATTCCCGATCTCAAGTGTAGATCTTCTCTGACGGATACGCAGGGTCTCGGTGCTGGCTTGCCGAGGATTGAATGTCTCCATCTTGGCTAGTACAAATGGAAGCTTCACAGATGCGAGAGAAGAATTACATGTCATTCCCATCCGCTCACCGTACGACAACCAATGGAGCAGCCACACTAGGATTTGTCCAAGCAGGAACCTAACCCCAGTGGGTGCACAGCCCTATGACTCTTTCGGTAGCGGCAGCCTTCCATCAGCACCAACTGACTGCCGCGTTGAACAAGGTCCAGGTCGCGTCCAATGGAAATTTAGCTTTTTTTCCTCTTTTTCCTCAGAGGTATCGTAGCAGTCAACTCCCAACTCAAGTCGCACAAGAGGTCATGTTATTGTCGCACAACTATCACCGCCCCGCCCCCAAATTATGACTTCTTCCACCACGTAGCTCGTAGGAGCATAATATGTGCCTCTACATAGTCCGAGCGGCCTATACTCATATACTTCCTATTACGGAGGAGTACTACCATGATGTTTATTCGGCTTCGGCCTCGGCCCCGGAAACGCATACACAGGCGAGTCTGATCGATAAATGATACCCGAATGGATTCTTTCGACATAGATACTCGTAGCAACGTGAAACTTTTTGAGTTGTGGGCCAGAATCTCGGCATGGCTGTGACGATGAGAAGCTGACCACCCCAAACTGGCTACTTTTACAGAAGATAGTCAAAGTTTGGCTGCGCCATTTTTTCTTTTGCCTTTGGACGCCACACGGAACGCTCCAGTCGTCCCTGGAGCTATCCAGATCAGGCGGGAATACAATGCAACAGCATCAATTCCCATCTCAGGAACTAGCCATAGTACTATTACTTCGTGGGTCGGGGCCACAAGTGGCTGGATGGATGGACACCACGTACCAAAGTCATGGAACGAGGCGTTGCCAAAGTCTACCTAGCCATAATTGACTTGCACGGGTTCACCGGCAATCATCTTGACGTGAACGTGTCGCAAGTGCTACATAGTCTAGAACCCCGGAAACAAATGATATGCCGTTGTGTGTGTTGTATGGACTTGTAAAACGTTCCGGCAGTCTGCCTGAAGACATCTCCAGGTTGAACCGGGATATAGTACACTACGACGTTGGGTTCGAGCAGGGACGCATCGGTCCTAGAGAGAGTGGTACTCAAGGTGTCTAGGATGGATCTAACCACATGTCTCTGCTTCATGTGACGAGGGCGCTTGCGATGATATTTCCCGACTTGTCATGCTTCGCAGGTATAGTCGAGCATCTTAAGATGGATGCCCCATCTATGTAGGTAGTAGGTCCAGGTAGCCAAGTATGTAATCCATCCGTCCCCCTTGCGATCGCGGATCTTTGTGAGAGGCCCCGAGCCGGCCATCCTTGGACGGCTTCTGGTCACCGGTAACAGTGGGCGTGCTCAGATTGGTGCAAACCCGCCCATGCCCATATTCCCAGCATGCCCCCGGCGCTGGTGGTGGATCGTTGTACCGCCTTGGATAGCGCCCGGGGCCCTGGTCCCTGACTGACTGATGGTCGAGTTGTGCTAACCTTGGACTCGACATCCCCTGCACCTATGTATTCCGTCTACTACACTACCACTTCGTACACCTTTGACAACCCAGCCCAGCCTATCGAACCTACCTTACATACGTACATACATTGCACATACTGTAGGTACCCCCAGGCTCCGGACTGCAGGTCGACCGATCAGCTCGGCATATGTACTCTGCAAGGGCTGGTGTTGCGCCTACAGCAGCCCTCAACTCCTGCTACGGACAAACAAGGACATATAGATGGTGTGGTGAGATGATGGAGGTCAATAGGTATGATTGTATCCCTCGTAATTGTAGGCAAGACAGGCAGGGACGCAGGCAGGTACTCACTGTGTAGGTCAACTTGGCTCTTTCCTAGGGGAACCCGGCCGAGAGTGAGTGACTCTTTTGCTCGGTTTCCAGTCTCGATAATCCTCCTCGTGTTTCCTTTCTTTTTCTCTACCTTGCTACATCTATTTACCGATCAAGCCATCGCCAAGCATCTCGATCGGACGGCATGCCTGGCAAACGAAACACCAGATCCAGGTGCTTCCCCTCCCCCCGGCCTCTGCAATACACGTTTACTTGAAAACGCTCAAAACAAATGGGGGTCAGTAGGTATGCATCGGGACGAAAGACACATGGCCCCGTCGGTACAGAAATCCGACGTTGCTCATCCACATCGGACCAGACTGAGAACGAGTGAGGGCCGCGCTCGTGGACAAAGTGGCCTGCTGCTACTGCACTACACCCCACTCTGGGCCTTGTCATCTCACCAAACATGCACTGGACGGACCCAAAAAGGTGCCGTACCAAAATGCAGTGGTGTCTTTTTTAGTATCTGACTGACTGCTCCAGACACGAGCCGTTTGTCTTTTTTTATTTTCCCTATTTTCCCTCTTCCACCCACCCACTACCCGGTCGCTGCTCTATTTTCTCTATACGCCCCCCCAAGAAACCCAGATGGACGCCCACTGCGCCTTTACTCATCATGGGCAAGGCACTTCCACCCTGCGCCATCCTCTTCCAGCTCCCGCACCCAGCAGCAGCAGTAGTAGAAACAGCAGTGTTATTTTCAAGTAGGTGTGTCAAGATAATCAATCCAGCCCAGTCCTTGTACGTACCTCGATGTACTGCCCGCTCGAATACCCTTGGGCTCCATGGACCTGGACCCATCGGCTGCTAAGCTGCGCTTTGCACTGCTTGCATGCAGGACGCAGCTCTAGGTCCAAGGCAGGTACCTCTACGGCCTTTTACTTTTCTGGGACCTGTAAGACTATTTCGTCACTGCTGCCTTCACACCCAGGACGTCTCTTATTCATATGACTACCACCGACCCCAGGCTCCAGGCTATAAGGCTACGATGCCTTCTCCTCGTCTTGGGTCATGGCATAGCACCTGATACTCACTCGTCTTTTCATTATTCATTCATATTTTCCTTTTCGTCGCCCTTTTCCCAACGCTAGCTTAGATCTGCTTTTCCATTCACCGAGCGTCTTAATACCCATGATAGCTGCCTGTCGGTCTATCTTTCTGTCTCATCACCATCAAAGTTTTGATACTGCTGCCCTTGCAACAGTACTGCATCTCCTTGCTTCGATATTCTTCACAGCAACAGAAACATATATATATACTTGACACCAAGACAAAAACAAGAAAAATAAAATTTTGACCAACTGAATCAACTTACAACTCTGCCCGCACACCAACCTGGCAAAACCAACCTCGTGTGGCCCTGTCCCGCCGAGCCTCACACAAGTCAACATGTGCTACCAATTAGTCGAGCTGTACTCCAGCTGCCGGTGCCTCTACTACCAGCACGCGGTAGACCGTTGCGCGTCATATGGCCGGCCGGGCCACTCCGTCACCAAGAAGACCATCTTGGTTGGCTACGCTTGCCAAGATCACTCTTCTCGAAGCTCTTACGCATCGTATTCTTCCGCACAGTACTCGGATTCCGGATACCACAGCAGCCGCTCTTCTCATAAGAGCTCCCGCCACTACAGGTGAAGCATCATTCAGCTTTGGCGATGAACTCCCGCGTTTGGTCTCACACGCCGCCTCTCCTTTTTTAGAAGGCATTGGGCTGGCTAGCTCTCTCTGATCCGGAGGCGTATCTCTGACGCTCTGGCCGCCCCAGCTGCTGCCACTTCTGAGTCTGGCATCGCGTCCTGAGACAGCGTTGTCAGAATTCGCTGCCATGGACGATGATGACCCAGTTCTCAACCTCGAGCTGGGGCGGACTGCACGCGAGAGTAGACTCAATGGCCTCTGGCACGTCATATATCAGGGCCACGCATGGCGACTCCGCCTCGATTCAAGTCTTGAGAAGCACCCACTGCGCAGACGATTGGGTCGGCGCCAAACCGGATGACACAATTCAATTACCCGCTTTCGGATTCGCGCAAGAGGGCTCTCTCTCCCTGTTTGGCATTTTTCGGCATGATTTCGACGACTGGCATAGCGACGGCAAAGGATAATGGCATTTTTTGGTGTTTTGTGGTTTCTCATTGGGTTGCTGACTGACGGCTTACGACTGAAAGACTCTCAAGCAATTTACATCTGCTTGTGCTCAGTTTCTTGAGCTTCAGACGAAAACGAGAAGGGGTCGAAAAATACTGGCATCACTTGATGCAACGGCGTTCTCGGTTCTCTCCCGAGTTTGTCGCTTTGAACGGGGCATTTTCCCGGCAGCGCGATTCGATACCTTATGGGACTTGGATGGAGCATATACCAGGAGTCATTTGATGGATTGATGGGTTTGGCTCTACTTTTCTTCTGGCTGGAAACCACGGTACGATACACGCAGCAGGCCTTTTGTCCATTTTTCCATTTTTCTCTTGCTCCTTTTTCTCTCTCATCTCAGATTTTCCAACTTAACTGTCTATCTTGTCTCTTTCTATCTCTTTCCTTTTGGATGCACTGGGTGTAGCTTATGTAACAACAAACTGGTACTCCGTCAGAAGTGTTGGACTGTTCTGGTAGCAAGTCGAACACATGTTTCTCTCTTTACATTCAACAGGCATACCAAGATGCTGGCAAGGGCAGGCTGGCCTATTGCCCTTCAGGTCACTTGGTTATAGTCTCTCAGTCGCCTTCGCAGGGGGCTTGTTTACTATCTTGTATTCTTAGACATGCTTCGTCTGGCAACGAAGCTTCTTATAAATCTTACAGCAACAAGACTATATAGAGTTGAGTGCTCGCAAAGAGCCAAGCAAGCGGCCGGGTTGCCAATTGGGTTCACATAATCAATGCATACACAATCGATTCAACAAAAAAATATCAATATTGCTCATGTTTTTATCTTATTGCCTTTGCTCTGTCCAAATGCCTGAAAATTGGTACATCATTAGCGAAGTTCTCCTTATCATATTGGACAGTATGGTTATCATGTTGCTCAGGCGGGTGTTCAAACGTGCCAAGATGAGATTTGAAGAACAAATCTGGAGCAAAAGGGAACCACTCGTCTTTTATATGTTCCATGGATGTTTCGAGCCCGGGCGGAAAAGCCTTGTCTGGCCATTCTGCCCATCCATTTATATCATGGATGCATTGCATGGTCAGGGATAGGAAAATAACAACGTATCGAGAACTCGCGTGTTGGATATCCTGTTTCCCTCCACCTGGAACCGGGGCAGTTCAAAAGATAGGATGAACTATTTGATCGTACGGGGGGATCTTTAACGGCCCCTCCACAGCCTGGAAGGCACCACCGCGGGTCCTTGGCCGGGTCCCGCAGAGGGGTGAAAGTTGAAGGGTTCTAAGTTAGCTCCTGCCCCGGGCAGTTTTAGTAGTAGCTGACCTGGGTAAGTACGGTACATTCCCCAACATTGGGTAGGATCGAGGGGCAGAATGGGAACATTGAACTGTGACAACAGTTGCACACACAGCTCATGTGCGTAACAGGTAGGAATTATGACCACTGGAGCCCAGGATGGAGAAATGCATTCAGAACATCATATTGGAAGACTTGTCAGCACCCAGAATTAGTATCCCCGAATAGCACGACTTTTGCCTACCTACTACTATTTACTGTGTGTATTTTTCGACTTCCACACTAAAAATCGCCTACTACTAGCTGGCTGGCTGCACAGTTATTTTTGGAAAGAACTACCTACGCTAGGTTAGAGCTGGGGACCGGACGAGCTCGGACTCTCGAAATTGCCCAATTCGGTACAATCTTAAGTCCTTTTTCGAGGTTAATTGGTGGCAGCCCCCAGCACATCATCTTCACGATTCTTCTGCACTGCCGTTCTGTTTTGGCCTGAGCGCTGCTGTGTTGACTGACTTGCCGCTTACAAGCCATCAGACAAGGACCAGCCATTGGTCCGACTCGAACACATCATAAACGCACATAGACACAAGAGGCCGCCTAAATAGACGCGATAGGCGCAACTGACGCCCGGCACAAAGCCGACCACTTCCTCCTTTTTCCAACGAGGTCGGACAGGGAAGTGCTGTCATTTCATTTCGACCACGACAGACTTTTGTCATTGCGCAGTGGATGGATGGATGGCTAGTACCGGTAGGAGCAGCCACCCTCTCACTTCTCGCCAAGCTGCCTTGGGGTCCATTGAATGTTGGCATCTAGCTCACCCACGGCGCCGAATATAGATGACCTACAATCGATGCCCTATCGCGCCCAAGCGGGAAAAATATTTGTCCAAAGGATATTTCAGTCCTTGGGTTTCCAGCCCGTCCGTCTCCTGTGGAAACGGACCCTCCCTCCCCGATGGAACCTGGGGTTTTCTCCTCCCCCAAAGCCACGTGTGCTGTAGACATGCTGGGCGTGCTGACTGCATACTGTATCGCAAGGTACCAGACACATTTCCCGAACAAAAGAGTCCTACGCTGCACTTGCCTACAGAGATTGGTACGCCCGAGCCAGAGAGGGTAGCATTGCATAAGGCTGAAGAGAGAAAAAAGCTTACATGTGCCCCAGTTTGGGAAGACGTTGTGTTACCGCGCAGTCTGCCCAAAATATTCTGAAGGGAGAAAAAAAACACCATTTCCGCCGAGAAACGCGACAGGCAATCCAACGATGATCTCAAAAGTCGATACAGACGTCCTTTCTAAGCGATGGGTATTCCGAAAAACAGGGCACTGCTTGGTGCGCGAAGGATTCGTCTAAACGGGGTCCGTGGCGCTGACACACACATAGCCATGAACAAGAATTGCCGGCCAGGGGTTACGGCACCGTTCGGCCGGCCCTGATCGCGGTCATCTCTGCGGCAATGAAATCCGTCCTACAAAAAGGTAACAATACTGGCCAGTCGCTTCTCTTCCAGCAGCCAGGGTCGCAAGGCTTGTACGTGTAGTTCCACGGGAGGGTCGATCATTCCAAGGGTGAGGGGTGAGATCATCTTTCTTGGACATGCCTTGATACCCGCACTGCCCGTCACCTCGATCGCTGGCAACTTCTGGCATTCAATTAAACAGAGTAAGCAGTGATGCTTTCTCGGCCAAGCTTTTCAACATCGGGCCTACTGCCTCGTCACACATACTTCCTCCCATCTCAAATCTGTGCGGGAGGAGGCGCAAGATGATAGATCCCTTGGTGGTCGGCTGCATTGCCGTCTCTCAACATGGGACGACGTGGGTGAGTGACCGCCGGTGGACCCTTGGGACTGCGGCCATGTTATACATGGGAGGCATCCTCCACGGATGGGAACGGCCAATAGACGTTGCTGACTGCAATGAACCTTTTGTGAGGACGCACAGCAGCACCACTGCAGGCATTCCTCTTCATGAAAGACCCAGTCGCAAGCTGTATGACCCCATCCCAATCCGGACACATCTATCGAGCTCGAGTTTGGAGTCGAAAGCAATTTTCCGATTGGTCGAAATGCCACGTTTGTTTTAATCTTTAGTACCCGTTCGCCTGAAAATCACCCTCCCTGTGCATACCAATGATTGGTCCTCGCTATCGGGTCTCGTATAATTGGAAGCCTGGATGCAACAATAACACGACACACACGCATGCGATACATAACTTACTTACCGAACTCAGCATGCAACATGCTAGTGAGTATATCAAGGAAGCACTCAACATCACAAAGGAGCTTCAGCCACGATATCTGCCCCAAGATTTGCGAGTCATGCCTCAAAGAGGAACTCTGCTCGTACGTCACGTTCCTCCCAAAACATAGACATCTCGCCAGCTTCGCCGACTACGCCCCAACCGCCCCCGAGGCCTGGTGATTCGGCATTAATTTAGTCGTTCCGCACTGTCATGTAGGTACGGGCTCCGTGCGGCCAGATTTGAGCCTTGAGAAAGCGTGGACCTGGCCGCCCGTCGACGAGTCGGCTCCACGTGGAGAACGAACAAGTGGCAGGCCATGCACGTATGATGACCGGAGTAATACGTACCTGCTTACCCGAACAGCATTTGCGGCCCCCGAAACCAAAACCCCTACCAAGGCCAACCGCCCACGTGGGGTGGACAAAAATAACAACGACCAAGGCGAGTTGAAAAAACGTGGAAGAAATGAGGGAAACCCGACTCATGGAAAAGAGAGAGAGAGAAAAAAAAGCCTAGAGGGATCGGTGCCGCTCGCACTCGTATAATTGATTTCCCAGTTACTCAGCCTGCTTCGTCGGGATGGCTGGGTCCCCGGACAGCCCGCCAAGGTCCTGGACGGAGTATAGTCGACCACTTTGAGTCCTTCCCCTTGGGAGCCGACCCGTGTCATTGCTGTACAAAGCAACTTTTTTTTATTTACTTTTTTTTTTTTTTTTGTTTGGGGGGGGGGGGGGGGGGGGGGGGGGGGGGGGGGGGGGGGGGGGGGGGGGGGGGGGGGGGGGGGGGGGGGGGGGGGGGGGGGGGGGGGGGGGGGGGGGGGGGGGGGGGGGGGGGGGGGGGGGGGGGGGGGGGGGGGGGGGGGGGGGGGGGGGGGGGGGGGGGGGGGGGGGGGGGGGGGGGGGTGGAAAAACATACCGAATCTTCCATTTCCAAGGCCACGTGACCCGATCTACTTTCGAGAAAGCCCGTAGCCGTTGCTGTTACCTGTGTTGGCGGTGGTAGACTGTTGCCTTGTTGTTTTCTTCAAGTGTCTCGCGTTTCTCGCCCTGGCTATTTAAGACCCCATATGCGTGCATCAGAGTACGATCGCATGAGATGTACCGTATAACGCATCTGGGTGGAATAAGGGACGGGTATACACATGTGAAAAGAAACAGTCAAGACAGAGTAGCAAGATATCCTAGCATGCAGAGCACTCATGCTTTTGAGCACGTCATCGGCGTTGAATAGAATCCCTGGTTCATACTGTGAGCTACTTGGGATAGCTCTCGATCAAGTCTGTGCAAAAGTGAACTGCTGCAGGGTGAAGATCGAGGACGAGTTGCAATATGGTCATTATTGCCATTTCTTGTCCGTTTCCAACAATACGAGTACTTGGTTCTATATACACTATTCTGAAAAGTTTACAATCTTGAAGCGCTTCATTTGCCTCCGTCATCCTCATCCTCGGCATCTCCCGGTAGCCAAATCTCGTGCCCGTCTCCCTCCTTGACCCAGAAGCTGGCGACGATTCCAAGACCTGCCACACCCGCCAGGCCCCAGAACACCGATCCCACGGCACCATAGTTCAAGCTGAGCCCGTACAGGTAGCCGCAAAGTACTGGACCGATGGTCCTGGCAAGACTAGATATGCTCTGTCCCATGCCGTGAACGGTTCCCAAGACGCTCGGGTGTGGCGTACAGTTGTTGACCAGGATCGTCTGCGCTGGTAACGCAAAAGTCCGCCCCGAGACCTGGATGAACAGAATGCCAACCAATGTCATCCAGATCCATGGTCCAGTCTTCCCACTTGGCGGCGGAGTTGTCGACGGGACGATGGACATATATGGCAGCAGGATATACGTGATTGGGAACAGGAAAAGACAGGAGCGCCACATTTGAATAGTGCCAAAGCGCGATGAGAACCGCGGATAAAGGAATAGCTGCATACATATGCCGATTCCTCCCAGCGAAGCCATAGCGAAGCCGACGTTGCGGGACGGAAGGCCAAGGCCGCCGGTGAAGCGAAAGGGAAGCTTGGGTTGGAAGCCCGGGGGCTCTGGGTCTGCAGGGTTGTAGACTGGCGTGGAGAGAAAGACGAACCACAGCGCGTTGAAAGTGCCCAGATGAAAGGCAATCAGGAACTGTGAGATGAGAGTCATGATCACATTCCGGGTAAATATGTGGTTGAACGGGAGTTTCTCCGTGTATCGGGGTCGTGGGATCGAGGCGTGATGCTCTTCCGCAGTCGGCGACATCTCTATGGTGTTATCGCTGGAAGTGCGTGAATGCAGAGGCGAGTAGATATATTTTCCCTGGCTTTTGGCGAAGAGGTTGCCTATCATTCCCGCTACCACTCGTCCAAAGTCCACTTGATGTCGCAATGCGTCGTGTGTCTCTTCCAGGAATAGCCAAACGCCCACCAAAGCAACGAGAGCAATGGTAGTATTGACTAGATTTGGTAGCGCGTAGGGGAGGTCGTTGAAGAATTTGACCTTTCCGAATAGCGTCGGATAAGATGCAGCCGGGTCAGAGAGGAGACCACCAAGAATTGGTCCGACAATAATGCCAACATTGAATGTCATTGGCATGAGCAAGAATGCTCTCGACTGATACCTTTAACCCAAGAGTGAGTATTTATTATATCGGTGAGGTCTGTGGTTGGTGCCTTACCTTTTTTCTTGGACTATTTCACTGATCCTGTAATTCACCAAGTCAGCATTTTTGAAGTAGCAAAACGCAGTCTCCAGGCGATGGCGGAAAGAGGATAGTAGTGAATCGAAAAGAAAATGTGCGACTCTCGGAACTCGATTCAGAGCTTCGCTTGCACAAAGTGAACTCACATTGTCCTCAGGACGCCATTGTTCCCGCTTGTAGCGCCGCCGAGACATCTGAAAAAGAGGGCCCAACCAAATGAAGTTGACAGCCCATACCCAATACAGGATATTACTGTACATGTTCATGTTAGCAACATCTCCACTTCGAGTGCTTTGCGATACACTTACTGGTGCCGGAAAGACCGATAAGAATGACACTCTTGCGCCCAACCCGTGGAGAATCAGCCACTCTCCCCCATACCATGGCAGTAATGAACTGAGTGGCTGTAAAGCTCGCAGACAGAATACCAGCTTGACTTGATATCGTAGAGTCCGGCAGAGTCGGGTCAAACCATTTCAGTTGGTAAAACAGATATGACTGTGGCACTGTCAGTGGACTGTACTAGCATGTATATAGCAAAGATTCTTGGATACGCACCTGCAAAGACGTTTGGACCAGCGGCTCACTCAGCCGAGCTATTGTGACAACGGCCAGTTGTTTCTTCTTTGGAAGATCCATCCATGCTACCACCTTCTGGCGCTGCTCCTGGTTTTTCGTCCCAGGAAAAGGTTTCCTCCGTGTCCCCTGGCTTTCGGGCGAGCCAGACCGGGCCTCGACGTCGGCCATTCCATCCAACGAGGTCACAATCCTGAAGCCCGTGGCCTCATCTTCACTATTTCTTTTGTCCATCTCGACGCCTGTGAATGATGCGGAAGGGATTCCAATGTCCGAGGGCTCATCCGAGAAAGTCCCATTGTTATCATGGTCGACAGAGCTCAACCCTGAGCCACTCATCGATGACGGCAGCGGGCTGGAAAGGGCCGAGAAGTGTACGTTATGTGTATCAGACTAGCTTTACTCCAGCATTCGGAGTACTGTTTTAAGAAGCTGTTGGGCCGATTGATGATGCAGAGAGCAACTATACTCGGTATTGATCCGTTCTGTGGCTGATCCAATATGGGGAACGGACTCGACGCTGCAAGGAAGGAATCGATTTGTTGGCACGAGAATTTTTGATCGAAATTCCTGCCTGAGTGAGTAACAGGACTGGAGGCGGACTAATCCGCGCATCGGTCGGAAATCCGAGAGCGGCTTCGATTGACTCTTCTCCGGAACCGAAACGGCGCTTAGCGAGGGCTTTCGACCAATACCGTGTTGGATTCGTGGGTGCGATAAAGGCGGCGAAAGAAATCGGCTTGCATGATAATCCAGCGCGCTGAATGGATAGACGCTCGGTAGACTAATGTAGGTGCCTGGAGATGCGCCGGGAATTGCATCTAGTCTAGGTTGTCTTGTACGCTCCGGATCGATCGGTCGCTCGTTTGGTCGGGCGGGGTTTGCAGCCTGCTATCCTTCCTCTACCAATGAAGAGATGAGATGGCTGGCAATATACATGGTGCTCGAGAGCAAGTTTGCGGATTGCAGATACTCAACGAATGAACAAGTCTAGCCAAGAGAAAAGAAAAAGGCTGAAGATGCGTCTGTATAGATGCTACCGGCTGCGAAGCTCGTGTACGGCCAAAATCCCGAAACAGACGGAGCTCGCCCGAGATCCTTCTCGACACATCGCTCTTTCCCCGAAAAAACCAGAAGCCCAGAGTTCTTTCCCTGGGTATCATCAAGTTGGACAACATTTTCCAAAATCACTGAACGATACATGCACTTGATCGTTTACCAGGAAATATCAAGACGCACTGACGAGATTCAAAAAATCGATGATATTTTTGCCACATCTAATCTAGGTTATACTCTTCCCGATTTACACGAGCAGCGCCATCACCATGGCTACGAGTCCGACTTGGCATGCAGCCCATGACGAAATCACCATGGCACCGGAAGTCCCAGCTGCACCCGAGCCAGAGCCAGAACCAGACCCTGAAGAGGGGGAGGAATCATTGCCAGCGCCGCTGAGCTCGAGCAGCACGCCGTGAGCCTCGGGAAGCGTGACGTTGACTACGCCATTATCCCCAACGGAGATCGTTTCGGAGGCCTCCGAGCCAATCTTGTCTCCGGAATCGGGGTCGAAAGTCAATCCAGAGACGGTCACGTTGCTCTTGGCGTTGGTACCGGGAGCTGTCAGTCGAGTTACGCTGATGTTGCTGCCAGCAGTCCACGGCGTCGAAATGCTGAGCGTGCTGTTTGGTCGCACTCCCTCGCTGAACGTGGTGCCGTCCGTGGCGCTCAGGGTCGACGGGTTGCTGAGCCCCTCGGTGCCGTTCCAGACACCCATGTCGAGGAAAACCAGCTTCTTGAGAGTCTGGCTGTCGTTCTCGCCGCTGTAAACGGCATAGCCGCTCAGCGAGCTCGAGTTGGCGTCAGGCACCGCAGCAATGCTGAACGATTCGTTGCTCGCCGAGGCGACAATCTTGGAGATGAAGTAGTGCCCGTACCATCCGGCTCTGATTCCGGGAACCAGGTGCTCGCCCTTGAGATCGTACTCGACCGGCGTGAAGCTGCTGTACTCGCTCTGGGCGCCGAGGTGGAAATAAATCTTCTGGAAGCCGAGAGACGCCGCCATCAGAACGTAGTCGACGCCCCACAATGCGGCGCCGAATGTGTCGCTGATGCCGCTCTTGCCCGAGCAGCTGATGGAGTTGGTCTCGCCCATGACCATCGGTGCGCCCGCGGCGTCGGCAGCGGCCACCTGAGGGATGTATTGCGAGACGTTCAACCAGAGGGTCGTGTGGTTGGAGAGCAGATCGAGTCGCATCCGGAGCCAGCGAGAAGTGTCGCAGGTGGACTGCGGGTACAGGTGAGTAGCGTAGCTTCCAATAATGTCACGGTCTGCCTCATCCTGGGCAGTGAGGTTGGCGATGCTGAAGTCGTCTATCTCGTCCTGCTGGTCGGGCACCTCAGGAGGGTCCGCAAAGACACCAGCTTGAAACTTGGGCTGCTTGGAAGCTGACTTGTACCAGTCAGAGTCGGTGATTTGGCCTGTCAGGTTGCGGAACTGCTCGAGATACGTCTTGACACCCCAGCTGGCATCTCGCCAGCCCTTGTGGATGAAGTGGTCGATCTCATTGCCAGCCTCGAACATGACTAATTTATCCCCAAGTGCGTCGTGGGCGGCTTCGGCTTCGGCGACTCCATCTGCCCAGTTGGAACCATTATTGGCAAAGTTGAGAGTGTAGATCAGATCGGTGCCCTCGGGAAAGTAATCACTCCAGGTGGTGAACCACTCCGGAGTGATGTTAAACTGTGTGACGTTCGGCAAGCTTGGCAGCGAGACGGATGCGTTGCCCGTCGAGAGCGTGTCGTGAATATAGGTTTGATCGGCCGTGTTGCCGCCGACACGGACTGGCGGCGCGTTGCCCGTGACATCCTTGATGTGACCGAGCAGCGTAGACGCCAAAGTATTGTTGATGTAACTATTGACCCAAATGGGTTCTATCGAGTACCCGTATACATCACGACCGAGGGTTCTGTTGGGGAGGCTGGAAGGTATGTTGATGCTGACATCTTGGGCCGCCGCGCCGCTGATCACGGCCGCGCCGAGAAGAATTGCTGAGGCAATCGTCATGGCTGTAGAAATTCGTGAAGTCTTCTTGTTCCGTCACACTCGGTGTCTCCCCTTCCCACCGCCCTCGAGACTTCAATTGAGGGCGGACCTAGCCATCTTTAAGTTCCAAAGACCCCAAGCGAAATCCCCGATGACGATCGCTGGGCCAAGCATGGTATTCGGTTAGCAGTCGCGATTTTCCTTGCTTTCTCCAACCGCGCCAAGGGGGCGTCGATGAGCCAGGGGGTCTTTTTGCGGGGGAGAAGTTGGGGTACGGGGAAGCTGGTGCCGACAGAGCCCAAGGATTTTACCGAGACACGAGAATGCTAGACTTGGACGAAGTCTAGTATTCTCGTCGATCTGCTGTTGCTCTTCATTGCCGGAAAAAATTTGGGCTCGGTGATTGATACAGCGTTGAGCAGCACATGGTCGCCTCAAGTGAAGTGCCACGGTATGCCTCAAGGCAAGTAATTGAAGTGTTCGAGTCTGTCTGATTGTCTTGGCATTGGGGCGTTTGGAGACTTGAGCAGCAGCATTGCCCGGCATCGTCATCCAGGCGATATCGACTTCTTTCAGTCATGGTCTTGCACATGCCACGTCAAGGTGAATTGAGATTTTTGTATTGTTTTCTAATACTTCCTTATTTGTTATAATACCAGTACCGCGTTTCGCGGATCATCCCCGGCCGTAGTTGAGAGCCTATCTGGCAGAGCAGAACTTTCTATACTTTTCTTGCTCTTCGTATCAGGGCCTTAGACCCCTGCTGCTCAGCTTTGGCTGTTTTACATCCGATCCCCGTCCATGATCTAAAGCGTAGCTGGCAGAGCATCACTGCCGATAACTTTCTTCCTTTTCACATCAAGGCCTTGGGCCCACGCTCCGCAGCTCTCCCTGTATCACGTCTCGTCCCTCCTCGCGCGCCCAGTCTCTCAGAGAGAGCAACGCGTTTCCCTGGGAGTGATAGATCCTTTCCACGCCCGACTTCATGACACGGCACAGTGTCGCCGGCGACACAGGCTCGCCACCGATGTCCAAGTCCCTTAGGTTAGGGAACAGCTGGGCTAGCCCACGTAAGGCATCGTCGATGTCACTGACATGAAGCCCGACTGCTCCGGCGAGACCGCTGATGCCCAATGCCGTAATTCCAGTTCCGCCCTCGGGAGGCTGTAGCCACTTCTTGGTCACGTCAATGGTGCGACTGTCGCGCATGAGGAACCATGGGAATGGGTGGATTTCGAGATGACGCAGTGTATCGTTTTGAATCGAAGGCCCGATTAAAGATTTCCATTTCAACGCTAGTTCGTCGAAATTCGTTCCCTGATAGTTATAGAGATGGACATCAGCGATGACAAGTCTCTTCAGGCGAGGCAGGTATGGCTTTTTTAAATGTGGCAGCTGGGCGATATTGCTACCCCATTCCAAAGCATTGCCATGAGTTCTCCAGTCGAATACCAGTCGATGTGCTGTTCGGTTGAGAAGTTCAAGTTCCTCGTGATCTTCTGTAAGGGAAGGGATTATCGGCGCGTACTCCGCTTGGGATGTTATGGTCACGTCTTTGCCGATCGAGAGGGTTCTCAAGGCAAGCCACTGATGCCACTGATCGGCGTTCGCGGCATCAGAAGGACCGGTCATAAGCGTCACCTCGTCGAGGTAGACGGCCTGGACATTCGGAGCCATGCGACTGATTTCAAGGGGACAAATAACCCGCGGAATGCTTTGCACGGAACCCCATACAGGCTCGGGCTGCTGTTCGCCGCCTGAAAGCCGGAGTGTGCGGAGTCGGGGAAGGGGCCCGCCGAACGCGCGCGGAAACGTGCCGGGCATTGGCAGGTGCAGGAGAGTGAGTTGCTCAAGAGTCTCCAGATTGTTGGAGACCAGATATTCCAACAGCTTGATGTCCGTCTTGGATCCGGCACCCAGATGAAGCGTTCTCAGTTGCGGGCCCACGTACTTTGGGGGCAAGAACTCGCCTCGCTGCAACAGGACCGGGCCATCGAGCGACAGGTGTCGCAACTGAAGACAGCCTTTTAGGACTGCCGGGAGCTTTTTGGAGACCACTGGGAACATGGCGCAGTTCTGTATGTCGAGTGATCTTAGTTGGCCACCAGGATACGTGATCAAGTACCTCTGTGTTATGCCCTTTGGGACGATTCGAAGTGGCCCAGTGTGTTGAAAGCGTTGTTCGGTCCATAGTGCTCTGGCGGCACTGCTCTCCATGAAAGCCTTCCATGATTTTGAGACCCGAATGAGGCGGCTAGGAGAGTTGTGAGTCCATGGTCATCGTAACACGGGAGAGAAGGGATGCGGTCGACGTACCAATGAGTCCTGGTGTCCAGAGAGCTCAGTATATTGACCAATAACTCGGGTGGGAACTCTTGGAGCGGATCGAGCTGTATAAGCTGCTTGGACAGGATCTTCTCCTGCTCCTGCAGCAATGTAAGTCCCTGGTGTTGAGGGTTGGCGCGAGCGACCAGTGCGATACCCTGGCGATAGACTGCCAGTGCGGTGTCCTGCTTCTTCAACCGGCGCAGGGCCTGTCCCAGGCGGAGATAGCCTCTAGGGTCTCGCGGTGCAATGCGCACGAGATTCTCGGCGTAGACGAGACTTGACTTGCAGCCGTTCATGCCGTCTGTCTTGACACATATTATGGCCAAGTGAGCCAGGGCGACACAATGCGGCTCATGAGTGCAGCGCTTGGAGGCACGTCGGGGGCAGGTACAAGGCTGGCGCAAGAGGTCACCCAGTGTGCCATTGTTGCAGGCAGCCAGAAAGTCGGCGCATGCACAGACGAGTTTGGGGTTGCCGATTTGACATTGGCAGCTCTTAGCAGCCTGGCGATGGTGAAAGAAGAAGAAATAGTCAGCAATTGTTGATGGTAGTCCAATGTACGAACGAGTAGCAGGTGTGTGAGGTCAGGATACATTAAGGGCGGCATGGGTGTCAATCGCAGTGGAGCGAGCGCTGGAGCGATACTGAAGAAAGGCTACTTTGGGTACAGGCAGACAGGCACTGAACTTACATGTCTAAAATGGCGGGACGCCTCGACTAGATTGCCAGACTTGTAGCTGGCCAAGCCGAGCTCGAGCTTGTCCTTTGAGGACGGCATTCTTGGTTGAAATCTCGCAGTAACAGTTGAGGCGTAACGAGTATTCAAAAACAAGTGTTGTGGTGATGGTCTGCGATCCCGTTTGCATGATCCAGTGTTGATTGATGAATTGGAAGCTGCACGGCCGTCGAGCAAATGGAACGCGCCAGGCGCGTTGATTGAGTGTCTTGCACTAAAGTAAATATGGGGCGTCGCTCTTGCTGCCCACACCCCCACCGGCGCTGGGCGTACTGTTAGAGGGCCCCTGCCATGCGTCCAGCAAGGCGTGTGTGTAAACGGCTCACAGGTGACGCTTGAGCCAAAGCTGAGTTCAAACTTGTTGGGTCACATACCAAATTATTATGACCACGGATAGGTAAAGCATATTCTGCCTGCCTGTGTATAGCTTTTTAATTGACACCGCCGTACTTGTGAAAGTTATAAGAAATTCATAATGATAATAGCATATCAGAGGGACATCGTCCTTACACAATAGACACAGCCTTGGCTATAGTGATTGTTTGGTACGATGCAAACACAAATCATTTACCACTTAATATGTATCGTAGCATGAAACCTTCCGTGTTGGCTATTGAGTCTTTTTTTTTTTTTTTTTTTTTTTTT